>OY992530.1:16934233-17437433 GCA_963921185.1 Dasysyrphus tricinctus
TATTTTTCTTTTACTTTCTTATCTCTTCCATGTGCGGGGGGCGGTTAGGTATTTATTTGCTTATAGCATTTTTTCATAAATGGTGTTTAATTGGCCATAGATAGGGGCATCGATGAATTGGAATCGGCTTCAGGACCATACTATCCCCCCCTATTCCCCTCCCCAAACTAGTGGGTAAGGGTGACTGAAATCAAACTTCTATTTCAGTCTGACGACTTGAGTCTTCGTGCACTAATAAATAACACATGTTTTAAGTTAACTTTCAAAAATCATTGCAACGCTGGCAACACTGTCATATTTTGGGGATGCGTAGGGGTAAGGTAAGGTGTTAGTACGATAATAATCATTTCTCATATTATGTTATATCTTTTTGATCACCGATATGGGTATCAATAAATTGATCTCGGTTTCGGTACCATTAATATTTACCCCCTTTCCCCATCTCAGCCCTCTACCCCTTATAATGGGGCTGCAACTGAAACCAACCGAAAGTATCAATCTGACGGGTTGAGGTTTTCTGCAATGATAGTATGTAATTTTTCTTATTTTTTTTTTTCAGCACAAACATAAATAAATAAGTATATTTAAGATTTGCATACCAAAATTTTTCCTTAAAAATGGTATAGATACGAATTTGATTTATAAAACATTATTTTTTTTTTTAATTGGTCCAACGATTTAAGTTTTTTTTTTTAAGAATTCAAATGTTTTTTTTTTAATATCGTATTTCGTTCTTTTAAACATTTTCTCTCATAACTTCCATGTCTTTATATACAATTTTCTTAAACCCTCAACTTCTTGAACATAAGAGCAAGTACGTACAACTTAGGCCTTCTGCACACGAAACGTCGGGTCATAGACGTGCACAAGATTCGTCATGCAGCGACGACTTCTCTAAGCCCAATCTTCTGCACACGAATCATATTGTCATCAAAAATAAATAAATAAATTGGGTGGCGCAACAGCTCGTGGAGAACCAGGACCTAGTGACTTACAACTCTCAACCATTCCTGTGTGCGTGTTGTTGACAGGAATGGAGGGGACCTACAATTTTATGCCGAGTCCAAACGGCTAGAAGAGAAGCACTTTTTCATGTGCCTTAGGTAAAACACGATTTTTTCCGATAAATTCGACATTTCACACGAATTGAACCTGTTTGACCGGCGGCCTCGAAGACACCGATACTTCTGTACGCCAGGCGATTTGCTGCTTATATGCTGTGACGAATATGTGTTGCTTACGTCTTATGTGCACTTATCCATTGAAACCAATGTGCGCTGAGTACAATCTGCACGGAAGCGTAGTACACGTCTATGACGAGACGCATCGTGTGCAGATGGCCTTAGTCTTGCATTTTATTTAAATAATCTTAAAAGCGTATTTTAAAACATGATTATAAAGATAATAAAAATAGAAAAACTAAGTCTTTACTTAACGCAATCCAGATTGCTAACTTATCTTTCATTAAAATGCTTTTTTGGTTATGCCAGATGTATCATTTATACCAAATGATTTCTACTCAAACTTTATTGCAAATGAATTTATTTCACACACCATTATATTTGAACTTCTAACACACATTAATATAAATTGATATAAACATTTCTATAGAGAGTAACCACACACGAGAAATATAAAAAACGCAGCATTTCCAAAGTTGAAAAACGCAAAAAAAAAAACAAATGTTTTTTTAAAAATTAAACAGCGAGATCTTAAGTGGTTTTTAACAAGAACGTTTATAATGTGATTTTTTAACTCGCAAATATTTGATTTCTTAATTTTTTTTAAATATCGTGCAAAAAAAACTTAATCTTCGATCTTAAAAGATTTATTGATTTTTATCGGTAAAATAAAATCCAAATGTGTACTAAAAACAGCTTATTGATGAGCATGTAAACATGTTTCCCACAGATTTTTAGAGGTTTTTTGTTCAACAACAACAAACAAATTGAGGAGGAAAGATTAAGTTCAAGGGTACTATCCATTCCATTTGTATACTTTTTTTTGTTTCTTAGCGATGGTCGTCTAGAACGTGTAATACGAGGTCTTAATTTTTGATTTTTTTAAGATTTTGTTGAAAACTTTAGACGTAAACACAAAAGCAACAACCAGCTGCTTTAAAAAGTTTAAATTGGAAAATTAAGAAGACATAAAAGTAATACAAATAAAATAATAATTATTTTGCTTTATTTTTAATTTTCAATTTGAAATTTGTTTTATTTTCGTAATATTTTCACATTGAAATTAAAATGCAGGTTTTTGATCTCATAAAATTGAGTTTTACCAAACGACCTTGATTGCACTGAATTTTCGAAATTTGTGTCGATACCTATATATACCAATAGAATATCTACCTACTAATGCAACAGAACATGTTTCATCAGTATTTTCTACATACTCGTAACATGCATATTTTGAATGTGTATGGCCAGTATTTGAGTTTCAAGTTAGCAAATCAACTTTGACAAATAGAAAAATGAGCTGGGGGATAATTTACCGTTAATCAGTTGTTAATTAGTTGTGATAATTTTGAATTTGTCGTTCAATGTTTTCTATGATTTTTGGGTGCTTTGTTGACTTAATATCAAGTTAGCAAAGCAACAGTATAAGAAGAAAAACGAAAATTATTTTTGTTTATGTTTTGTGGACTATTGAATATAATTAAAAAAAAAGTTTTTTACGACCTTTAGTCCAAATGCGTTTCGCCCAGGTACAACAGTTGGGCTCATCAGTTAGATGCTGTTGTACCCTTCTAAGACGCATTATTATTTTCAATCGATGGATACCGACAACTAGGGCTGTGTCAGTCAGGATCGATTCGATTTTTTAATCCGATCATCGAAATGTATTGATGATTGAAATCACAAATTTTTATTTCAATCGATCCCAATCTCAATCATTTCGATGAATCTCGATTTTCTCTTCCAAAATTTGTGATTTCTTAGATGTTTTTAATCCATCGACACCGTAGCCATCCTTCAATTGAATTTGACAATTGATTGCTTGTCACATAAGGGATTAACTATTTTTTGACACAAAAGGTGTATTTTGATCTAAATGTCACTCATTTGCTTAAAAATCACTCTTTTCCGGAGCAGTAAAAATCATTCAAAAATTTCAGAGGTCTTAGAGGTTTTTTAATCCATTGACGTCGTAGCCATCCGTCAATGGAATTTGACGATTGATGGCTTGAAAGATAGAGAATGAACTTTATTTTGAGAGAAAAAGTGTATTTAGATCCAAATGTCACCCAATTGCCCTAAAATCACATTTTTCCGGAGCAGTAAAAATTATTCAAAAATTTCAGATTTTTAAGAGATTTTTTAATCCATTGACATCGCAGCCATCCGTCAATGGAATTGGACAGTTAATGTCTTGACGGATAGGAGCTGAATTATATTTTCACATAAATTGTATACTTCGATTCAAATTTCAGCCAATTGGCTTAAAATCACCTTTTTCCTGAGCAGTAAACAATTGTGGAAATTCCATATTTGTTGAGATTTTAAATCCATCAAAAATGTATTGTTTCGGATTTGATCAAAATGGGAAGAGTTTTGTATTGAATTCGTTAAAATCGGAGAGATTTAATTCCATCGAAATCAAAATGAAAATTGAATCGATAATAAATTCAGTGAAATGAAAATGATCGAAAGATCGATTGATTGAATGATCGAATCATTTTGGGGATCGATTTATTGAACGATTCGATCATTTGAAATGAACAATTTACACAGCTCTACCGACAACTAATAAAATATACAGCGCTTTAGCACTGTAAATTATATTTGTCTGGGGGAATTTGTTTAAATTCAGACACCTACAGCAGTATTAATAAAAAACTGGTATCCGCTCCCTAACACACGTGTTAACTGGCACACGGATAGACAACTTGTCCGCTTGATAACGTTTCTTATTAAAAATGATATGATATCTTTCCAGTATTTATCACTTCACCAAATTCACCACTTCATCAAATTATGGTGATTTTCTAATACATGTGTAACATGCATGCACTGCCTTACGAAGTGTATACTGGTAGTAGTAAACGGTGCTATCATACGTGTGCGTGTTTGTGTTAAGAAGTTATCCGTTCATTATACGTGGAATCTGGCTAGTTAAAGTTATCCATACGTTAACACACGTCACAGACGCATTTGTTAATAAGAATTATTAGTTAACAGATGCATAAACGCTAGCACGTTGTTATCCGCCGTTTATTAATATGGGGGCTAGAATATATATATGATGTTAAAGCTCGTGCTCTGGTTTGTATAAGTATCTATAAGAAGAAAAACGCGAAACGCATTTGGACTAAAGGTCGCAAAAAACTTTTAATTTAGCAAAGCAACTCTCACGGATCGAAAAATGGGTGAGTGGATAATTTGTCCTTAATAAGTCGTTAATAATTTGTGACAATTTTGAATTTGTCGTTCTATAATTTCTATGTTTTTTTCGAAAAGTGGTAAAAACTTATAAAACTCAATATTTTATTCATTAATAATTTGCCGTTAATTAGTTGTTACTGAGTTGTGATATATTAAATTTTTTTCGTGCGATGTTTTCTATGTATTTTTGGGTGATTTGTTTTCTACAAGTGTAAAGTTAGCAAAGCAACTTTCACAAATCGAAAAATGGGTAGGTAGATAATTTGCCATTAATTAGTCGTTAATTATTTGTGACAGTTTAATTTGTTGCTCAATGTTTTCTATATTTTTTTGGGCGCTTTATTAACTTGACACAAGTCGAAGAGCATGAAAAACTTCTTATACTTAATGTTTTACGGCTTAATAATTTGCCATTAATTATTCATTAATTTGTGTTGTGAAAAATTGAATTCAATCGTGCAATGTTTTCTATGTTTTTTTTTTAATTCTTCGTTAGCTTCATATCAAGTTAGCAAAGCACCACCTTAAAAAGGGTCTAAAACTGCTAGTACCAAATTGTTTATAGATAAATAGCTTGCCACTAACTAGTCTTCAATTAGTTGTGACAATTTTGAATTTGTCGTGCAATGTTTTTTATTTTTTTTGGGTTCTTTGGTAGCTTTACATCAAGTTGGCAAATTACTACCTGAAAATGGGGTAAAAACTGTTTATACCGGATGATTTATGGCTTTATAATTTACGATTGACTAGCCGTTAATTATTTATGATAATTTTGAATTTTTCGTTCTATGTTTTCTATGTTTTTGAAAAGTGGTAAAATCTTCCAAAACTTAATATGTTATTATTATCAAAAAATGACTAATTAATGGCAAGTTAAGTATAAGAAGTTTTCACGATTTTCGCGTTGTGAAAAGTTGGAACAGAACCCAAAAAAAACATAGAAAATATTGAACGACAAATTTAAAACTGTCCCAACTAATTAACGACTAATTAATAGCAACTATCCTCCTTCTCATTTTTCAATTTTTGAAAGTTTCTTTACTAACTTAATCCTCGTAGAAAACAAATCACCCAAAAATACATAGAAAACATCGCACAACAAAATTGAATATATATCACAACTAATTAACGGCAAATTAATTATGAATAAAATATTGAGTTTTATAAATTTTTTCCAAATTTTGAAAAAAAAACATAGAAAACATAGAAAGACACATTCGAAATTTGTACAACTAATTAACGACAAATTTTCCACCTACCCATTTTTCGATCCGTGAGAGTTGCTTAGCCTACTTGATATCACCCAAAACACATAGGAAACATCGCACGATCAAATTGAATTTGTCACAACTAATTAACGACCAACGAAACGAAAATTATTAAGCCATAAGCAATCAGATATAATAAATTTTTACTGATTTTCAACACCCAAAAAAACATAGAAAACATTGAACCACAAATTCGTTATTATCACTACTAATTAACGGCAATATATCCACCAGCTCATTTTTCGATTCGTCAAAGTTGCTTTGCTAACTTGAAACTCATGTCTTTCAAAAGATTATAGATAAGCTAAGGCCTCAGTAAGCCTGTCCGTCTCCAAAACCAAAAACAGTGATCCAAATGACTGGTCACGAGGAAGTCATTCGTCTAGAAAGAGTACTTCACTTGAGTGTGATATGCTGAAATAGGTAAATTTATTTGAGATGTTCAAAACCCTAGTACACGAAAATAGTCAACTAAGTGACGTGCAAAAAATGCAGTATTTGGTGACACTTAAAAAAGTTGTTAGGTATATCAGAATGTCTGGAATATGTGGTATGAGCAATACAAGAACAAGATAAAACTTTTCTACTGCCCCACCTTCAAGCATTTATCGATATACGGGTGGCCTTTCTTTCAATTGCTTGGGCAACCACCGAGGCGAGGCTATGATGGCAAGACCAAGCTAAGGTGTTCCTTCATGTAAACTTAAATCCATCTGAAATCAAAAACAACAACACTAAAAGTTTCAATACACATGAAACTATCACTATCACTATCCAAGTGATGAATGTGAAAGATGATTATATAAAGTTAAGAGCAATAATAGATCAAGAGTCACAAAAGTCTTTCATTACTGGACACTGCTTCTAGGACTCAAGGGAGAATCAGCAAACGCCTGTGTTTATGGTGTTTATGAAATGCTACCAACTGAACTGCTGGGCAGATCTTATTGAACATCAAAGAAAAACCGTCTAGTAAGGAGATTCATACTGTAGCTCTCATTTTCGGACAAATAACTCAAAGTCTTCCATCAATAAACATCAACTCCAATTTAAATGTAACAATCAGAAATACTGAACTTGCTGATTCAGAACTCCGCCAACAATCCAGGATTAATGTATTGTTAGGAGCTGGCGTCTATGGCAAAATATTGATGGACGGATTAAGGAAATGTATACCAACTGTTCACAAGAAAAAACACGATTGGATCTTATCTAGATCATCAACTTAAGATCTTATCTGGATCGTCAACTCTGCAGAATTTGAGAACAAGAGGAAATCGAAAGAAAATTTTCAAGTATCAAAAACAAGAGGATGCTGAAAAACAATACCTAAAAATGGATGAACGATGGAAGATATCAAGCCAAAATGCTGTGGAAAGATGATCCTAGGACCAGGTTGAGTCTTTCAGAAAAAAATAGCTTAAATAATATCTAATAAATTCTAAGATTGCATTTAAGATAAAAATTTTCAAATAAAATATCAGCTATTAAATAAAATAAAATAAAAATATTAATAAATAAATATAAATCAATTCTTCTTCTATAAGACCTCTAAATTGAGTCCAGTAAGTGTTTTTCGGGACAACTGAATTAACTCCATAAAGGTCCAATAGGAGCTAAAAAAGTGCGCCTTTTTAACTCTATGGACTATTATATAATGCTTATATGATTGCAAGAAATGAAACGACTTTTGCAACCCTGGCCTGTGCCTGTCAGAAGAGGTGCCGTGACATAAGGCCAAGTGACATAAGGCCAAATTTAAAAGTTTGGCCTTAAGTCACTTTCCAAAAGCGACTTAAGGCCAAGTTTTAAGAGTTGGCCTTATGTCGCTTTTACAAAGTGACATAAGGCCATATTTGTTTGTGACTTAAGGCCAAACGTAAAATTAAAAAAAAAAAAAAACAGTAATTTTTGGAAAAGAAACTTTGCAGACACCCAACCTGGCGCCCACCCCAAATCCTATAGTGAGCTCAAGCAGGGGGGTTGCAGGGGGGCAGCATGCCCCCCATACATACCTCACTGTTTATTGCGAATTTTTAAATTTCACAAACCTAATAAAACCTCTCCTTTATTTGGTTTGTGAAATATAAAAATTTTCAAATGAACAGTGAGGTATGCATGGAGGGCATGCTGCCCCCCTGCAACCCCCTGCTTGGGCTCACGATAGGATTTGGGGTGGGTGCAAATTCGGGTGTATGCAAATTTTCTTATGCATTTAAGAAACTGGATTTAATGAAATTTTTCAATGAAAAATGAAAAAAAAAATAACAGGTACGCTAGTATTAAAAGTGACACAAGGCCAAATTGGCCTTGTGTCACTTTGTAAAAGCGACACTAGGCCAACTCTTAAAATTTGGCTTTATGTCACTTTTGTTAAGTGACATAAGGCCAAATATTCAAATTTGGCCTTATGTCACTTGGCCTTATGTCACGGCACCGTCAGAAGATCGTCTACATAAAAGTTGTTTATCAGGTGATTTGATCCCAAAAAAAATGTTTCCCCTATAATCATCCATTTTTTTTGGGATCAAATCACCTGATAAACAACTTTTATGTAGACGATCTTCTGACAGGCACAGGCACAGGCACCATTTCAGAAGCATAAACTTTTTACTTTTTACCCAACTCGCGTTGACTAGGGAAGCTTCAACCCTCGCAAATGGAACAGCCATCAAGAAGTTTTCAATAAAATTCTGAAGGCAGCAAAGAAAAAAAAAACAGGAGATTTTCAGTCAAAAAAACTTGGAAATGGAGGTTATAATCACAAAATTACCGACAGGAATAAATTTACTATTTTCGATGAAGAAGAAGACGCTACAAAATCACTTGGACTGCAGTGGCTTGTGGCTCCCTAGAGAAGATAAATTCATCCTAAGTGCTGTGAAGATAATGAGCATGAAGTTACCAAACGTACCATACCATAGCTTCTTGTATGGCATGACTCTTTGAGCCGTTGGGATGGATACAACCTATTGTTTTTCGCAATAAAACAGCATTTCCGCGTTAAGAAACTTTGCAACTTTACGCAGTATCTAAAATGCATTTATGAATAAAGCTGAATAAGTTGAAGGTTTGATCTAAATTATTTTCCTCAAAACCTTTAGAAATCAGATTTCCATATGTAAAATTAGAATGTTTTACTATCATGTAGAAAAATCTCCAAAATTGGTCTTACGAAGATATCTTAAGCTTAAGCAATTTAAAATAAATAATAATGTCCATGTCCGCATAATTATTGTAATGAAAACTATTGTGAACTCACCTCTAATGCATGTGTAAAAAATACTGGCAACGATGCCACAACTATCACTGACCATATTGAAAATATGGCAATTTTTGTAACCTTTTCCGTGCGTATAGCCCGCGACCATATCGGATGTACTACGGCTAGAAATCTATCCACTGACATCAACACAAGCGTATAAATGCTAACCATAACAGTTGCCACAATCATATACTGCACGAAGCAACACCAAGGTTCACCGAATGGCCAAATGTAAAACATATAATCACTAGCCGTAAAAGGTATGCAAAATATCACAAACAATAAGTCCGCAATGGCCAAATTCATAATGAGCAGGTTCGTGGTGGACCGCATCTGCGGATTGGCCAATACCACAAATATCACCAAACTATTGCCCAAGAATCCAGTGATTGCAATAAGTCCGAAAAATACCGGCACTATAACGCTAACAAGGTCCTCGATATCACTGTCTATAATGGGGGTTGCGTTGAACTTGTCGTCGGTGTTAGTGAAGTTCATTTTGATGCGAGAATATTAAAGTGCGTTCAGGATTCAGGGGACTGGAGATAGAGAGAGATGAAAACTTCAAACCGACAAAGTGCAATAAATCAAAGGGCAGACAGAGTCTGTTCCTGACATTAACGTTCTTTTGATAAATTTTAACTAATTTAGACCTGACCTATGTATATCAGGCTATAGACTCAGATAGTTATGTTATATACGAGTAGATATGTATGGATTTTATATATTGAAATCAATTCAAAACCAATATTGTTCACTTTAACGTTGAAAATCACGAACCACTTCGCCCGAACATGAACACAAGCTGACTATAACCAATTTCGATAGTTCAAAATATTTTTCACGCTCCTTAGGTCATCACCCACGGTCGGATTTTTACGGAATGCTTCCATTCTGTTGATTCACCAGCCTTTGTTTCAAACCATTGATCTGTATGTAGAGATAAATAAATACACTCCGCATTACTTGGATGATGTCATTGTTTTTTTTTTTTTTCTTTAACTTTTTAAGGTTACAGTTTTTTGTGATTTAGGCTCTGCACGGTTAAAAATTCTGGGGTATTTTTTAATACAGCCTTTGTATTACAGCCGTATTCAATACAGAAAATATTACTTTTTAATATTCCGTAAATATTAAAGAAATTTTCTTATAACTTTGTATTACATTCTAATATATTAGCATTAAAATTGTTATTTTTAATACCAAAAAGATTAAAAAGTAATCGAATGAAATAAAATATAATCTTTTGGCATTCAAATTTAATAACTTAAGTATATGCGTACATTTTTAATACAAAAAGTATTGAAATTTAATACAAATTGTATTAAAATTCATATATTTTGTATTAATTTTCATGAAAAGGATCTAAGAATTAAAATTCAAGAAATAAAGTATTATATTATAATACCTTTGTATTATTAAAATATAATACAGATTTCGTATTCCTTTGTAATATCTGATATTATTAAGTTTTAATATATTTTGTATTAACTTCCAAATTTTAATATTTGTCAAGTATTAAATTTCAATATATTTTTGGTGTTGTCATATATGTAACCCAGAAAATATTAAAAAGTACCCCAAAATTTTTAACCGTGTGATTAACTCAAAATGACGAAAACCACATGGTGATACATGAGTATTAGTCAGAATTGTTCGTCAGAAGTGAGTGGTTAGTGTGAATTCCTTGTAGTTCTGATACCATTTTTACTTCCGATTTTAGGTACTATATGGCGAGTTATGCATTCTATGTTATTAAGATGTTAGAAAAGACGACAAAATTGAATTCACAATTCTGTCTGTCTTTCTGTTGAGCAGCAAACTAGATCGATTTTCTTAGATTAATAAATGATTTATTCTTCATTAATAGTTACAAAATTCAATAGTAAAATACATTCATTTCTGAGCATGGCCTAAGCCGTCTGCCAGTTGACAATTAAAACTTTAAAGTGACAGTGAATTCTTTTTTAAAACAGTTCTTCAATAATTTGTTTTCTATAATATAGCGCAATCTTAACAAAATGAAACAAAGCTTTCCAATCGGATCCGTTAAGAACACCAGCCATATCATCATCACTTAGGATACCTTTACCGAAAACGCTCCTCCGAGTTTCTGCTAAAATAAGGCACCAGCCAAGAAAGTGGCCTGTATTCTCTATTTCACCTTGGTTGCATAAACTACAAATGTCCGGACGATCTTCTCTATGTGGCATAAAGTTCAGTGGCAGCAACTCTCCTCTAGTTTTTAAAACGAGTGACATGAGGGTGGTTGAGTACTCTTCTTTAAAATATGTATTTTCAGAGAGCTTGTAGTTCAGCCGTGAGTAAATGAGCCTAGTTGTTGACTGTCTCGCTCTTGTGACGAACTCATCCCTTTTCATAACGTCTACTGCACTGATAAGATCATAAAGCTCAGCTTTCCACAGGTCTGCTCTATTTTCAGCGAGTATAAGTTGACGATCACAATGGGATGCTAGGTTTCTCCAAGACTCGAACCAAGATATTTTCTTTCTTAAGACAACCATTGTCAGTTTTCTTGGCAGTCTGTTTTCCTCCATATTAACCGTCTTCAATATATAGTCAACCTGCATTTTAAGCGTGGAAATATATACAGGAGGGAGACCCGTCTCGAGCATGAGAATGTGGTTTGCAGTACTACTTGGAAGCCTTAACGTTCTCTTCAGAAAATATCTCAGAAGTTGTTCTGCCTCATCGAATTCCTTGTGACCACACACTTGTGCGGCGTAGCACATGATAGTCTTGGCCGTTGTCTCGAAAATTTTAAACTTAGATTTGAAGTTAACGTCCTTACTATGGATGACCGATTTCCACGTTGCATTTAGAGCGTTTTTTCGATTTGGCGAGTTTTTCCAACATATGGTGTCTTAGATTAAGATTTCTAGAAATGTTGACTCCGAGATAGTTGTAATTGCTGACGATTTCAATCGCTTGATTATCGAATGACCATCTCTCGTTGCTACAATTTGGGCCACCACCGTTCCGAAATATCATGACTTTAGATTTGCTGAGGTTTACCTGAAGCCTCCATATGTTGCAGTACTCCACTATTCTGTTTATCATCAATTGGAGGCTTTCAGGCGTTTCAGCAAACACCACAATGTCGTCTGCAAACTTCAAGGTTTTCACCAGTAGATTTGAAGTGACTCTTGCTCCACCTTGTAGAACGTCCTCAATATCGTCTATGAAAAGAGCAAACAACAGAGGACTTAGGTTGCAACCTTGTCTTAAGCCGATTTCCACCTCGTAGGGTTCCGAAAGATTATTATTGTTGAAAGCAAGAGCAGAAGTTGTTGAGTCATACAAAGATTCCAAAATGCGTCCAAATTTCGTTGAAATGCCCTTGTTGTAAAGCTTAAGCATAAGAGCTTTCCTGTCTACAGTGTCGAAAGCTGCTTTAAAGTCTATAAAGAAGGTGTACAATTTCTTCTTGGCTCTTATAAAGATGTCCGCGATACTCGTGAGTGTGTAGATTTGATCTATAGTTGAATAATTTTTGCGGAAACCAGCTTGAGACTCACTCAAGAGATTGTTAACTTGCACCCAGTTGTAAAGTCTATTATAGAGCAGCTTCGTTAGAATTTTCATTGATTTGTTCAGCAAAGATATACCCCGGTAGTTCGCAGAGATAGTGCGGTCGCCTTTTTTGAATATAGGAGTGACGATAGATTCCTTAAAATAGTTCGGTACGCAGCCGTGGTCGTAAGCATGGTTTAGCGCTAAACACAAATTTTCAATGAACGATAGTGTACTAAATTTGTAAAACTCTGGTGGGTATTCCATTTGAGCCCGGAGCTTTGTTATTTTTGAGTTCATTCAAAACTGATTTTACCTCGCCAGTACCAAATGGAGCATCCAGGGCTTCGTTTACTTCAAAAGGAATAGCAAACTGGAATGTTGTAGTAAACTTGTCTTTTGTGAGGTTTTCAAAATGTTCCCTTAAATCCTTTATATGAATCGGGAGAGAGGATTTGTGGTTTCTGTTGTCGTTGTTTATGCAACGCACTTTTCTCCAAAACTGTGCCGCGTTTCTGCAACCTGAAAGATCCTGTGCCATGGTTTCGAAGTAGGCTTGACGCTTTGATCCGAGCAACGCTTTTAGAAATTTGTTCGAAGCAAGGTATTCCCGCTTGAAGATTAGATTTTCTGGATGCTTTCTAACAAGATTTAACCAAGCAAATGATTTCTTTCTTGCCTCTGAGCACTCCCTGTCAAACCATTTCTCTCGGTGATTAGTAGTCAAACAAGTAGAAGGAATCGAGATTGCTATGATATCATCGAGCTTTGAAAGACTGACATGTGAGACAGATGGTACTAGTTGTTGGGAGATGTTGTTCTCTAACGCTGTAGCATAGCTATTTGCAATCCATTGTTTCCATTTGTACTTTGTAGGCATTGCCGTCAAGACATCTTCGTTCTCTCCATTCGTTGATAACTGGAATGAGAGTTCGATAGGGAGATGATCGGAATAAATCTCCGATAAAACTTTAAAATTGTTCATAAGGTTACACCAGTCTCCAGCCACCATTGCATAGTCAATCACGGAGTTACCTTGATGACCAATGAACGTATAATCTCCATCAGCATCTCCCTGCATGCTTCCATTGCAAATAGTTAACCCGAAGGAATTGCAGAGATCAATGATTTTTCTTCCTTCTCTGTTCACCACAACGTCTCTTGAGCGACGCTGGTCCAAATCCAAAAGTTTTGATTCATTTTCGTGTAGACCTATCCTTGCGTTGAAGTCGCCTAAAAGCATTGGATTTTGAAAATCTGTAGTGTACAAGGTGTCCTCAAGCTTATTGAAATGCCTATCCCAGCTGGTGCAATTTAAAAAGACGGGAATCACAGACAAAATGTGGCAGTTGGATTTAATTTCCAGATAAATCAGGTCTTCGTTATTCTTAAAAAGGAATTCAACACCTTTAATATTAGGTTTGTAGTAGACATGGGTAACGCAGTGAAAATTCGTGCGCTGATACACTGACTCAAGCGCACTTCAGTGTATCAGCGAAATGCGTTAACGCAATTTGCGCCATAACGCAATTTTTTTTTAACTCATTTGAAACAAAATAACTCACTGACTCAATTTGCGCAACGGCGCAGCGCGGAGCGCGTCACTCTTTTGTTTGCTTTGTTGACTCAAATAAAAATTTCGTACAAACTGGACTGTGTTGAAGCAAAAAAATAAATAAAAAAAAAACTAATAGTAAAATAAATAAAATTTAGTTCATGACGAAAATATTGTTCTAAATTTGGTTTTCAATTTGTAGGGTTTGGTTGGGTCTATGGATATTGACAGAGGTGGATTGGATTTGGACAGAGATGGGTTTGGATCTGGAAAGAGGTGGGTCTGGATCTGGACAGAAGTGGATCTGGATCTGGACAGAGGTGAGTCTGCATCTGGACAGAGGTGGGTCGGGATCTGGAAAGAGGTGGGAATTTTTTTTTTTGAAAAATATATGAAATTTTTCGACTTTTTTTTTGAAAAAAAAAAAAAACTTTTCCAAATACATATTTTCAATCAGGGTGGTTCATAAAAAAGTGTTTTTGCACTTTAGGGAACATTTTTTTTTTACTGTTCAAAAATTTTTTATGAAGCGTGTTTCGGGAAAAATAATACTAAATCTAGTATTTTTACATTAGGGTGTACCTTACAAACGCCATCTTCCACATTTTCAAACAGAATTCAATAAAATTAGGTGTGATTGATGTATGGAATAAATAATTGAAGAAAAAAAATACTTTCAATGAGGGTGCTTCATAAAAAAAGTGTTTTCGCACTTTAAGGAAATTTTTTATTTTTATTGTACAAAAGGTTTATGAAAAAACTGAAAATATTTTTTTGAAAGTTTAGGAAAAAACTTTTTTACCAAATTTTTTTATTTCTTTTAAACTGACACTTCCTAGATTATTATTATTATTATATTAGGACGCTTAGTTTAGCCGCAAATCAAGTTAAAAGGTGAAAACTTTGATACCCCTAGGACGCTTAGTTTAGCCACAAATCGCGTTTAAAGATAAAAGTCGATTTTTCGTTTAATGCGATGCATCAATTGAGCGCCAATGTCAAGTTTTCTTGAGAAACAGAACCTTGGGTGGCAAATAAATAGTGAGGTATTATGCTGCCCCTCCTACAACCCCCCTGTTTGGGCTCACTATAGGATTTGTGGTGGGTGCGCGGTTGGCTGTAAGAAAAGTTATTTGCATTTAAAGAATCTGGATTTAAGGAAACAGAATCTTAACCCTCCTTTTTGGGTCCACTAAAATTAAAAAAAAAAAAAGTTGAGAAAAGTTTTATTTTTGATTGAAATTTTCAGAAAAACAAAAATTCATTGATTTTTCGAAGAAAAATTAAAAGAACGGACAAAGAAGTTTAGAAATTTTTCAACTTTTTTGTTTGTTCTTTTAATTCCCCCCACCATTATACCTCACTGTTTACTTGACATTGGCTCTCAATTGATGCATATATACGAAAAATCGACTTTTATCTTTAAACGCGATTTGCGGCTAAACTAAGCGTCCCACATAGGAGTATTTGCCTACAAAACTCGGCCAAAAGTCGATTTTTCAAGTGTCAAAATTGAAAGGGGAACTTTTTCCAGACAATAGCTAAGATCCCATGGAACAATAGGCTAAAATAATTTTTTTATTGCTCAACATATTTTGGCTATGATATTAGTTCAAAGTCATGGTATAAGAATAACAAGGTACCTATGCTTGACAGCTCAGGCAGTTGACTCGTGACGTCATTGCGAGTGAATGATCTCAATTGTTTGTGATTTATGGCAAAGAAAGTAAACAGAAATTGTTTATATTTTGAAGCAATTTGCTATTAAAACTCAAAGTAAAACAATAGATTATTTATGTTTTGAAGTTATGTTTTGTTAAATTTCAAGCAAAACAATAAATAATTTATTTTTTAAAGCTATGTGTTGGTGAACACTCGCTATGACGTCACACAAAACAAAATATGGCGACCCTTCATCTCATATACAACATACCTTGTATTTTTATACCATGGTTCAAAGTCTTCGATTAAGAATTTGTCACTTCTTTTTGTAATCAACCTTCAAAAAATTTTAAACATTTTATTAAATAATTTCTTAAAAATTTTGTGTAGTCTGATGAAATTTTTGGTATATAAAAATCAACTACAGATGTTCACTATTATATTGAGCCATTTTTACGACAAATATTTTAATATTTATATTTTTTTCGATTTTTTGTTCTAAAAATGCAAAAATAAAAACACTATTTTTGTTGGTTCTTTTTCATTGGGAAGTAATTTTTTTATAGATGTAGGTGGAATTGGGTTCTCATTTGTATATGGGTGGATAAAATAAACCATCAAGCTTCATTTTCAAAAAGAATCGGCTGCGGATATTTGCGGATGTAGTTGTTTTTTGTCATATCGTATCCCCACTTTTATGTCCATTCAAACTGACTATTTGTGATGTTACTTTTCCTTGGGATTTAATTTTTTTTTATTTTTTGGAGTTATTTGCTAATTATTTGCTTACAATATGGTTAATCAAAGCTCCCAGTATTGATTAAAAAAAAAATATTGGCTGCAACTTTGATCCTTTCTATCTTTTTTGGTCATATCGTACATATATCCGATTGCATGCATTTTTTCTTGTTTCCAGTTGAAAAATTAAAAAAAAACTTGATTTTTTTTTTGTTTTAAAAGAGGGTAAATTTTTTAAAAACGGTATTTATTACATGGTTTAAGATGAAAATATTGCAATCAAGACAAAAAATAATTTTGTCCGGTTTTTGCATACAAATACTCCTATGTGCGTCCTAGGGGTATCAAAGTTTACACCTTTAAACTTGATTTGCGGCTAAACTAAGCGTCCTAGCGGCTTATAAAATGCATATTCGTGATCTAGGAAGTGTCAGTTTAAAAGAAATAAAGAATATTGGTAAAAAAGTTTTTTCCTAAACTTTCAAAAAATATTTTCAGTTTTGCTGCTAAACTTTCTCAACTTTTTTTTTTTCTCCGAAATATGAATGATATTTTTTTCTTAAAGTGCTTTGTATGCTCCCAACCTCTCACCCACCCCAAATCCCTATAGTGAGCCCAAGCAGGGGGGTTGCAGGGGGTAGCATGCCCCCATAATAGCTCAATGTTTATGCGCCACCCTAGGTACTGTTTCTCAAGAAAACTTGACATTGGCGCTCAATTGATGCATCGCATTAAACGAAAAATCGACTTTTATCTTTAAACGCGATTTGTGGCTAAACTAAGCGTCCTAGGGGTATCAAAGTTTACACCTTTAAACTTGATTTGCGGCTAAACTAAGCGTCCTAGCGGCTTATAAAATGCATATTCGTGATCTAGGAAGAGTCAGTTTAATAGAAATACAAAAAATTGGTAAAAAAGTTTTTTCCTAAACTTTCAAAAAAATATTTTCAATTTTTTCATAAACCTTTTGTAAAATTGGGTGGCGCAACAGCTCGAGGAAAACCAGGGCCTAGTGACTTACAACTCACAACCATTCCTGTGTGCGTGTTTGTTGTGCAGGAATGGAGGGGACCTACAGTTTTTTGCCGAGTCCGAACGGCTAAATGAGAAGCACTTTTTCATGACAAGTATACTCTTGGAGGATTTGTCAGTTCCTCGCAAGAGGCAGTACCTCGAATAAAACATTTCTGTTTTTAGGTGGCACGGCTGGGAATCGAACCCACACCTTCGGCATGACAGTCCTATGCACTAACCATCAAGCCACGAGGTAATACATATAAACCTTTTGTACAATAAAAATAAAAAATTTCCTTAAAGTGCGAAAACACTTTTTTTATGAAGCACCCTCATTGAAAGTATTTTTTTCTTCAATTATTTATTCCATACATCAATCACACCTAATTTTATTGAATTCTGTTTGAAAATGTGGAAGATGGCGTTTGTAAGGTACACCCTAATGTAAAAATACTAGATTTAGTATTTTTTCCCGAAACACGCTTCATAAAAAATTTTTGAACAGTAAAAAAAAAATGTTTCCCTAAAGTGCGAAAACACTTTTTTATGAACCACCCTGATTGAAAATATTTTTGTCTTCAATTATTTGTTCCAAACATTAACCACACTGAGTTTTATTGAAATCTGTCTAAAAATGTGGAAGATAGCATTTATCCAAGCACTGTGAAGTGAATATAAAATTTTTTTTCGAACACATTTTGTGAGCGCTACAAAGAAATCAGCGCTTTCTCCATTTGCTTCAATGGTTTTTGTTTGTGCGGCGCGTTCCTGGCGCTGCGCTAGCACTTTTCAAAAGCTCAATTCGATTATTGAGTTGATGAGTTGATGAACTGCGCTTTTGCGCTACTGCGTTACCAATTGGTGTATCAGCGCACATAACGCAGCTGCTGCTTCAACGCACTGCGCTAACGCAGCGCTGCGTTACACATGTCTAGTTTGTAGCCCATCAGTATTCCTCCGCTAGCTCTTCCTTTCATATTTATTTTAACAGCTGGGTGCCCATTTAAGTTTGTGATGTGGAAAAAGTAATTCAAATTTCTTATAATATTCTTCAGTAACATGAGTTTCAATTAAAACAAAAATTTCATATTCATTGATAAAACTTCCAAACTGTGAGTTACATATCTTATTATTCAAACCGGCTATATTATAACTTAATATTCTAATGCTAACTCTATTAAAATTCTGGCAGACGGCATCTACCTAATTCATTATACTTTCTTTTGAGTTTGAATGTGCTAAAGAGTTTACCCCTAAGTCCCAACTCCTGGTTCCCATTGTGTTTCCGCCCGAATAAGTGCCAGGTTCGGTTGACGTTTTTCTGTGGTTGACGTCTTGTCTGTCATCTCGACGTGAATTTTGGTGGATTTGTAAACAAATTTGTTCAAAGAAGTTTGTTTCTAAGTTGTTTTCTTCGATTAATATTTTAAATCCATCTTTTTCATCAGTGACAAATCCTAAGTTATCAAACCATTCGACAGTGATGTTGTTAATTCGAAGTTTATCGTCGCGTAGTGATACTTTCATTTGAGGTTTGTAAATTTGCATGTGTCTGCGCAGTTGAAGAAGTTTGCTGCGTTTCTGGCGGATAGCTGGAGGATAATCACGACTTACCGAAATGCCGGTTCCTTTAAGTTTTTTTGCATTT
Source organism: Dasysyrphus tricinctus (assembly GCA_963921185.1). Lineage (NCBI taxonomy): Eukaryota > Metazoa > Arthropoda > Insecta > Diptera > Syrphidae > Dasysyrphus > Dasysyrphus tricinctus. Next base: position 16,953,306 of record OY992530.1, read on the forward strand.
CTGAGAACTTTATGTGCACTGTTTTTGTTTCTGAATTCAGCCAAAGTTGTTACTACCCCATTTGTTGAATTCAATTCTCTTATATCTTGAGTAGTGATAATGTCCTGTGAATCGGATAAAGTTTTGCATATGTTTTCTGTTTGTGTAAGTGGATTGTTCGGCCCTTTTTGTAAACGAAATATTAGATTTGCGGCGTTTGCAGAAGCTTTTATTTGGTTAATTTCGTTTTGTAAGGAAGTGCACTTAGTGTTCAGAGCAAGAACGGTCTCCTCGATTTTCTTTAAACTTGGTAAATAGCGTTTTTGATCAGTCCCTCCACACATTTTTAAATTTTTTTTTATAACCAAAAATAACGCTACCTGCGATACTATTTTTGACATCGATCCACAATTTTTCTTACGAAAATTGGTTGGAAACCATTTTTCAAAAAATGATTATTAATAGTATATCTCCTAAGGAACCATTATTTTCTTTTTTAGATTTTCTTAAAAACGGTCTTTAAAATCTTTAAGAAAACATTTTTTTAATTGTTTAAAAAATGTTTCAACTTTTTTTTCCGAAATAACATAATCGATTTTTTCGATACTTAAGAGTTTTTTTTTAACGCTTTCTAAAATATTTTGAGAAAAAGTTTTACTCTTATGAATAATGAACGGTACATTCCATAAAAAAGTTAAAAAACCGTTAAGGAAAATATTTTTCTCTCAAGAACGGATCCTACAACTTTTTCCGTTTTCTCAAATTAGTGCGATCTACTACCAAAAATTAAAAAAAATGTTAACCAAGCAAGATGAAAGAAAGAGAGGGTGGCCAAATGCTGCATGGTGGCAGAATTATGTTGAATGAAGAAACGAGGAGTAGTCTTATTTCCTGGATGCTTTAGATGGCGCTACAGTCCGGGGTGGACCAGGGCCTCAACCAACAAGCTTCTTCCAGCCGGCTCGGTTTCTAGCTAGCTGTTTCCATGTTTTGCACCTAACGTTGGTTGAGGATTGAGGTCCTCTTCCACTTGCGTGCGTCACCTTTTACGCTGTCCACCTCTACTGCGCTGTGCCACATGGTTGGATTCAAAGACTTTCTGGGCCAGAGCATTGGTGTCCATTCGTTCTAGGTGACCCAGCCTTCTCAGTCGTTGGCTTTTCACTTTTGTGGCTAGGTCGGTGTCGCTGTACAGCCCGTCCAGTACGTTGTAGAATCTTCTTCTTCATTCCCCATCTATGCAGATGGGACCAAATATCACCCGGAGAATTTTCCCCTCAAAACAGCCTAACGCGTTCTCATCCACCGTTTACAGTGTCCATGCCACTGCACCATACATCAGGACCGGGATGATAAGCGTCTTTTACAGGGACAGTTTAGTTGCTCGAGAGAGGGCTTTGCTTCTCAATTGCCTTCTTAGCCCAAAGTAACAGCGATTAGCAAGAGTAATTCTTCGTTTGATCTCAGCACTGGTATCGTTCGCTGAGTTTATAGCGGATCCTAGTTAGACAAAGTCTCTGACCACCTCAAAATTAAAGCTGTCTGTAGTGACGTTCTGTCCAAGACGTGCGTCGGTGTTGGGTGTCCTTTCTTGTTGACAGCATATATTTCGTTTTGCTTTCATTCACCGTTAAACCCGTCTTATTGGCTTCCTTCTCAATACTCACAAAAGCACCACTGACATCTCGCTTTGTTCGACCGATTATGTCAATGTCGTCAGCGTAGGCGAGTAATTGGATGGAGTTTTGAAAAATTGTGCCTCTAGTGTTGACGTAAGTTTTTTGCACTATTCTTTCAAGAACGATGTTGAAGAAGTCGCATGACAGCGCGTCGCCTTGCCTAAAACCTTTTTTGACATCAAAGGTGTCGGTGAGGTCCTTGCTGACCTTGATGGAGCAGCGTGCATTCTCCATCGTCATCCTGCACAAACGGACGAGTTTGGTAGGGATGCCAAAACTAGACATTGCTCTATATAGCTCATCTCTATAGATGCTGTCATACGCGGCCTTGAAATCGATGAAAAGGTGGTGGGTATCGATTTGAAACTCCTAGGTTTTCTCCAAGATCTGCGGTAGTGCGAATATTTGGTCGATGGTGGACTTCCCTGGCCTAAGGTCACACAGATGCGGTTGTTGACGAATGGCTTCAGGCCTTCCCAAAGTACGGCATAGAAGATCTTGTGTGTGATATTTAGAAGACTGATGCCTCTGTAGTTGGTGCAGTCCAGAGGATCGCCTTTCTTGAGGATCGGGCAAACAATGCTGAGGTTCCATATTCATTGGGCATGCTTTCCTCCGACCATATTTTACAGATGAGCTGGTGCATACTCCTAACCAACTCATCGCCAGCCGCTTTGAAAAACTCAGCCGCAAGGCCATCAGCTCCAGCAGCTTTATTGGACTTAAGTTTAGATATAGCTATCTTTCACTTCGTCGAAATCGGGTGAACGGAATTGTTGGTCTACGTCGTCGTCGTCCAGGTTGAATGGTGCAATTTGCATGCTAGTATGGAATTCGGTTCGTCATCGCCGTTATACAATTTGCAGAAATGATTATTCCATATCCTCAGCAGCGACTGCAATTCTACCACGATGTTCCCCCGAGCGTCCTTCCAGGCTTCAGTTCGGGCCTTGTACACGGAAAGAATTGAAAAATCACCAATTGAAAAATTTGCAGTTGCAATTTACGAATCATGTTTAATTCTTAAATTAAGATACTTTAATCCCAAATTAATACAAAAACTGGTAATTTAACAGTCAAAACGTAGCAATTTACAAAATTTGTTTCTTCGTGATTTGCAATTAAAATCCATGATTCAAGTTTGTACCTTTCATAGCGAAATACAACTGTTTTGGCGCAATTTACTCTCCAAAAACATAATTTCACAAACAGCATTTAAAAATATTGATTTGCGATAAATATTTAGTAATTAACATTGCACAATCAATGAATTACGTTTTTTTGTCGTAATTCGCAGCTCCATGAGAATAGTTGCAAATCACCAACAAAAAATTTCTAAATCACGACTTTCTTGTCGGAATTTACTTCTCGAAGAAATAAAGCACCACAACATGGCAGGTATCTAATCATCAATGTGTGACACCAACGATCTGTAATGCAAATTGGCCTGGTGGTTGCATGCTCGCTCCGCAAGTGAAGGATTGCGAGTTCAAATCCAAGTAGACTCAAGCGCAAAGTATTTGTTTCAAATAAATTCAATTAAATGTGTATACCTGCAAAATGAAGGGTAGAGCAGGATTTGATCTTTCCCAGCGGCAATATCACGAAATAAAAGTGGTGCTCACAGATTTTTTTTGCAAATTTACAAATTTTGCAATTGAGGAATATTTGGATCAAATTGCGATTTGTTGTGCGCAATTTTCGTTTTCTCTCGATAGCATAATTGATACTGAAAGAGGGTTGATTTACGATTTTTGAGCATCAATATCTTCATTTTGCTCAGTTTATCAAATTGCAAAAAAATAGGTAGTCGTAAATTACGAAATCCTGAGCCAAGGTATAAATCGGGATTCATTTTTCGTAATTTGCAGCTGATTTTTCGTGATATGATCCAAGAATTCTTTCCGTGTAACCTTGCGAGATTCTTTTTACTTCTTGTTAAAGCTTCCAATCTTCATTCCTGCAATGGCATCCCTCTTATTCCTCGATCGCGCGTTTCGCATGCTCTTTCTTTTTCCTTCTTAGAAGCTTGTGTTCCTCTCTCCTCTTCTGCTCGTAGAGCTCGCGAGCAGCTCTAGTCGTTCTATGCAGCGCCGCTTTGTATGCCTGTTGTTTGGATGCATGTACTTGCTGGCAACAACGAGGTAGTGGTCCGGGTCAACGTTGGCTCCTCGGACCGTTCGGACATTCTTGATACTGGAGGAGTGCCTTGCGTCGATCGCAATGTTTTCGACAGTTGTTTTGATAATTTTTGTCCACTGGAGACTTTGACACTTCGGCAGGTACGAGAATTTGATTTCGGTATATTTGTGTGTACCGCGGCTTTTTTTCGGTACACGATATACAGCATTAAATTTCGCGACTGTACCGGTTATTTTGGTGCAGGTGGTCACGCTAAGCATGAGGTTAAACGGGCTCGTAGAAAATGCAGAAAACGCTGCAAGAAGAGATATGAGGGAATATCAAATGATTTTAATCAACTACACCTTTTTGATTTCACAGAATTGAATTGAAAAATTAAAAAATTAATTTACATACATACATTAACACAAGTAATAATCTATATAATAAGGTGTAGTTGATTAAAATCATTTGATATTTACGGATTTCACGCGGTTCAACCTTAAAATAATCTTTATATGAGGGAATTTTATCAAATAACCAAAGAAATTATTGGAAAAAAAGCAACACTAATTGTCCTGTAGTGGATGTGGATCAGCTTTAGAATGAAGGATCACTTTTGTGCTTTGCGGAGATCTTATAAGGGGTATTGACATCGAACCGCCAACAGTGGTGGAAATCCAACCTTCGATATTTCTCCTTAAAAAAACTATAGTAGCTAGGCTTGATGGAGTACCAGCCAAATTCCTTAAAACTGACCCCGTCACAACTTGACCTTAAGACAAAGTGGCCTTAAAGCTGGCCATATACGACCGAGCCAAAGAGCCAAATTGACCAGGGCCGAGCCAAAATCCATCGTGTGGGGAAACTCAGATGGCTCGACCGATCCATCTGGATTTTCAGACGGTCGAAAATCAACTTGCCCGAGCCACCGAGCCATGGCTCTGCTTTGCCGTGTGCGGGGAACCATAGAGCCAAGTAACTCTGTTTACAATTTTCGACGAATATTTTCATTTCCTCACAAATTTTTTAGTTGTCAAGTGTTTCGAATGTCATATCCTAGAAATGTTTGTAAATAAAAAAATAATTTCCTGCATGAGCAAATTTAATATTTTTCATTAACTAAACAATAAAAAATAATATACTCATAACGAATATTAGCTGGCAGAATTTCGTCGACAACCAATTGTCGCTGGGCACGATGGCAACTTCTGGGCACAATCCAATGGTTTTGAGGTCACAAAAGATGAACCTGCAAAATTGGTTGATGGTTTCGGAAAACAGGAGCTCCCCACTAGCCAGCCAAATGTACATCTATCTACATACATAGCTCCGGACCAAATGGCTCTATTATGTATGGCCAGCTAAAGAATTGCAACAATTGGCTTGGTGTAACCGTTTCCCCAAAACTAATGGCAACCATCATTTTCGAGCGTATAAAGGATAGAATCGATTCTACACACAAGAGGCATCAAGCTGGCCTCCGCAGTGGTCGATGGTGTGTCGACCATATCAACACCCTGCTGAACTTCAGAAATTTGGTCGAATAACGTTTTCAAAAACGAAATAAGACCAACATTGAAATTTGGTTTAATTTCATATACGAAACCGAAATAAGACCTGCAGTTTTGTGAATACATATTTGCCCAAAACTATCGATTGGGAACCATTGTTTTGAGATCCACGATGAGCTAGAAAGTTTTTCGGTTGCCTCCTCTACTATAAGAAAGTGTAAATGGCAATGGATTGGTTACACACTGGAGAAACCAAACAATGAAATTTCCAAGCTGTTCTTTGAATGGAATCCTCAAGGAGCACGGCCGGCGGTTTGGAAGACTAAGAACAACATGGAAATCAACTGTCCATGTAGACCATGAAAGATTGAAACGATTTGTTGGCGTCCTAGGCCCCAATCAGAGTTTAAGGACATGATGATGACACTAAGCAACTATTAATAGTAGGTACCTCTTATAGAATATTGTTTTTTATTTCGAATTTTCTCATTTTCGCCTTAACTGAAATTTCAAAAATGTTCTTAAAATATCACATACCCACACACAGTACACATATTAAAGGTAATATCATTAGAGTTTTGATTTTTGTTTCTTCTGCGCATATATCAAAATTTGTGTCAAATGTCAGTATTTCTGTTGTTTTTACGTGTATTTAAGTCATCACCCTTCCAGCCATTTTCATTTCTGACAATTTTAATTTTAATTTGTTGTTGTTTTTACGTGTGTTTTTTTCCTCACACTCACAGCCATTTTTTATTTTCGACTGACAACCTGCGCAGTATAATACCTTAGATTTGTGTACTGTGATCACATAATATGTTATACAAACAATTTGATTTGAATTTTTAAAAAAATGTTTCAAACTATTTTTTTTTTAATTAAGATTTGTCCTTAATTTTTTTTACGAATTTAATACAAAAAATATTAAAAACAAAACCGCTCCACCGATTTAAATTTTGTATACCATATACCAAAGCTAATTTATAAATATAGTATTTCATGCTTTTAAACGTTTTTCTCTCGTATTATCCGTGTCTTTATTTACAATTCTTTTGAACCCTCAGCTTTCTGAACATTAGAGCAAGTGTGTGACCCAGTCGTGCATTTTTTTTAAGTACACGTTCCGCCTTGTTTGTTGTCACTTCGCGGCATGAGTTATGAGAGCCAAAGTCCTTGAAAAATAGAATTAAACGAAGAAAGTTTTCTGAGGACCGTCAGAGGCGGATAAAGCGCATGCAACACTAGCGCATTTGTAATTTTGACCTTTTGATCAAAAAACCCATCCATTATTGACATTTAACATTTATAAAACCGACTTTTCGTTCGATTTTAACATTAATTTAGCTATCTGTCCCAAATCCAAAGCAGGGTTACCGCTGAGAATTTTTGAAAGGTCGCAAAAAAAAGTCACACTCAAGAAAAATGGTCGCAAAACATAATAATTGAAAAAAAGTCGCATTTTTATCCAAAAGGTCGCATTTCGAAAATAAAAAGTCGCAAAACCATATTTTTGCTTGCGATATAGGTACTATAGGGCAAGTTTTGGATTCGTGCAAAAAAAAGATTACGAGATAACAATCAAACATGACATAACGATGATAAGAGAACACGAAAAAAGTGGGTGGCACAATTCTGCCTGTGTGTCTGTCTGTCCGTACCTCAACCTTCCTACAGCCTAAACCACTGAAGCGATTCTCTTCAAATTTTGAACTTAAGGATTTTTTGTAATTCTCCAGAGGGGAAATTGAAATTTTTTTTAGCTCAATAAAAAACGGTACTTGCCATACAACCGTCAAGGAAAAGATTATTTATCTCAAAAATGGCTTCAACGATTTTTATAAAAAAACTGTGTATTATTGTAGATATGATGTACCTTTTTGTAAGAAAAAAAATCACCAAAAACATTTATTAATGGTACCTGCCATGTAACGGTTTTTTTTATTTTTGGTTTTCTCATTAACCACTCATCCGATTTCAATAAAATATTTTGCTCAAAAGCTTTGTAAGAATATAAATAATTCTGCATACCAACATTTTGGAAAAAATAAATTTTTGATTTTTAAAAAAAGATTCAAAACTTTTTTTTTGAAAATTCAATGTTTCAAAAACGGGTTGATGAATTGTTTTGAAATTTCAGTTTTGAATGTATATTAATATAAACTCAAAATTGGCATACTAAAATTTTTTTTGAAAAATGTTACAAAAAATGTATAGGTACATAAAAAATTCATTTATAAGAAAAACGGCCCCAAGGATTTTAAAGTTTTTTCTTGCATATATTCATATTTTTTCAAGTAATCAAATGGTAAACTTTTCTTTGAGCTCTAAGTTATTTATCAGACTGTTTATACAATTAAAAGAACGATTTAAATGCTTTTTATACTTTTTGTCTATAATTACTTGAATATTTTTTAAAGTTCTTAAGTCCCACGCAATTTGAACATAAGAGCAAGTACGTGCGATCCAGTCGTGCATTTTATTATATTTGAATAACAAAAACAATTGAGATTATTTTTTAACCATTTTTTTTAAACAAAACCTATAAATACTAAAAAAATTGCAGTCTTCATTTTAAAAACTTATAGCTAGACCTATAGGCGTTCAGAATAAAAAATGAGAAAGTAAAAATGTCACCTTTTTTCCTAAGCTCCTCATATATAAATTTCAATTAGTGCTATAAACGGGTATCTTAATTCATATATTTGAACGACGACGGTTTTTTTCGCAACTTTTGTTTCAGCAACAGGCTGTTATTAAAGAATAGTACCTAATAATATACGTAACAGATATTGCAAGCTATTAGTTCAGTATTTAGCCCATCACTCAACTGGTGTTCTATTCTTCTTTCAAGTTCCCTCACTTCATTTCAATTCCAATTTCAAACAAGCGCAGGCCAAGCGCCAAGCCCGAAGCCGCTTCGTTTTCGTTTCAAAGGAAATTGAAAAAGAATAGTTGAATGAAAGTCGATTGTGATATTGTTTCTGTTCTGTTTGTTTCAATTCAAATGGGTGAGTTCGAGAAACCTGTGTTTTTGATATTTTAAAGAAAAAAAAAAGTCGCACGGAAAAAAAAGTCGCCCTCATCAAAAGGTCGTCGTTTAGTCGCACGGACCCAAAAAAGGTCGCAAAGTGTGACTAAAGTCGCCCAGCGGTAACAGTGATCCAAAGTTCTCAAAAGACAATGTCACAATCAAACGATCAAATATCCCCATTTCAGTCCTTCTACTAATTCACTTATTTTGACATTGACAAAATTATTCGCCTGTATTTTTAAAAACTGCAGATATCCCAAAAATAGTTTGGAACAAATAACTATTGGCATCTCAATCAAATAACGCGGAGTGTATGTAGTTCATTTCAAATATAGATATTTTGTAGATATGGATAGATATAGAATATTGTAGATTGTAGAGATATGTTTGGACGTTGCGTTGTCTACCTGTTGTCTGCTATAGTTGTTTTCTGTGCAATTACGCAAATATACGTACCGAATGATATAGGTTGTGCCAATTAATCTATGAGGCGTGCGGATAGCTTTCTGGGATTTAAATTGAAAAGGGATTATGCAATTCAATTCCACGGCAAACTGAAGCTACCTCACCTGGAAATTGCATTGAAATAAGCATTTGCAGCCTTCTCGTCGTAGCCATAGATTCAATGTTTGTTTTTTCTTCAACATTTGTTGTTGGTTTCAAGGCTTTGTCCTTGAGCTTGCGATGATGTATAAATTTTGTTTTCAAAATACTTACGTAAAATTTGAAGATCAATGTGAATATGTTATGAAACATCACGTCGTCATTCGGATTTTGCAGAGCTAATGTAGGTTATAGGAACTTTATGCACGTTTGTAGAAAATACTAATAACAAATTAAAAACGTTGGAACAAAATTAAATGTATAATTTGGTCGCACGTACTTGCTTTTTATTATGTAATTCCAATAAATAAATTATATATTTACAATGATCGCTGGTTCACTGACTGACTCACTGACTGACTCTGTAACGCTGGAAAATAATTTGAATATGAATAATTGAAGCGTTGAGAATGAGAAGGGATCAAGTGACATTTTTGAAGTTTTGAGTTATAAGCGTTTAAAGTTTTACGTTTATAACTTTTTTTTCTGAAACCGAGAGAAACAACGTTGGGAAAATAAGGTTGATGGCATGAAAGATAGGTGATGAGTAGACGCAAACCATGTAAGTCAAACTGAACTTAATACAAATTGTGTATGACAAAAGGCCCTCACTATGTCACTAATGATGAGTCAATTTTTAAGACTTAAAGCCATTGGCGCAAAATTTTAAACATTTAAAACCAGCTCTAAATCACTCTTAAAATGGTAGTCTGCTCTAAATAATTGTTTTAGAGCGAGAGCCGGCTCTTTTTCAATTTTAAACGACATAAAGTATACTTTAACACTAAAGCACTCGTCTAACTTTAAAAGCAGCAAAACCCTTCTTTATCTCATAAAAAGTATACTTTATCCATAGAGAAAAGTTATTTCACAAAAAAGAATTACCTAGGGAAAATGTTTTAATAGTTTTTTATTAGACTTTTGAAGATTTTTACTTTATAGTAAGTAAAAACATATAAAATGAGGATGAATCCAATTAAGGGATCTTCAATTTTGCAATATTGTAAAGCGATAAAACATATACACTGTACCTACAACTCAACTAAATTGAGACAATTCTCAAGTACAACAATGATTTTTTTTTTAATCAAAGATATAATTGTTGTCTTCATGTACAATAAAGTATAGTAATTTTTAAGCAACCTAATGGCACTTTCACTATATATTTTATAAAATTTACCTTTTCCAGCGAGAAATTATTTTTTTTGTACTCAGTTTAAATTCCTGTTGTGTAGCTGTGTCTCTTTCTTTAACTGTCAGATTTGGGCTTGTTCAACCCAAATTTTCTCACGTTACGTTGCGGAGTTCACTCTAGTTAGAAGAGTTGTTTAATGCGTTTAAAATTATTAAATAGTTAGACAAAGGTTCGAAGCAAAACGACTACGTTAACTAGAGCCGGTTCTATTCCTTAAACGAGCAATGTTTAAAATTTTGCGCCATTAAATTTATTTTGAATCAATAGTTTATCAAGTTTATGCAAAAAATTTAGTTAGGGGTTCCTGAGATATAGGACTTCAAAGAGATATAAGGACTTGTAATTCATACAAAGATATTAACTGAAAACTTGAGATTTTCCATTCGGTGGGAGTTGCATCCGTCTAATTTAAAGGGCGTGACACTTAACCATTTTGAAAAAAAAAATGAAAAATAAATGAAATCTCAAGAAGTAATGTTAAAAAAGAGTCAAGTTCTCCTATAAAAAAGTATGGTCTGGGGGGCTATATAAAGTTATGTGCTGGGGTAGGTTTAAACGCCTTTATTTTTTGTTGTAGATGCAATTGACACCGGTTTTATTATGAAACCCTTTATATTCTTGGTATTTTGAGTGGTGAGAAACAATTACTGTCAAAGAGTTATAATATAAAATGTTTGCGTTGACCAGTCATTAATTTTTTTTGAGATTTTTAAGTTTTTGAATTCCAAAAGATATTTTTAGAAAAGGATGTATGGTACATTAATAAGGGGTAGCTAGACTTTTGCTGGGAAATAATTCAAAGATGCAATTTAACTTCGATATTCGAAAGGGTATTAGTACACGAGCCGAAAATCACAATTTTTCACAGTTGCACCTAGAAACATTTGGCCGCCATTTAGTTTTTAACGGTTTTTTTTGTTATAAGACGTAACTCAAACATTTTTGACGCTACGAAAAAAAATTTAAGAACAAACTTGTAGAAAACTTAATTGTCTTCAAAATATGTTAGGTAACATTTTTCGATAAGTGCTCTTTATTAAAAAGTTATACTGCATTTTCTTGAAAAAAAGTAGGGATTGATTTTTGTAATTCATCATATCTTATTTTTTTGTTAAAAAAAAAATATTGAGACAAAAGTTATAGTCCTTTCAATTATCTATATTTTTTGTCTAAACGGTTTCGTTATGCGACTTACGGTTCTCACTCTGTAGCGCATATTAGTGTAGAGAACCGTATAAAATCATATATTTTTAACTACTTGACTGATGCTGATAAATAGAAACCTCGAGGTTAGAAAGTAAATTAGTACACGAGCTGAAACCACATTTTTCACGACTGTCGCTAGAGGCATTTAGCCACCATTTTGTTTTTTACGTTTTTTTATATCTTCGCACGTAACTCACTCTTTGTTTATGCCAATTTCTTGTAACTTTTTTCGATAAGATAAAAAAAGAAGGGGTTTTTTTCAATTTATCACAAAAAAAAAATGTCGAAAAAAGGTTGTCGATACACCTTTCGATTATCTTAAAAAAAATCGACTTGGTAATTTTTGAAATATTTCAAAAATAGAAATTCCTTAATTAATATCTTAAGTTACTAAAATAATGCAAATTTTATTTATTTATTTTTATTTTATGTTAAATAAATGTAAGATAATTTTATCGAATGAGTTTGAATGGCTGTAACTTTAAAACGGCTGGACTTACGATAAAACGTATGGAGACCTTTTTTGTAGAAAGTTCAATTTCCATGCATAAGAAAAACGTATGTAGCTCAGGGACGTGCCGTGGTGATTTCAGTTAGGTGTGCGCTAACTTATTTTGCAATGAAAATATATTTTTTAAGCTTTGCACACAGTACCAGCGTTCCAAAATGAGCCTGTTTTCAGACACTTAGTCGCTGCGATAAACAAGCAGATACTTCAAACAACAATTCTAAGCGGTTACAAAACTTTCTCACTATTAGTTTATTGAAAAAAGTAATCAAGGTCAGCAAAAGTGCAACAGAGCAAATGCACAAATGAGAATAGGTTACCACGAACCCAATGCTTCAACCCATAGCTTGTTTTGTAAAAAATGAAGGACCTTGGAACTGTAATTCAATTATTAGAGGAGGAGGACTTTTTTCATTTAATAAAATAAAAAATAAAATAAAATAATGTTTGAAGTTATTCTAAACCTCTTTAATTGTTTTGTCTGTTGTATTTTGTTTTAAATAATTCTTAACATTTTGCCTATTAATTTTCAAAAATGTTGGCTACTTTAATTTATTGAAAACGAAAACTTAATACATTCATCTGTGAAGGTGTTAACCAAGCTATATTATTCCTTGAAATATGCATCAAATTTATTGAAAACAAAAATCAAAAGGGTTAAAGTCTAAATAAATTTAAATATATTTTTTAGGCAATTATGATATTTTTCACTTTATTTGCTATTTTGCTTTTTTATAATTCTGTATTCACATTTTTAACACGTTGACTGCCACCTGACCCGCCGGTGGGTCAGGTAATTTTTTCTCAAGAGGCCACATGTACCGCCGGTGGGTCAGGCGCTATGTGTTTCAAGACGTGCATTTCGTTCGTGGCCTGCTGGTAAAACGCTTTTATTTCTTCCTCGGCACCTAGTTAAAACCTGTCTCTTTGATCTACAGAAAAAAAGAACACAATATCGCGAATATTTTGGAAGTTATAAGCATTTTTATTTGAATTCTAAAAAATAGCGTATCGTTCTTATTAAATGCGCCTTACGAGCAAGAAAAGTCTTTTCTAAGGCAACGGACATGTTAACATTTTCAGTCGCCATAGTTCTACCTTTGTCAAGATAGTACTTCTCTAAGTTTTTCACTTTTTGGGTGCTATGTGACGCTGAGTCCGTTGGTATACCTCTTTGATTGAAACAGTTGATTTTTCCAGCATAAACAGAACTGGTTCAATTATGTATAACCACAAGGATCTTTTTCACGCGTATTTGTGCAATTTTCCAGTTTTTTACTTTCTTGGAAGCTTTTCTCCTGAGGGTCAAGTGGCACAAAACAAATCTTTGTATTATCAAAGTGCCACATGACCCGCCGGTAGTCATGCTTCTAAATTACTAAAATATAGCACAATTTTAGTAAAAAACTATAAAACATTGATAAACATAAAACAAAACATACTTGAACACAAATGAAGACACTTGGCACTTTGGTAATGCTTTTTGATATGCACGTGGGCAGTCAACATTAAAAATTATAATTCAAAGTTAAAAGTTCAAGTGAATTTCTTTTCAAATTTTCTTCATATTCAATTATTAAAAATTATAGTTCACAAAATTAGTAGACTTCCCTTTTTTCTAATTTTTGTAAAAATTCCCAAGCGAAGGAATTTTTTTCATGTTCCCCCAGCACTGTAATGTGAATATCACTATCCATCATCACTGGCGCAATCACTGGCGCAAAGCAACGAAAATGAAACAGATACAGAATTCTCTACATAGCGAAGTGCAGAATGAAAGACCGTGGTGCGCTCGATGAAGTTGAACACCCTGCTATCTAAATTTCTATAGGGAAGAATGAACTTTGTGTTGTTTTTTTTAAATGTTTGTATGTGGATTTGCTTCACAGTACACATATCTAAGGTATTATCTTGCGCATGTTGTCCGAAATGAGAACTGTCAAGGAAATTCAATATGGCAGCCTTACGTGACCCCGTCCGTCCGCTGTATTACAACAACAACGAAGAAAACAAACACAAAAGCATAATTTAAATAACACTAAAAACCAGGAACGAATGTTGTTTGCATGACAATATAATGTTAATAAACACTAAAAAGCTTGAAATAATTGTATTTGCTAATAAATAAGTAACAAATGAACACATAACACACAACAAATTTTGATGTTAAACTAGTAGGGGTCACGGCATTCGCCATTTTCCACTGATTTTGATGGATGCGCAGAACTGAACGAAAATGAACACGCTAATGATATTACCTTCAATATGTGTACTGTGGATTTGCTTTACCTCTGTGCGCTTAAGTTAAGAGAACATCCTGATGGGTGAATTTTTCGTTTATTTGAAAGGAAATGAATTTGCGTCGAGTTGCCCAAAGAAGAACGAATGTGCGCTTGTTGAAGTTGAACACCAAAGTTATATTAAAGATTAATAAGGATAGGTTTAGGTATATGAGAAAAAATTCGTGTTGGTTTCAGATTGTTTTGTGCGTGAATTTGCTTTGCCTTGGTGCGCTGAATTTTGAGAACACCTTGTATACGTGGTGTTTTATTTTTTCCTTTAATGGGTGGAATGATTTTATTTTGAATTGTTTATGTCCATACTCTTGTTTGGGATATTGATGCAGATAAAATATTAAAAAGAAAGACAAGTGCGTATGTTAAGATTTTGGTAGGGTGTGCGGAGAACACCTGCGCACCTTCGAATAAACGTCACTGATGTAGCTAGTTTAGTTTAAATACTTGTTACTAGCAGTTACCCGCCCGCTTCGCCGGCCCCCGGTTAAATTCACGAAAATTTTTAGTCGACTGTAATAGATATTAAGGGTATTCATGCAACAGCGTAAACTCGTCGTAATCGTTGTAAAGTTTTAAACTTCGTAAATCTGTCAAATTTTCCATACAAATTGTGACAGAATTACGAAGTTTTAAACTTTACAACGATTACGACAAGTTTACGCTGTTGCATGAATACCCATATTGTTTTGTTTTTTTACAATTACATTTTTGAAAGAAAACTTCAAACTTGATTGACTTGTTTGAAAATTTTTTGATTTATATTTTTTCTTGTGTAAAATGAAGTTGTTTTGGTACCAAATATTTGTTTCTCTTTTTGTTTTGCACCATTAAATTCTTGTAGCCATCCCCTCAAAATTTCAATCAAATCTGTTCAGCTATTTGAGCGTGATTGCCTAACAAACATCCAAACAAAGAAACTTTCACATTTATAATATAAGTAAGATTAGTAAGATATTAGTAAGATTAGATTATTAAGTTATAAAATTCCAAATACAAACAGGAGTTTTCTCCTATACACAAATCGTATGGAAAACCGAGATCTGTGATAAATCATGTCTAAACATGATTTTTAAGAGCCTTTTTCACAGACATCTTTCTTCGTTTAACTGAAACTTTTCAGCCTGTTGGAAGAAAACTTTTAATTTGAAACAGTTTAATAATTATGATAAATCAGATTATTTCTTTGCTGTTCAATCGTTTTTGTAGTCAAAAAGTCGATGTTTAGGGTGGGTGGTAGAAGAGAGTAATGTCGTCAATTATTTGTTTGAGTATACCAATCATGAAAGGAATATAACAGAACAAAATTATAACAAAAATAAAACATCCAATCCTATACGGATTTCTTGAATATACAGTGAAACCTCCCTTAGGCGGACAGCGACGGTCGCAACAATTTCTTCCATCTAAGGGAGATGTCCGTTCAAGAGAAGAGTCAAAAAATATTTTCTTTTTATCAAGAAAATATTTGTAGCTACAAAAACTAACAAAAATTAATAACTGTCCCTAAGACATTCAACAGAATAAACAATGATGGATAAAAAAGTACAGAAAACAACTTTCTTTCAAAAAAAATATTGATTTGCATAAAGAATTAAAAAAATGGTGCCATGCAATTCCTTAAAAAATGAGAAATAGATGAACAAGAAGATACAATAACAGACCACAGCTACAGAAAAAAAATGCGTTATGCCATTGTTGGTTAGAAATTTCATGTTAAAAATTTTTACTTGCGATTATAGGTAGCTACTATAAGGCAAGTTTTGGATTCGTGCAAAAAAAATTTTTGAAATAACAATCAAACATGATATTACGATGATAGAGAACACCAAAAAAGTGGGTGGCACAATTCTGTCTGTCTGTCTGTCTGTTCGTCTACAGCCTAAACGGATCGATCGATTTTCTTCAAACTTGGTACTTAGTGGTTTTTGGTGATTCTGCCGACACGTTTTTTTAATTTTTTTTTAGAACCAAAAATAACGGTACCTGTCATACATTTTTTTTTTGGCAAATTTACATAATCGTATTTTTCTCAAAAATGGCTCGACAAATTTTCTTAAAAAAAGATTCAATAAATTTATTTTAGTAAAGGCTTTCTTTGAGTGGAAAATCATTTTTCAAAAATGGTTATTAATGGTACCTCCCAAAGAACCATTTTTTTAATTTTTGATTTTCTTCGAAACGGTACAACCAATTTATATTATTTTTTTATAAAGAAGCATCCAAAAAATATACATAGTTTTGTGTACCAAAATTTTTGAAAAAATATTTTTTGGATTTTTAAAAAATATTTCAAAATTTTTTTTTGGAAATTCAAATATTTCGAAAACAGCATCATAGATTTTTTTGAAACTCGATCTTTAAGACTTTTTTAGTACTCTCTAAAATATTTTTAGAAAAAATTTTACATTTATGAAAAAATAACGGTACCTTCCATACAAAAGTGAAAAAACCGCAAATTTTTTTGCTTGAAAACGACTCCAACGATTTTGATTAAACTTTTTTCATATAATAAAATTAGTACGATCTACCATCAAAAATTATAAAATTTACACATAGCAACTATTAGTAGTACCTGTCATAGAACGTATTTTTTTATTTTGAATTTTTTTTGTTACGAGGCAATTGGACGAGGAGGATGAGAAGGACCTTCAGGATTTGGAAAGGGAGACAGGCTGGATACGTTAGGGCATAGGAGGTAGGAGGGGTAGGGAGTGGGAAGGTTATGAATGTCTAGCGGAAGGGGCAGTGGCATGCTGGCAACGCTCGGCTTAGCTCGCCGGATTAGGGGGGGATCTTGCCCCCCCGCCAGACCTCACCTCGGTAACAAAAAAAAACTTCATGCCACACGATCTCAAAATCTTATCTCATTATCTCCGACTGACTGTAGCTACCTTTTTGGAAAGACCCTGCCGTTGTTATTGCAGAGTGGCCTGGCCCACACCGCTCCTGGAATCTGATGGCCAAATTTTATTCAGACTCCCCTAGCTTAACGGATTTAAATGAATTTTTTATATATAAATTTCAGATAAGATTAAATAATATTGCATATCAAAATTTTCAAAAAAAAAGTTTCAAACTTTTTTTTCGAAAATTCGATATCTCGAAAACGGGTTGACAATTTTTTTTCAAATTTTGTTTTTATATACACATTAATATATAGTTTAAATCTGCATACCAAAATTTGTTCTTAAAAATATTTTAAGTATTTTATATATAAACAATTAATTAAAAAAAAAACCGCTCTAACGATTTTAAAATTTTTTTTCCCATACAATCATATTCCATCATGAATTAAGATGGCATACTTTTTTTTCACTTCAAAATGTCAAAAGAGTTGTTGTAGCTAATTTAAATGTCGTATTTCATGCTTCTCTACATTTTTCTCTCATAATTTCCATGTTTGTATATACAATTTTCTTAAACTCACAGTGTCTTGAACATAAGAGCAAGTACGTGCGACCCAGTCGTGCATTTTATTTTGTCCACCTAAGAGAGTTAAATTTAACAAATTATGGTTGATATTCTTGTCCGCGTCCGATCAAGGGAGTGTGCGCTTAGGTAAAGGAACATCAAATGTATGGAATTTAAATCCAAGATCCACGTTCGCGAGAATTTGTCAGTTTAAGAGAGTTGTCCGCTTAAGGGAGCTTTCCGTTAAGGGGGTTTCACTGTATATTTACATATATGCGCTACAGAATTATACCACATAAGAAAAATGTTGAAGCAAAAAATATAAATAAATGAAAGGTGTACATACCTACAATTTTTATTTCGAAATTTATTTTTTATGATAAATTAAAAGCAACCCCTCCTTTTTTTCTAACAAAATGCAGTACAACTTTAAAAAAGAACTTATTGAAAAAAGTTACAAGAAACATTTTGTTTGTTTGTTTTACAACTTTTTTGTCTGGCATAAACAAAAAGTGAGTTACGTGCAGTGCTGCCATATCGTTCACAATGAATTATCATACAATGCGCTGATTTCTATCATACGTAAAATAAAAAAAAAATTCCCTAAATATTTATTAAATATTTATATAAAGAAATAAAGATGAATATTTAAGTTTGTTAATCTTTCATATCCTCCCTCCCCAGCACTTTGAAAGTGGCTTTAGAAACAAACCAAAGTAGGTTTTCTATCAACTTCGGATGTAATGTAGTAGATTGTGAAGTTCTGCGTCGACACCGTCTTTAAATTTTATTGATAAGAATATTTTTCTTACTTTTCTTGGCTTTTCAAATTTTCTTTCCCGAAACAACTTTTTCTACCCCTTCGTACAAGGGAAGGGGTGGGAGAAAAACAATTATGTGGTCCTATGGTTTCAAGAGTGCTGAAACCAACGGGAGTTCTCGAGTCAACGCCCAACCCTTGGTTTTAGATTTATAAGCAACATTTCGGGATTTAAACTGGTAAGTGGCAACCCTTCTCTTGTCCTTCTGACAGTAGCCGTTTTCCTTTGGAGGTGGCAAAGTACTTATGAGTAGATGAAAACCCTAATTAGATACATTTTACATGGGAAAGCAGTTTGATGTGTTCCATTGAAAAAAGTTAGGAGAGTACTTGCAAGTACTTCGCCACCTCCAAAGGAAAACGCCTAATGTTGACACCCTCCCAACACTTCTTTAAAGTAAAGTTAGGACATGAACTCTTTGTATACTAAAGTTCAACCCGTAAGGTCAAAATGAAAGGCTGGTCTCCTTAACAGCCCCACTTTATTGAATAGACCTTTTAAAAAGGATCAATTTCGTGCAAGAGTATTTATTATTCAATACATTTGTTTAGCCTTTATTATTATTTGTGTAATGGTCACACTGGCCACTTTTTAATATTTGGCAATTTTACACTTAAAATTTTTTGTTCAAAATTAAATTTTCTATCGAAATGGATAGTTTGGAAAATCTCTTAAAAAATTTAAGCAGGAAAAGAAAACAAAAACCAACATACAAAATATCGAAAAATCAAAGATTTTTAAATTTAGCCAAATTTTGATTTTGGTCTTATTTCCATCTCAAAACGAAATAACGCCAATTTGGTGTTATTTCTTAAGCCCGAAATAATACCAAATCTATCTCAACCAGTTTTTCGGCCTTATTGCAAAGCGAACATAGAATTAAGGCCAAATATTTCTTGAGAATCGTTATTTCATTAAATATAGGTTCTTTAAATAAAAAAGAAACTTTACATTCACCCAACCTCGCACCCACTCCAAATCCTATCGTGAGCCCAAGCAGGGGGGTTGCAGGGGGGCAGCATGCCCTCCCATACGTACCTCACTGTTTATTCGTGAATTTTAAAATTTCACAAACCAAATAAAGGAGACGGTTTATTATTTATTAGTTTATTAATAATATCGCGACTAAGCAGTGAGGTATGCTTGGGGGGCCATGCTGCCCCCCTGCAACCCCCCTGCTTGGGCTCACTATAGGACTTGGGGTGGGTGCAAGGTTGGGTGTATGCAATGTTTATTTGGTTTTAAATAATCTGGAAACTTTGAATTTATCCCACCATTAAACTTCTTTTCATTAGCCTCCTCAAGTCAGGAAAAAAAATTCAGTTTCGACAGAATTAGATATTTGAAAATATGAAAAAAGTTGAAAACGAAATAAAGCCAAATTGGTCTTATTTCGGTTTCATAAATGAAATAAAACCAAATTTAAAATTTTTTCTTATTTCGTTTTTGAAAACGTAATAAGACCAAATTTTTGAATTTCGGCTTTATTTCGTTTGGCGTTATTTCACGTCACCCTTTTTTCGGAGCGAAGATACGTTCAAGACATGTTTAAACAAATTAAAGTAGAGTTTTAATGCCTTAATATGAAATGTTAAAGCAACATGTTATTTGAAAACTGACAGAGATATAGCCATTCAAACTTCAGCCAAATATAACAATTATCATACATTTTGCGTATGATAGTGAATTTCAAACATACATCATAGAGGACCACAAATTATACTACATGTAGCATAATTATTCTACGTTTCTCAGCACTGACAACGACACCGGCTGCGGCAAACGGCACATTTATTTAAACAATGCCATACAAAAAAAAACTTTTCTATTCTATTCTAATGTCGAATTCCTTACAACAATTTCAAATCGATTTTTTTTGTTGGTTGTAAGGAAAACGCAAAAAATCAAATTTTTCGTGTGGGATTGTGTGTGTGCCATTTGACAGTAGCTTTGAGGCAAAAAAGTAAACAAACTATGTGCATACAAATTTGTTACAAATATTCCAAAGTGCATTCAGTTTTTCGCGTCATTTTTTTAGATTAAAAACATATACATTTCCAGGAAAAGTTGCAAAAATAAACAGAAAATAGTTATGTGGCCATTAAAGTAAAAAAAAACAACCCAAATTCATCCAAGATTCACATCATTCGAGAAACACATCGGCGAGCGCGCGATTTATATCTTTAATTGACTTTGGGCACTTTGAATCGATTGATATTTTTATAACTTCTAACTGACCATTCACTATTTTTTGATGAATTAAAATTTGTTTTAATGATTTATGTACTTTTAATCTATTTAAATGACCGACGAACACTTTAGAACATTTGTTAAACCCGCCGCAAAATACTTTCAACTCCAGAAAAATGTCAAATCTTGTTAGTGTGTGAAATCGATTTGAAATCTTGCTGAAAATGCAAGATTTGTTTTGACAGAATAAAATCGAATTTGTTTAGAAAAAAATCGATTCTGTTTAGAAAAAATGTGTGAGTACCGGGACTCGCGTGCAAGATGTGTAAACATTCGTTTTCACCTGAAGGTAAGGAATCGGGTCATTACCACGTATGGCAAAAAATAGGAATCTGTAATACAAGCGCTACGGCTATGTCCTAATTGGACAAAGATCGCGCAACCCAGCGATAAGCTTCGGTCGGTCGCATCGCTTGTTGATAGCGCTACCAAAATGTGTGTCCGATCGCTCCTAAGTAATATCGTGCATTGTAAGTGGATGTTAACCCACTATCGGGTGACCACAAAAGTGAATTTTGTATAAAAATGGTTTTCTATTCTTTCAAGTTTGCACCAAACCTCAATGTTGTTAAGAGTAAATAAAATGTTAACAGCTAATCTTGAATGTACAAGAGAGATTTTTTAAATGCGCCAATTGCAAAATATGATGATTGCGATGTTCATGTTCAAATGTACAACTATAAATTTAAAAAAAATTACAATTCTAAAACCCTACCTAAATTGCATTGAATCTATTTTTGAAGCAATCCCAACATTTATCCCATAAAATTAGGATTAAATAAGCTTCATTTATCATATTTTCCTTCAAATCCGTTGCATTTTAGTGCGATCAAAAACAAACTCGTTTGATTTTAAGCGATGAAACAATTTCTTGTAGCGTCGGTCGCACAAATTCAGTTCCTGATTAGGACATTTCCCTTTAGGTATTGAGTTTGTTTTTGAAAGCTTGTGTGGAATAGCTTGAGCGATCTCAAAAAAAGCTATGTCCTAATTGGCACCCATCGCACGACTGAGCAACAAGCGATGATCGCTGTATCGGACAACCAAAACATCAAACTTCAATAAATCAATCAATGTGTCCTTATTAGAATATAAACGCGGTAGCGCGATGACTTATAACAGTCGCACATGCTTGTTTTGAGATCGCTCAAGCTATTCGTTCGGTTTGTAATTGATCTCATTTTTGTAATATGTAATAGTTTAATTTTATTATCCCCCAGATCTGATCCGGATTAGATTATCATAATAAAACAAAACAGGATCCCAGTGCGACAAGAGTGTTATATACCTATTCGATCCCCGTTTATCCTTTTGTTTCTGTATTTTCTCTCTACTCTATTCTCTATTTTCTCCCTATCTTCAACACAAAAAGCCATCTAGCTGTGAGAGAAAAAACTCATTTTTGCAAAAAAGTACAAAGGGTGTATGGTCGCAATAAATTTGCAAATCGAAATCCAAAAGCAAGGTCGAATTTTGTGTTATTTTTGTAATACATGTATGCATATACAATCCAGATCAGATCTGGGGGAAAATATAGGGTGACATGGTCGACATTGCACCACCCATTTTTCAAATGGTCATAATTTCTCTAAATGTAATTATTTTTGTTAGATTTCTTAACATCATTTATATGGATTTGTTAGACAAATTCGTGCATAGTTAATTTTTGCATAGTGTGTATATACTTAAATCTAAAATTGATTATTCAGAAAAAGTGAAATGGTGCATTGTGTACCATGGTAGGTACTAAATGAACCAGTCTTATGTCCACAATGCACCATGCAGGTACTCAGTGCACCACCAACTAATTTTTAAAAATAAAGCAGGCATTTCAAGTGATATTGAATATTAAGGGTATTCATGCAACAGCGTAAACTCGTCGTAAATATCGTAAAGTTTTAAACTTCGTAAATCTGTCAAATTTTCCATACAAATTGTGACAGAATTACGAAGTTTTAAAGTTTACAACGTTTACGACGACTTTACGCTGTTGTATGAATACCCTTTTTTAATTAATTGTATCTTTAAGAATAAAATCAAAAAAAGTTCATTTAACGCTTATAAAATATATAAGAATTTAATAATAACAAAAAAAGTAAAGAAATAATAAATTTAATATTTCTCTTCAAGACATTTAAAAAAAAAACAGCTAAGAAATTCATTAATATCAGTTAAACGGATAATAGATTAACGTATGTTTAGTTTAAAAATAAATTCAGAAAATTTGTATAGTGATTGTTATCTTCGCCTTGGTCCTGATACAGAAGGATCTTTAAGAATATATTTTATCTCCTCCTCATTGATTACTGCAAAATCTAGGACTTGTGGCATACAGAAAAAGCTCATTAGCGTTTGATTTTAGTCTCAAAAATGAAATGAACCATCATTCGTTACTACTACATGCACCATGGTGCATTTAGAACCATGTTGTTGTGGTGCATAGTGCACTACCCCCTCACTTTATTTTCAAGTCAAAATAATTCGCTAACTACCCAATTATATTTGAATCTATTTAATTTTACCAATGAATAAAACAAACACAAACTATTTTTATCGATGTACAATAAAAGAAAGGCACCACAACTTAAGTGAGAAAAAAAAAATAACTTAAGTCAATTTTTCGATTTGCACTATAAATTACGAAAAAGGCTTGTACATGTACGCACGTACCAACAACTAGCACCAGACTGAGACCCACTGACATTTTGGGGAAAGGCACGTAAGATAATGTGAAGTTTACACGGATGTAACTGTCAGTATGTTAGATTTTTGCCATGGTGCATGGAGTACCACTGGTGCAATGTCGACCATGTCACCCTAAAGCTAATATATTTTTATTTTTATTGGTTTTACCGTCGATAGTGAGTTTGGAAATTTTTCCCAGGTTTTGCGACCTTTTTTATCTGATTTGATCGATTTGTAGTAAAGAAATTTGTGCAAGTAATGAATGATAAAAAGAATTGGAAATATTTTTGCTTAAATATTCAATTTTGTGCTAGAATGAAGTTAAATTAAATTTAATTTGAAAAATGTATGCATTTTCGAAGTGCTGATAAAAGTTCTTTTTAATAATGAAATCACAATTTCTTCTAAATTTTTAATTCCAAATCTATTTCGACTTTTTTCACCCAATTTGTTTGACAGATCAGCCATATTTTTAGCTTTTGTCGTTCCTAAATGAAAAGTAACTCAAAGTAACTTTTTTAAATATGACATTACAACACTTCTTTTTGACACATTAACCACAGCCAATACTGGAGAAACATAAAAGAATGCGCCACTTGGCAAATCATGTTATGGCATTTCAAATCAAGAAATTGCAAATAACACTTAATATCACAAACCAAAATTGTCACTCGCCATTACAGAGATTAACATCAAAAGCAGCATATGGATACAAAATAATGAAATAAAAAAATAAATTTCTAGAAAAAAAAGCAACAAAATCTTCACCTGGCAAAATGTATGTCAAATATCTCTGTCAAGATATGATTACATCTTGACATCCAATCAAGATATGAAACGGAGTGACTCCATTCGATATTTAATGTCAAGACGAACATTCTGAGAGAAATTATCTACTGTGGAGTCGGGGTGTAAGGAATTCACTCCACTTAGCAAATACCAAAACCTACCTAATGGTTTTGGTATTTGCTATTTGAAAACTACCTTACCTATTCGAGTTTACAGAGTTCTACTTACCTACAACAAACAAAATGGTTCCAAACGGAACCGTGAGCCCATATCCGTTATATCCGATTTTCAATTTTACCCATACCGAGCGCTAAGATGTTTACACATCAAAAAATCGATTATTTGGTTGTAAGGAATTCGACATAAGGTAAATTAGTTTGGAGTAAGAGAGTCAGCTATATATTCTATGAGCAGAAAAAAAATGTAACAAAAAATTATACCTCTGTTCGTGTACTATCCAAAACAGCCCATTTTAGTCCAAAGTTCTGTCAATATCATTTCTTTTATATGAACTTTGACAGAACTTTGGCCTAAAATGGGTATAAATTGGCAGTTTTGGGTAGTACGTAGTGGTGTAAGGAATCCGAAGTAATCGTTACAAAGTAACGATTACTTAAAGTAATCAAAGTAATCGTTACTGTTAACCGGTAACGATTACCAGTAACGATTCCATTTAGTTACTTTTGGATTTGATTACTTTACGGATTTAGTTACTTTTGGGATTTGATTACTTTATGAACCTAGTTACTTTTTGATCTACATAGGTACTTTTGGATTTAGTTATTTTTGGATTTGGATACAACATTTAAGTTATTTTTTGGATCTGGTTGTTTTGGGATTTAGATGTTTGGGATTTGGAGTATGGTGGTTTTCGAAACGAAATGTTATTATGCACAAAAAAGGTACCTAATCATTTAACTGGTAGAAACGGCGGCGATAGTTCTGAAAACCGAAAACAAGATAAAATAATATGGCAGAGTACCCAGGCAAAAATGGTATCTTTCACGTTTTTGGACTTAAAAAAAAAGTGTTTCGCAAGTTTTATGTTAAATTTTATTTAAAGCAAGTACAAAGTATAAGAAGTGTGTATTTAAATAAAAAAATTGTTAAATAAAATATTTTCACATTAGGGTGTCCTGAAAAAAGCTATCTTCTAAGTTTTTGGACAGAATCCTAAAAAATTTGGTGTTGTCAATATTTAAACCGAAATATTGAAGAAAAAAATATTAGACATAAGGGTGGTTCAAAAAAAAGTATTTCCAAAATTTTACTTAAAATTTTATTTAAATTGAGTAGAAAGTATAAGAACCGTGTATTTAAAGATAAAATTGTTAAATAAAATATTTTCACGTTAGGGTGTCTCTGAAAAAAGCTATCTTCTATCTTCTTTTGGCATAAGGGTGGTTCAAAAAAAAGTATTTCCGAAATTTTACTTAAATTTTTATTTAAATTGAGTAGAATGTATAAGAACCGTATATTTATAGAAAAAATTTAAAATAAAATATTTTCACGTTAGGGTGTCTCTGAAAAAAGCTATCTTATAAATTTTTGGAAAGAATCCGATAAAATTTGGTGTGGTCAATATTTAAACCAAAATATTGAAGAAAAAAATATTTGGCATACCTAAGGGTGGCTCAAAAAAAAGTATTTCCAAAGTTTAACTTAAAATTTTATTTAAATTGAGTAAAAATTATAAGAACCGTGT
This sequence comes from Dasysyrphus tricinctus, assembly GCA_963921185.1. Taxonomy (NCBI): domain Eukaryota; kingdom Metazoa; phylum Arthropoda; class Insecta; order Diptera; family Syrphidae; genus Dasysyrphus; species Dasysyrphus tricinctus. The sequence goes on from OY992530.1 coordinate 16,979,100, forward strand.
ATTTAAATAAAAAATTGTTAAATAAAATATTTTCACGTTAGGGTGTCTCTGAAAAAAGCTATCTTCTAAGTTTTTGGACATAATCCAATAAAATTTGGTGTGGTCAATATTTAAACCGAAATATTGAAGAAAAAAATATTTGGCATAAGGGTGGTTCAAAAAAACAGTATTTCTAAAATTTTACTTAAAATTTTATTTAAATTGAGTAGAATGTATAAGAACCTCGTATTTAAAGAAAAAATTGTTGAATAAAATATTTTCACGTTAGGGTGTCTCTGAAAAAAGCTATCTTCTAAGTTTTTGGACAGAATCCAATAAAATTTGGTGTGGTCATTATTTAAACCGAAATATTGAAGACAAAAATATTTGGCATAAGGGTGGTTCAAAAAAAAAGTATTTCCAAAGTTTAACTTAAAATTTTATTTAAATTGAGTAAGAATTATAAGAACCGTGTATTTAAAGAAAAAATTGTTAAATAAAATATTTTCACGTTAGGGTGTCTCTGAAAAAAGCTATCTTCTAAGTTTTTGGACATAATCCAATAAAATTTGGTGTGGTCAATATTTAAACCGAAATATTGAAGAAAAAAATATTTGGCATAAGGGTGGTTCAAAAAAACAGTATTTCTAAAATTGTACCTAAAATTTTATTTAAATTGAGTAGAATGTATAAGAACCTCGTATTTAAAGAAAAAATTGTTGAATAAAATATTTTCACGTTAGGGTGTCTTTAAAAAAAGCTATCTTCTAAGTTTTTGAACAGAATCCAATTAAAATTGGTGTTGTCAATATGTAAACCGAAATATTGAAGAAAAAAATATTTGGCATAAGGGTGGTTCAAAAAAAAAGTATTTCCAAAGTTTTACTTAAAATTTTATATAAATTGAGTAGAAAGTATAAGAACCGGGTATTTAAAGAAAAAATTGTTAAATAATATATTTCTATCTTCTTCGTTTTTGAACAGAATCCAATAAAATTTGCAATGGTAAATATTTTAACCTAAATATTTAAGAAGAAACTATTTGGCATGAGGGTGGTTAAAAAAAACGTATCTCCAGAGTTTTATGTAAAATTTTATTTGAATTAAGTAGAAAGTATAAGAAGCGTGTATTTTAAGACATTTTTATCAAAAATTGAGGTTTTGATGCAGATTTGTATATTGAATAGTCTGCTGTGAGTTGAGAGTGAAGCAATGATGAGGAAATAATATACTTCTTGCTTCAGTCGTCCGTAGCGCTAGTATCTTTTTCCTCAAGTAATACTACTATTAGATTTATATACAATGATTCTACTCAATTTAAATAAAACTTTAACTAAAACTTTGGAAATACTTTTTTTGAACCACCTTTATGCCAAATATTTTTTTCTTCAATATTTCGGTTTAAATATTGAACACACTTAATGTTATTGGATTCTGTCCATAAACTTAGAAGATAGCTTTTTTCAGGACACCCTGATGTGAAAATATTTTATTTAAATTTTTTTTCTTTAAATACACGGTTCTTATAATGTCTACTCAATTTAAATAAAATTTTAAGTTAAACTTTGGAAATACTGTTTTTTTGAACAGTTCTTATGCCAAATATTTTTTTCTTCAATATATCGGTTTAAATACACACCAAATTTTATTGGATTATGTTCAAAAACTTAGAAGATAGCTTTTTTCAGAGACACCCTAACGTGAAAATATTTTATTTAACAATTTTATCTTTAAATACACTGTTCTTATACTTTCTACTCAATTTAAATAAAATTTTAAGTAAAATTTTGGAAATACTTTTTTTGAACCACCCTTATGCCAAATATTTTTTTCTTCAATATTTCGGTTTAAATATTGACAACACCAAATTTTATCGGATTCTGTCCAAAAACTTAGAAGATAGCTTTTTTCAGGACACCCTAATGTGAAAATATTTTATTTAACAATTTTTTATTTAAATACACACTTCTTATACTTTGTACTTGCTTTAAATAAAATTTAACATAAAACTTGCGAAACACTTTTTTTTTAAGTCCAAAAACGTGAAAGATACCATTTTTGCCTGGGTACTCTGCCATATTATTTTATCTTGTTTTCGGTTTTCAGAACTATCGCCGCCGTTTCTACCAGTGAAATGATTAGGTACCTTTTTTGTGCATAATAGCTCATTTCGTTTCGAAAACCACCATACTCCAAATCCCAAACATCTAAATCCCAATTCCCAAAACAACCAGATCCAAAAAATAACTTAAATGTTGTACCCAAATCCAAAAATAACTAAATCCAAAAGTACCTAGATTAAAAAGTAACTAGATTCATAAAGTAATCAAATCCCAAAAGTAACTAAATCCATAAAGTAATCAAATCAAATCCCAAAGTAACTAGATCCAAAAGTAACTAAATCCATAAAGTAATCAAATCCAAAAAGTAACTAGATCCAAAAGTTACTAGATCCAAAGTAATCCAATCAAAAAACTAACCTTAACGTTCAAGATACGACCGTTAAAACTCAAGTTCAAACGACAACCAAGCCACCTTTAAAAAATTGTAGAATATCCGCTAGTACGCGAACAGAGGTAATGTCTTGTTGAAAAGAGTTCAATAAACAACGAAAATTAAAGCGTCAACACGAATTAAGAAGTGCCGAAAATGTAGTAGAAGGCTGATGGCTGCATTCAGAAGAAGTTTAAGAAAAAGAGTAGATTTATGTTTAGACTTGATGTCTTTTAAATTAGGATAGCGAAATTTTGTATTTAAGTCAAATATCACAAATTATCATACATTTTGCGTATGATAATGAATTTCAATCATACATCATACAGGGCCACAAATTATGCTACATGTAGCATACATGTAGCATTTTATACGGTTCTCTACTATTAATATGCGCTACAGGGCGAGAACCGTAAGCCGCATAACAAAACTGTTAAAGCAAAAACTATAGATAATTGAAGGGACTATAACTTTTATTTTAACATTTTTTTTTTTAGAACAACAAAATAAGATATGACGAATTTACAAACATCAGTCCCTACTTTATTTATGAAAATGCAGAATAACTTTAATAAAAAAAGGACCTATCGAAAAAAGTTACTAAACATATTTTGTAGAAAATTAAATTTTTTTCAAGTTTGTTCTTCTTCAAAACTTTTGGTAGCGTCAAAAATGCGTGAGTTACGTCTGATAACAAAAAAAGCCGTTAAAAACAAAATGGCGGCCAAATGACTCTAATGTGGTTTTTGGCTCGTTTACTAATACCCTTTCGAATATCGAATTCAAACTGCATGATTGAATTATTTCCCAGAGCACCATATAATGAAATCTAATTACCCCGTACTACATATCAAAATAGGTATAAGATAAGTTGAAAAGAAAATGTGTGTGAGGGGTAAAATTCTGTATCTCATAAAGGGAAAGTGTTATAGCTATAGCCTAATAACTGTTGCACTGCACTTTAACTATTTCAGTGCAAATCAAGTTGAGCCTTAAGTGTTGTAACACCTCCTGACCCATGTACATATATCATTGAGAAGGTCTCAATGTTTTCTCTCCTGAAGCCTGATTCACAATGCGACGAGGAAACGAGACATCACTCGACATGACAAGCAATTTTACATAATCGTATTTTTCTCAAAAACGGCTCGATACTTAAAAAAAAAAATCAATAAATTTATTTTAGTAAAGGCTTCTTTTTGGTGGAAAACCATTTTTCAAAAATGATGGTTATTAATGGTACGTCCCAAAGGAACCATTTTTTTAATTTTTTGATTTTCTTCAAAACGGTATAACTGATTTCAATTATTTTTTTTATATAGAAGCTTCCAAGAAATATAAATAGTTTTGTGTACCAAAATTTTTGAAAAATATTTTTTGGATTTTAAAAAAATGTTTCAAATTTTTTTTTTGAAAATCAAATATTTCGAAAATGGCATTATCAATTTTTCTGAAACTCGATACTTAACAGTTTTTAGCACTCTCTAAAATATTTTTAGAAAAAAATTTACATTTATGAAAAAATAACGGTACCTTCCATACAAAAGTTAAAAAACCACAAAGGAGAATATTTTTTTTGCTTAAAAACGTCTCTTACGATTTTGATTAAACTTTTTCACATACTAAAATTAGTACGATCTACAACCAAAAATTATAAAATTTTACACTAAGCAACTATTAATAGTACAATTTCATAGTATTTTTTATTTTGAATTTTCTCGTTATCGGCTAAATGGATTTAGATGAATTTTGTTATATACAAATTTCAGATAAGATTAAATAATATTGCATATCGAAATTTTCAAAAAAAAAGTTTTTGTATTTTTAAAAAAAGTTACAATTTTTTTTTTTTAATTCGATATCTCAAAAATGGGTTGACAATTTTTTTTCAAATTTTGTTTTTGTGTATACATTAATGTATACTTTATATTTGCATACCAAAATTTGTTCTTAAAATTGTTTTAAGAATTTTATATATAAAAATTTTATTTTTAAAAGAATGACATTGATTTTTAATTTTTTTCCCATACAATCATATTCAAGTCGTATTTCATGCTTCTCTACATTTATCTCTCATAATTTCCATGTTTTTAATACAATTTTCTTAACCCCGCAGTGCCCTAAACATAAAAGCATGTACGTGCGACCCAGTCGTGCATTTATTTATTTTATTTACAAGTATTTTTATTTTGTATTATTAAAATTTTTATCAGGTACAAAACTAAAAATTTTCTTCAATAGTGCCCCAAAAAAATATGAAAATATTTGTAAAATTTTTTTTTTTCCAAAAAAACTAGAGTGTAAGGTGCATTTGCTTTGCAAAAAAGCCATTTTCGCTCTTTTTGCTGATCTGGATGGACCTCAGTGGAAATTGGAGTTCAAATCACTTCCTGAAAATAAAACGTAAGCAACTGTTCGTAGGTTTTTATTAGTTAAATGTGTCGTAAGGTGTGTTGTTGTGGTGTCTACTCTTGAACAGCATACATGTAATACTTTATCTGGAACCCAAGATTGGCTACCGTTGCTGTAGTTACGGGCATAAATATGCTAATTTTGAGAGAATTCTTCTAGTCTGGCTCCATGTCTGCTGTTAAGCTTTTGCTCCATTCTTAAGTTAGGTTGTTGTTCCTCATGCGATAGTACTTGAAGTAAATCAAGTGTTCAATTTATACAACACTCTATCAAATTCAAGTGACGCGCTATCGCGTTTTCGTCACCAATTGGACATACATACAATCGGACACATGCGCCCAAAAGCACTCCTACAAACGAAACTCTACGTCATCCTCATCTTTCTTATCTTTTTACAATAAACCTACAATAGCCTTGATAAAATCCACATTAGAATCGACCTGTAATCCAATCGAAATTCCTACATCATCAACGACAACAATAACCTAAACATCATAAGTACCAGCAACTTCATCATCTCCGTCTTTATCAGCATCATTATCATCACCATCTTCATCAGCATCAGCAATAGCCTCAGCATCTTCCTATACGCACGATCATCATCATAACATAACACTGGTCAACACAAATTTTGTGCCTGGGTTTTGCATATGATTTTCTTATTCCTTACATATTACTTATTAAATAAAAAATTGTCTTGTTTGAAAAAGTTTGCTTTTGTAGTCAGGAGCACATTATTTGAAAATTCATGAAAATGTGCTATGTTAGAATCAATTGATATAGATATTCTAACATAAAAGACTAAGATACACCAAAACGCTACAGCGTGTAGGCTGGTTCTAAACAAAAAAAAAGAAACATGAGGAGGGGTGTCTATGTTCCCCTGTTTAGGCAGGAGGGGTGATTTTCTTTAAAAAGTTACTTAAACTAGAAAAACAAATATTGAAAAACAACGGCAGAACCAAAAATATCACGGTATATATTTTTTTAAAGCTAATACACCATTCTTTAATTTATTTTTTAAATTAAGTCATTTCCATGAATAGTTTTTTTTTAATTAATTTTCAAACTCAGAATTTGGAACACAAAAAATCAATAATATTATTTTTTGTTTAAATTAAAATTTTCTTAATTTTACGTGAAAAGTTATTCTTCTGTTTTCAATATTCAATGCATTCACCAATCTTAAGTGAAAGTTTAAAAACTATATGGTTTTGTGTATTTTAATTTTTGACAAAATTGAAAGTAACAAAAACTCCTTTTTTCTTCATTTTTTTGTTTAATGTTTGGTACCAAACATTAAAACAGTAATTTTTATCAACAAACACACTGATTTTGGAATGTGCTGTTCTGAAATTAAACCTATAGAATAATTTCCAATCATTGTTTCATTTTATTGACCTTGGTAATGACGATTACTCTCGAAGTCCATAAAGTCCTAGTTAAAACGTTTTCCTTTTTCTTCTGAGTATGCTCGCAATGAAGTTTTAAAATTTTTTTCTAAATGACCGTGCAGAATATTCAATCTTAGAGACATCCTGCATGTATTTTGAGTTTCTTAACATATTTTCAAAAATGATAATAGTGTGAATTTTGATAAAATAACCACATATATAGCCAAATGCAATAGCATCACTTCGACACATTCTTAATAACATTTTAACGTCCTTAAATATTGAAATAAAAATGTGTGTAGTTTGTGACACAAATATACTTTAGAGATACCAAATGGGCGTAACAATTCCCCTCCTCTCTCCTCTTTTAAAGAATATATTAAAGCAAACATTTATTATTTCTATGAAAACTATGGTAACGGTATTTTGACTACCAACTCTACAAAAGCAAACTTTGGGGGGGTTGTGGGTATTTTTCCATTATTTTGGAGCATGACGAATAAAAAAATCATGAAATGAACCCAGGCACAAAAATAATTTTTTATTTTGTTGAGCTGTGTAATTTGTGTACTTTTTTTTGTATTCCCTTCTGAACTATGAATTCTGAAAGTTAAGTACATTAGTTTTTTTTTATTAATTTGGTGCTGTAAAGCTCGTTCATTTGTAACAATTTCTTTTTCTTACTTTTTGATCACATTTAGCTAGAGCGTCGGCGATCCAATCTGCTGTGCAAAACAATACACACAACCGATGCTGCGTAAATGATATGGTAACAAAATTAATTTCTTTATATATAAAACTTATCTGATAAGTCATATATTATATTTTTTTTTTTACTTTATTAAATATATCTGGGTCAATATTTCAAAATATTAATATTTCAGTCTGTATATATTATATTTGAACCGAAGTACAAAATTTTATTATAAGTTTGTTAATTGGATGGCTTGAAACAAACGAGTTCTAATATTCGCTCTAGAAAAAATAAAGTTAAAACAAATATCATGCCCGCTATCTCCATTTAAACACCCAAAATGTCATTCCCCTGACGTGTCCCCAGGCCTACTTACCACACTGTCTGAAATCTAATGATGCAGTCTTTTTAATAATATATGCATCCTAACTAAAAAATAGTTAAATGATTTTTAGTTGCTTTATTTTTTTAAATAGGAGCTATTAATTAAGTGTCCACCATAAATTGATCATTTCTATCCCACCAATGGAAATTAAAAAAAAAATATATATATAGGCTCAAAATAGAAAACTGATTTTTTTGTTGTTTAACGGTACAAAATTACTCTTTATGAAAATTGAAGTAAGGGTTTCAAAAAAACTTTGTTGTCTTTTTTATTTCAAGTTAAGGCAATGATTTTGTTTTTCGATTCAAAATAGCTTTTTATGGCCTTTAGTCCTATAAATTGGCGTTTCGTTCGGCTTACTCACTTGAACTCATCAGAAGAAGGTTTTATAATACAAATTCTATATACTACTAAATAAATAAATCATTTTGTTTTTCGTCAAGCGAAATTGTCATTCCTCTAACGCGTGTTTTTTACTAAACCGTATGGTCTAAAAATTAAAAAGCTTTACTCGTCTGTGTCTTTTACAAGGGCCTACGTGAAAAATAATATAAAACATCTAATTTTCTAATAACCTCCATTTAATTCTCATAAAACACCCTTCGCAGTCATTCCCCTAACATCATTTTTTGTGTCATTCCCCTGACTTTCAAGTTTTCATTATAATGATTGATTGCGTTTTGGTAACTCTAGAAGAATCAATAATATTACATTTAAATATATTTGAAGTATTTTTAGTAGTTTTGAATTTTTTCACATTTTCTCGGTCAAAATATCATACAAAAATACGATTATTACTATAAAATGTTTAGTCTCGCAAATTCCTTGAATCATGAGAGCAAGTTCGTGCAACATAGTCGTGGATGCTATTTTTCATGTTAGTATTTGTTCCCTTTTTTCTTTATGCTCCTGAAACCATTCGCAAAATTAAATATCCATCTAATCATCTAATCAATATATTTGTCATTCCCCTGATACAAGTATCATTTCCCTGACTTAAAGAACCGTCAAATGTTGTGACTCCTTGTTTTAAAGTGGTTATTATAGAGTTATTAAGAGACATAATTGTTCGTCTACCAAAATAGGTTCTTTTGAACGAGGGTCCACTTTGGAGTAAAAAATATTAATGTTTTGAAATATTGACCCATCTACAGTTGAACGAACTACATATATATAAATTGAATATTTTATACATACATGATAAGAACCTTTCAATTAATTTTGTCAACGCTCTCAAAGCAAGGCTTTGAAAGAAACTTTCAAAGAAAATCCTTCTTCTTTTCGGAGTTTCAATTAAAAGCTTAATAGAATTCTTTAATTATTTCGGAAAATCATCGGATTCAATATTGTTAATCAAATTAGATTTTGAAATAATTTAAAGACTCTTTTCGGAGTAAATGAAATTTATCTCGTTGGGAATTTTGAAAAATGAATCAGATCTATCTTTTTATTTGAAAGTTTTCTTCTCTTAAGATGAGTATTTAGTTTCTCTCTGTGTACGTGTGGGGAAGTGAATCAATGTGTGAATGTAGTGATAAGAGAGTAATTCTATAAGAATTCACTTGTTACTTAAGGGGCTTTTGCCAAAATCGAGTGGAGCAAAAGCCAAAGATTATCCATTATCGTTATGATGTATGGATAGTGGGAGGGCGACACTCAAGGAAACCACTACCATCTAAGAGTTTCCTACGGTTGAGGTTTAGATTTTTCAGATTATATTTTTATTTGGTTTATTTATTTATTTATTTATTTGTCTATAAGAACAAAAACTTTCTTAGACTTTAACAATTTGTTGCTTAAAAACTAAATAATAATGAATAAATTATATAACTTACGGAAAATTGAAAAACAGATATGTAAATAAACATGAATAAAATAAATAAATAATTATCTTTCGATTTGAATCAAATTCATTAATTTGTTTTTGAACACATCTTTGGACCAATCAAGATCGATTACATCGGCATATTTATTGAAAAAGTGGCAAGCTTTAGTTACTGGTTCATTATTACCGTAATTGGTTGAATGCTGAGGGATAGAGAAAAAGTGGTTAACCCGTGGTCTTAAACAACGAGCTGGAGTGTTAAGCTTAAACAAAAATTGCAATTCCGGACAATAGATATGACCAGTTATGACATCACGAGCAAATGAGATCAAAAAGTAAACTCTTCTGGCCTCAAGACTTTTCAAGTCAATTAATATACATCTATCTTTATACGACGGCAAGGGTAAAGTCCAATTTAGATGTCTAAGCGAAAATCGTGTAAAGCGTTTTTGAATTTTTTCAATTCTAATCGAAGCATTTTTGTAAAATGGCGACCAAACAACGGAGCAATATTCTAAAACAGGACGAACAAAACTTACAAAAAGGGACTTCAGCGTGAAAGGACATTTAAAGTCTTTGGAATTTCTTATCAGGAAACCAAGCATGGAGTTGCCTTTAGAGACAATGTAATCCACATGCATCTTGAAATCTAATTTAGAGTCAAATATTACTCCTAAGTCTTTATGGTTACAAACTCTCTTTAGCTCATTGCTTGAAATTTTGTAACTATAAATTATTGGAAAAGACGATCTTGAAAAGGAAAGAACACTACATTTATTGATATTAAGAGATAGGTCATTCAAAGTACACCATTCAAAAATTGTATCTAAGTCTTCTTAAAGCTGAATGCAATCAGCAAAAGATTTTATTTTCCTGAATATTTTAGCATCATCCGCAAAGATCAAACAAGAGGAATAGGATATGAAAAGGGGCAAGTCATTAATAAAAAGTAAGAACAGGAGTGGTCCAAGGAGTGGTTTAGGAGGATCGATTTATTTTTCTAGGCATGTAAAATTAGTACGGACGTTCAGTAGCCTTGCGCAAGATCCCACCCCACCGACGAGCTGGTTTTTCGTGCATAACGCAAGCATGCCTACCCGCGCACAGCTAACTGAACAACCTGTCATACTACCCATCGGTTCCTGCAGGGATTCCTGTGTTCCTGGGCATCTTTTGGGTTGCTTTTGGTGTGATAGGGCCAACTTCCGTTACAACCCAGTGGAACTTTGAATCCTCTTTTAAAAGATTATCTAAAGGGCCTCGAATGACACATATGTTTTTGATAAAAGATGTATACAAAGGACAATGGCAATTTTGGCCCTGAGACCAATAACGATGAGTGATATATCGTTGAATAGGTCTATTTGTGGACATAAAATGTGTGTATGGCAGTTTTTCTCAATTCGCTGTGGGAAAAAAGTTGTTGCCCAAATAAATAAAATACATACAAGAAGTTATATTTCAAAAATATTGATTTTTTTTACTTCAATCTCATTTTATACACATTTATATGTATTATAAATACATTTTATATATAGAATTTGCAAATAGGTTTAACCTAAACGCAAATAAGTTTCACCCAAGTGCCAATAGATTCAACCCAAACGCAAATAGAATTAACCCAATCGCAATTCGATTTAAACCAAACGCAAATATAGTTAAACTATACGCCAATAATTTAAACTATTAACAAATCATTTTAACCAAAACGGAAATTGAACTAACCCAGGCTCAACTTGTTGTTCAAGCTGTGAGGTAAAGAAATGGAATAGTGGTAGTAGTAGGAATAGTTTTTGACAAAACCCCAATTGTAAATTCAACTAGTACTGCGCATTTTTCCAAGAACTTACCGAAAAAATAAGAGGTCAATCCCTTAATAACGACTTTTTAACAGTTATGGATAACACCAAAATCCATTAGACCCAAAAAGTACAGCTGGATCAATAATTCAACCTAAGGTTAAATCAATTTGCGTTTTGGTTGAAATTATTTGTTAATAGTTTAAGTTATTTACGTATAGTTTAACTATAGTTGCGTTTTGTTTAGATCGAATTGCGATTGGGTAAGTTCTATTTGCGTTTAGGTTGAATCTATTTGCGCTTGGGTGAAACTTATTTGCGTTTAGGTTAAACCTATTTGTGATTTGGTGAATTTAATTTGCGAATGCATTATAATATAAATATATATATTTATACCTCCTCCACCCACCTCTTTTCGCATGTTTTTGCATTCCGCTGTGTTTGTAAAGTCTTTCGTACCTTTTCTTACTCTGGTTTACTCTTATGGCTATAACTTTTTTCTCACAGCGAATTGAGACTTGCCGCTGTATAAACAAGTGATCTACGCAAGAATACCTTTTCAATGATATATGACTCATCCGTATCAGTGATACCACTTTACTTCAATTGAAGTAGATCTACTTCTTTTTTTCTTATTTTTCTTAAATCTACTTCCTACTTCGCACCATCACTGAAATATGGGAATCTACTTCATTTTAAAATACTCTGTTTCAACCTACTTCAATTTTACAAAAAAAAAGCCCAATCTACTTCCTTTTCCTTTATTTAATTGAATTCGCAGTTAGTCCAGCGATATTGTGTTTTTACCATGCAAATTGTGGCGTAGTTTTGATTTTTTTCCTACTTTATGCTTGGTAAGCACCCTTTTGAGCACAAATTGACTGGTAGTAGTAGCGTTTACTGTTAGGAGTAAACAATAGATTCGTAAAAAAATTTACACTTGAACCAGGTGTTGCCAGGTTTTGAAGTGAAAGAAATAAAAACTACCGTCGAAAAAAACAATTAGTTTTATAATTTCAGCTATATTGAAATATACATAAAAGTATGTTTATATGAAGTCTGAGAGAATAACATTTTTGTTTTTAGTTTTTTTTTTTTAGTTTAATTTAATTAAATTTAATCAAAATATATACCTACTCCAAGAGCCAGAACAAAAACGGAGATTCTTAATGCAATTTATTACTGAACTGATTTTCTTTATGGAATATGTTCAGGGGTGTCCCCAGAATATAAATCCAAGTTTGCGGGACTGGGGAGCAGTGTTGCCACTAAATTTTTTTCAGAAATCTGCAACTATGACGAAAAAAATCTGCAATGCAGATTTCTAAAGAATTCAAAAGAAAAGTCTTCATAAATAAAGTTTTTTATAAAAATGTTAAAATAAAACAACATAAATTAATTCAATTAATAAAAATAACATTGTTTTTTTTTTTTATTTTATGTACTGGTGCACAGCACAGAGTTACCTAAATACTTAAAACATTTCATATTTTACTTTAAAGTCAGTGCAGTTGTAGTGATTTAAATTTATGGAATAGAACTTTATATAAAGATGACTGCATACAGTAAAATTATTGAGGATTTCTTAAAGAGAAAAAAGAAGAACAAAATATTAAAGTAGGTACGAGTGCAGACTTAGTCTGAGGTGCAGATTTTTGATTTTCAAAAGCCTGTTGACGAGATGAAAATCTGCAAAATGCAGATAAATCTGCACTAATGGCAACGCTGCTGGGGAGTGCGAGCGTCAGCCGCCATCTTGGAAAACGCGTTTTATCAAATATCTCATGAACCGTGCGTACGAATATAATAGTAATTTTTTCAAGTAAATACTCCATTCTTTTGTTTGTTTTTTTCTTAAATCAAGTTGTTTTCGTGAAAATTTTTTAAGAAATACAAATTTTATGTCTATATTTTTGAAAACAAACAAAACTGGAGTTTATCCTATGGGAATTTCTTAGACAACATCTATAAATAAATATGCTGATAAATTGACTTTAAAATTAAACTTCTCAAAAACTTTTCGCAACAACAACATGACTTAGAAAAACAAATAAAAGAATGGAATATTAGCGCTCAGAAAAAATTACTTTATATTCGTGCGATGCACGGTTCACGAGATAAATGATAAAACGCGTTTTCCAAGATGTCAGCTGACGCTCGTGCCTCCCAGTCCCGCCAACTTGGATTTATATTCAGGGGACATTCCTGAACATATTCCATCAAGAAAATCAGTTCAGAAATAAATTGCAAGAAAAAAGTACACGGCCCTTGGCCTAATAAATGTATGTACAAAAAAGTACATTTTGAAATCTACTTCGATTTTTCTCAATCTACTTCACATTTTTCTTCAAAACTACTTCGGCTTTTTTTTCGGAAGTGGTAACGCTGATCCGTATTGGTCTGAGGGCCAGCTCCCATACAAAAATTGCCATTGTCCTTTAATATATCTTAGTAGTTCAGTTTTATCTTTTTGCTCTGGCACATTTCAGATTGCGGCTGTCCTATCTGCAAGGACGAACATTTTTATATTTTATGCGGAATCAACATTCACATAAGCGCTGTAAGAATTAGTGCAATTGCTCCCTGTGCTGGTATAGAGATCTGGATACTACTACTACTCCATCAAGATCTGCTTACATGATGTGCACTTTTTTTCTAAAATTCCTGGGGCAGACCTAACACCAGACGGTAAGTGCAGATACTAAAACTGACTGCCGCTGTATGTTAAAAAACGCCAAAGGCTATGGTCCTTCTTCCAATATTAGCAGTAATTCGATTAGCTTCAATGCAAAACCAGTCGAGCACGAACACCTGACTCCTAAACTGCTTTTTCTTATTAAATCCACAAGTGCAAGCAACCTAAACCTTTAACTTTATTTTTACACTTATTGATCACTTTACCTACACTCTCCGACATTTGTTCCAGTTTTTGTTTGGCAATTTGGAATCCTCCCAGCTACACATGCATATGCAGCTAGCGTGGTTGCAGCTTAACGCAAAATCTAAGCAACTGTGATGGAGCTCCACGTCCGTCGTCGACATTTGTTTACTGTTACAATCTCACTGAGAAGATTATATAGACACTGTTGAGTGTTTTCATGAATTTATTTCCCACTCACCCTCGTCCAGTTATTTGAATGGTAATAATCCCTTAACTCTACGACCACTGTCCACTCTGTCATCAGCAACTCCTGACGGGCATCGGATTTTTTAACAAGCTCACTCAAACAATCCCACGTATCGGACATAGCAGACAGCCATCTTTTCCACTGAAAAACCAATAACTAGCAACGCCATGATAGCAGTTTTGAAGGTGAACATCTGCAATAGTTCCGGATGCGGCTGGGATAGCTTTAAAGCACTTTTCTCCAGAACTCAATTTTCCAAATGCAATATAATCTGTGTCTGGCAATCTGAAAGGGAAACAACCAGCAAACAAGTGATGAAGGACTGGAGGGAAGAAGACGAAACGTATTTTGACTTTGGATACTCACTACTTTAGTTCCTGGAAAACTGTTTGTAAAAATAATGGAAACGGGAGGCATTGTAAATCCTTTTTTCATCGTTTGAAATGGATTCGGCGGCAAACGTTTGTTACCGTGTCCTACTGATGATATAATTTCTTTACCATATTTCACAGCAGCATCAGCCAGCCTCCAAGGAGAGAAAAAGAACTTATACTCGTCCAGACAGGAGTCAGCAATGACGTTACGATTTCTGTATTTTACGACTTCACGATAAAGATGGTTTTAGCTTTGTCCTTTTTATCTTAATCTCTATTTTTGTCTACTCACAAAATTTACCTTAGATGCTATGTTTCTGTCCATTAGGCAGATCCATCGGATACTTGGTGCTTTGGAACACATAGCCCACCTGGCTACAGGGAACAATCTCTATTTGTTCTCCACACAACCACAGTCTTATGGACATTTCAATTGACTCGCCGCCACCCCACAACTGTCATCAAGGACAAAAACATTTTTTTACAAAGAATTTTTTTTTTGAGTTAAATCCACGTTGCTTCACTAAGGAAAACAAAAACACCCCTTGAGTGCTTCTGATGGTGCAGCAACAGCTCTATATAAACCTGTACACACTTTCGAAGTGGGTTTTATCCTTTCAATTTGAAAAACCAATTTCTGGATAGGTATCATGAAGACTCCACCACCGGCAAACGTTGGGCTCCTGCAAAATAAATCACCCGTAAAACAGAAGCCCTCAGACTACGGCCTGTTGCAAAAAGCATATTATGTTCATGGAGAGAGGATAGAAAGGAGCAGAAAAAGAAGAAGCTTCAGAAATATAGTTTTGGCTAACACAAAACTTCTTTTGAACATTGACAATTAGGTAAATGGGTCTGATGGATGGTTTTAAGCTTAGCGTTCCTCCTCTCCCATCGGCATTCAACTAAAGTGTAAATTTCAATCGAATCCGCCTTTGAGATCCTTTGAACTGTGGCACGGTATTGAAATGTTGTCGCATCAATGCTATCCAATACTGGACTTACGGCCATCCCCAATGGTACGAGGCAAGGCGGTCTAACAATGATTCGATCCAGCAAACATTTACCTCAGAATGACAATGTAATCACCGGTGGCAACTTTTGCTCCCAGATTACGTGATTCAATCAGACCGTTGCCGGCCGTTGTGCTGACGATTGCGGTGAGGTTCAATAAAAGCTCCCAAGGGCAACTTTTGACCAGGTCGGCAAAGGCTGTTTCTGAAATGATAAAAAAAAAAAAAAAAAGGTTTTGCCATCATGAACTGTGTATTGTGGAATTATTATGGAAAATGGGAAATCGGAGTGCTGATGTAAGTTGGCATATTTATCTTTGATAACAAAGGTGTATGATGGAAGCTATAAGATTTTATGTTGGCTTATAAATGTTTGGGACTTGATTAAATATAGAGATGTTTGGTTTGAGGAGGATTGAAAGATACTCAGATATGCCCGTAAAGGCCGAAAAGAGAGTTAGCAAATCCAAAGAGATTTGTAATCTATTCCCTAAACATATAGCTTTAAGGTGTTGCTCAGAACTCTAATGTCAATACAGACCCTGGAATATTTTTCGAAGCCCATTTCAAATCTCAAATGATTGTGGAAAAATTGAGATAGTTGTTATTCTGTAACCTACAAGTAAAATTAACATACAATCTGTGATTGGAATGCTCGATTCGATTCTTCTATAGAAGCTGAACTGCACAGCATAGATTAGATATCCTTTGTCAATTTCTGAAAACAAAGGTTGATGTCAAAGAGTGGTATTATATGAAATTATGTGAATATTAAGTAATGAATGTTTTGCTACAAAAAGAAGTAAAAAAATATAAATTTTACTAAAGGTCTCTTCAAATAAATACATTATATCGTTTGGTCACAGTAGGCTTTATGACCTTCAAAGGCATCACCTAAGATAAATCACTTGAAACTTGCATTAAAATTTGCTTTCGTGATTGTGAGCCATTTGAAGTTAGTAGTTGAAAATATGACTTTATTGAATAATAATTTTGCGGGTAAATATGCTGCTAGTCCAATTATTATTGAATGTTACGCTCTTTTTCTTAAGACTGCTCAGGGCCGTAGCATCCATTGAGACAACTGGGGCAATGCCCTGGGGCCCCCGACCAGGAGGGCCCCCAAAGGAGACTTCATTATGGATCTTTCTCATCAGTTTTTACCTTGTAAGGTTGGCTTTGTTCAGCTCAATCTTACTTTCTTGGTTATTTCAACTCAACTTCTGCTGTCGAAAAAAATCAAACCCTAGGGAAATCGACTCAGATCGAAAGTCATCGATGTTAAGCCGATTAGCAATCACCTGGCTGTGATCCGCATCAAAGCCACCTTCCAAAACATCAGCCTAATATGTGCACATGCCCCTACCAATCAAGCTGAGGAGTCTTACAAGGAGGAATTTTATCTACGACCTCCTAGACGGAGCCTACGGAGCCTGTCTGGAGTACGATGTCAAAGTCGTGCTCGGAGACTTCAATTCTAAATTCGGAAAGGAAAACATTTTCAGCGGATTAGTTGGAAAGCATAGCCTCCACGAAACGACAACAGACAACGGCTTCCGGATAATCGACTTTGCTGCAGCTCGTAATACGGTGATAAGTAGCACTAGGCTCCCCAGGTGAAGGATACACACAGCAACCTGGCGATCTCCAGATGGTCGAACCGTCATCAAATCGACCACGTGCTAACTGGCCCAAGGTACGCATTGAACATCTTGGACATGCGAACTTTCCAAAAGGCAAAAGTGGACTCTGAGCACTTTCTTGTTATGACAAAAAGCAGACCCCGACTGTCCAACGAAAAGAAAACGAAGACCGCCCAAAGGAAGAAATTCAACATTGCATGCCTTAGCACATCTGAAAAAGCCAGAGTCTACAGAGAGCAATTGACCGGAAAACTCTGCCGTACACCCAGCCACAAGCATCGACAACCAGTGGAACCAGTATCGCGACATCATTAAGGAGACAGCCGAGACCACCATAGGCTATCAACCACTCAGAAAAAAGAACCCGTGGTATGACGATGAATGGGCGGTATTGAAGCGGGTGATGGAAAAGGCACGAATGCAAATGCTGCAACGGAAACCAAGAGCAGCAAGAGAGGAGTACCGTAAAAAAAAACAGAAAAACAGCATCTCAGCTAAAGTATCGCGAAGAGTCTAGTACCACCACCAACAACCGCCGGTTCTACAAAATATAGGTTATAGGAATGGCACGCAAGCTCTTCGAAACAGCGAAGGGAACCTAGTCACCGAAACACAGGGAATTGTTGACGTGCTTAAGCAGCATTTCCAGCAACTGCTTAGTCGGCATTATGTAGAGGAGACGACAGGGTAACAAAGAAGCATGAGACCAGTCAATGAAGATCCAGTTCCAGCGCCTGAAGAGGTTAAGAAAGCCATCCACAAGCTTAAGAACAACAAATCCACCGGCTCGGATGGCCTACCTGTGGAACTCTTCAAGTATGGAGGAGATGTTCTGGTAGGGTGCATGCACCAGCTCATCAACCAAGTGTGGGAGGAGGAAAATATGTCCGACGACTGGTCAAATAGCTCCATATGCCCAATCTACAAAAAAGGCGATCCTATGTCCTGCAAGAACTACAGAGGCATATCCCTGCTTAATGTTGCCTAAAAGATCCTATCCAATGTACTATGTGAGCGTCTAAGACCTTTCTGCAACACTATGATCGGCACGTACCAGTGTGGCTTCAGGCCGGGCATATCAACAATAGACCAAATCTTCACATTGAGGCAAATCCTGGAAAAGACAAACGAATTTCAAGTCGAGACCCACCATCTATGCATCGGCTTCAAAGCCGCATACGATAGTATAAGTCAACAAGAGCTTCTATTGGTGATGTCGGAACTCGGGTTCCCGAAAATTGATCCAGGTATGCCGCATGACGTTACAAAATACGCGGTACAACGTGCGAATGGGTAACAGCTCATCCAAGCTATTCCAAACGTGTACAGGGCTCAGAAAAGGAGATGCGCTAACATGTGATTTCTTCAACCTAGTCCTGGAGCAGATAGTGCTAAAGAGTGGTGTTAACATGTAAGACACTATCTTCAACAGGTCTTCGCAACTGCTTGGCTATGCGGACGACATCAACATCATCGGCCGCTCCAAGAGAGCTGTACTTGGAGCATTCACAGCTATTGATGAACAGGCGAAACGCGTTGGTCTTGAAGTGAGTGAGGACAAAACAAAGTATATGCTATCAACAAACAAAGCCTCATCTGTCTATCGCCTAGGACAAAACGTCACTGTTGGTAGCAGTAATTTTGAGGTAGTCAAGAAGTTCGTTCACCTTCTTCGGAACAAACATCAATTCCACGAACGACACCTTAGTGGAAATCCGAAGATAAATTACCCTAGTGAACGCTACTACATAGGTTTGGCCAAACAAATGGGTTCAAAACTCCTTTCTCGAAAGACAAAGTGCACGCTATACAAAACGCTAATTTTACCAGTTCTAGTCTACGGCGCCGAGTGCTGGACGATAAGTAAAAAAGGGGAATTGATACTGGGCACTTTCGAGAGAAAAATTCTTCGGCGGATGTTTGGGCCTATATGCGAAGAGGGCGATTGGAGGAGAAGATTCAATCGTGAATTGTACGAGCTGTACCAAGATGTTGAAAGAAGTCCAAAGAGCCAAAACACGTCAACTATCCTGGCTTCGCCACATCGAGCGAATGGACAACAACGCTCCAGCCAAGAAAATCTTCGAATCCCAGTCCCCAGGTTCGAGACGACCAAGAAGACCGAACCTCCGCTATAGGGACCTGGCGGTCACAGACGCAAGAGCGCTTGGTCTGGGATCGCAACCGATGGAAGACCGCAATATCTCAGGCAGAGACCCTTCATGGATCGGGAGGTGGATAAGTAAGTAAGAAAGTAAGATTTTTGGGGATTTTCTTTGAAATAATAGCTTTTGGGCAAACATCATTCAGTCTGTTAGAAAACTTCAATTTGAGTCATTATATTTACTCTCATGGTCCGAAAGCGCTTAAGTTTTTTAATTCCTTATTTTCTCCAAGTAGTCATTGAAACAGTTTGTATATGCAGCTTTTCTCCTACCACTCGTTACTTTATGAGAAAATTTGTCTTTGCGAACACGTCGCCAAATAATTTTCTATATTTAAATTACTTTTTGAAGTGCAATATTAAACAAATCCTGTTTTTCATTACATCGTTACACAAAATATTGAAATTACAAAAACACAACAAAATTGCAGGCACGTTTTGAAAATCCTTAATGAATGGCTTTACACTTTATGCACTCCATACACTGATGACGACTCTTCCTACGCTCCTATAGCTCCTACACCAAAGGCACTCACGCATAATCCTTAATGATAGCATCACATACAAAGGTGAGAAAAAACAATTATCCTTGAGAAAAGTTTGTTGTTTTGAAGAAGCTAACATGTGCAAGAAGTGCAAGAAAACATTTTATCTCTCCACCCACTCCACTATCATGGAAAATGATTCTGTAGAACTTTTCCTCTTCAACACAAAGTGCATTTGTAAACTTTGTTCAAACAAAAAATTCCCTGCTTAACAACACCATCACCATCGGAATGATTTGCTTGAAGCTATTAAATCATGAAAAAGCAAATATTTCTTACGATGACACAAAAACTATGTAGTTCTTCCTTGACTCTAGGTTTTTATTTTGTTCAAAAAATAACTTCAAAAACCCAATTCAAAGAAGCAACTCTTCCAAAGATCTCAAATTGCATAGATTTTCTATTGTGATTGTGAAAATATTCTGTTGAGTTATTTTATCGCAAATAGTTTTGCTGAAATCTTTGCTTTAACTTGAAAATCATATTTTTCGAATGGGAAGCGAATTCCCGAAACAAAGATCCAATTTTCGAGGTGAAAAGCAATCATTTAGTTATGAGCGTCAATTCGTTTTAGCATCATAAAACCAAAAACAAAAAGCTAATTTTAACGCTATCGCAACACCACCACACTGCACCATGCCATTGGTTTTGCACCCAAACATTGGATGGATAGCTAGGCGAGGCCAAAGCCAGCCAGTGGCAGAGGTGAGCAAGCTGTCTTGGATTATTATCCTTCAAGTCCAACAGACGACTCTCTTGCCAAACTATTGTTTAAGTACACTTTTGTATCGAAATTGTTTTTAAATTGTTCCTCAAGGACTTTGCAAATCGTCTTAAGCTCTTTCCTTGGTGCAGGCGGGCTTATAAGAGGGAAGATGGTGCTGATGGTGATGGTGGTGGTGTTGTTTAAGGTGATGGTTATTGTGCAATTGTTCATAGTTTTACAGAGTTCAAGGGAGAAATTTCAAAAATTATAAACTTGTTGTGTGCTGGCAGTGAATGGAATGGTGAAATAATGTTTCTTTTTTCATGAAAACTAGAGCAAGAAAGTAGAACATAATTCCGAAAGAATGTAGTAAAACTGGGCGTGAGGGATCAAGAGTAGGGTTTATTTAAGGGATAAAAAGAGATAGTTTTAAGTTTATCAACTTGAAGTTAAGGCTCTTTTGAATACAACATAACTTTTCAATTAAAATCGGAGTTGTTGCTTATCATATGAATGGCTAGATTTAAATAAAGGACCCACAGTAAATGGATTTGTTTGTGTTAACATTGACTATAGGGTATGGGTAGGTTCGTGATGAATTTACAGTGGCATAATGTTTTTTTAAGAAGATATCACACGTTTCAAAAAAGGAATCTCTATATTGAAAAATTTCAACAGCCTAACATAACGATGAAGGTTCAAAACAAGCATTTGGTCATGTGTAACGAATATTTTAAACACCCATACAAAACCCATAGTGAAGTCGAAAACATCATAGCAAGGGCGTACGCACGATTTTGATCAGTGAGCACACTCATTCAAAAAAATTATTTTGGTATGGAAATCTTGCTTTGAGATGCCCCTCGCATGAGCACCCTTGGCCACATACTCATGTGTCTTATCACTTAAGACAGGGCTCATTTAGACCATGAAAACTACGATGGAAGTTTACATGAAAGTTGGTAAAGTTCCGAAAACTGTGACTTCGGTCTTTTTTAGTTCCAAAAATTTTTTCCTAAAATCATTTAGCCATTTAAAAATAAAATATAAATGACACAGGACTGAAATGGCCGGGCGACACGTGTGTGGCTCAATAAAACTCCGGTGATATTTTGAAGAAGTCTTTCAAGAAGCGCAAATGTTACTTTTGGCTACCGCTTACGTACGAAAATCGGAGCATGGAACGTTCGATCCTTGTACAGCGAAGGTAGATACGATAGCAGGTTGAGCGTGAAATGCTGCGCCTAAAGATCAGTATCCTGGGCCTAAGCGAAACTAAGTGGAGTGGAAGAGCTGAATACAGATCAGACACTGGATAGTGAGAGAATGCTGTATTCCGAGGAAGATGAAAGGGAGGGTGGTCAAAGACTGCATGGTGTCGGGAAGCGAGGCGTAGTTTGATCTCCTGGGTGCAAGATTAATGACAGCTAAGTTTCGTTCAAAAATTCGTAACGTTACAATAATTATTCAGTGCTACGCCCGCACAAATGAAGCGACCGAGGAAGACAAAATTGCGTTCTACACTCATCTTAACTCGATTTACAGGAGTGTTCCGATAGCCGACATCATAGTCGTTGTGGGAGACCTCAATATCGTATAGTTGGTTCAGACAATTATGGGCTGGCACGCGTGATGGGAAGAAATGGCTTGGGGTAACGGAATGAAAATTGTGACTTGCCTGTCTACTTTTGTAACGCGAATCGTCTTGTGATAGGTGGGACTCTATTTAAGCATAAAACATGCAAAGAAATTACGTGGGTGCATCCGGATGGTCAAACCGAAAACTCATCATATCATGATTCAGCAGCGATGGAGGAAGTCTATGTGTGATGTCCGGAGTATAAGAAATGCCGATGTGGGAAGTGACCACCATTTGGTTCTGATGAGTCTCAAACTACGAACCGCTCTGCCGTACAAAAACCAGCGCAGGATGCAGCAAGGAGCTCAAAATTCAATACGAATACTTTAAATGACCCCAACATATGTCGAAACTATGTCAACACCCTTAACGACAGAGCCTCGTCATTAAATGAAATCCAACATTCAACAATTGATGAGATGTGGGATGAAATTAAAAGTGTTTTTATGGAGGCTGGATACGAAACTGTACACAAGCGAACGAGTCGTAGAGACTCTTGGATATCCCAAGACACCTGGCATAAGATCGAACTTCGCAAATCGTTGAAAATCCAAATAAATGCTGAAGCAGATATTCAATGAAAGGCTGACTTACGAAGAGAGTACCTCATTGCACATAAGATGGTCTATCGCTGTGTGAGACGTGACAAGAGGGTGAGGTAAGATGGACTCGCAGATAATGCGGATATCGCTGCCAGAAGAGGAGATATCCGGGAATTGTACCAAATAGCCAAAGATGTGATCGGGAAAAAAAGCAACATCCTGGATGTGGATGGCACACTTTTGGTATCAATTGAGGACCAGCTTCGTAGATGGAAGGAACATTTTTGTGCCCTGCTAAATGAGGATTCAGTTGAGCAGAGTGCTGAAGTGCCCCAACTGAACGAGATGCGCAGGTCCTATAGGGGTATTGACATCGAACCTCAAAATCAGAAATCCAAACATCAATAACTCTCAAAAACAACAAGGCAGCTGGAGTTAAGGAAATACCAGCCGATCCCGTAACAGCGGCTAGTATTTTACATCCGTTGATACAAAGCATTTGGGAAAATGAAAGCTATTCCCAAGACTGGAAGGATGGTGTGATTGTTAAGTTGCCAAAGAAAGGTGACCTAAAGAATTGCAACAATTGGCGTGGTATCACTATTTTGTCCGCTTTCCCAAAACTAATGGCAACCATCATTCTCGAGCGAATAAAGGATAGAATCGAGTCTACACTCAAGAGGCATCAAGCTGGCTTCCGCAGTGGTCGATCGTGTGTCGACCATATCAACACTCTGCGTATCGTCCTCGAGCAGTCGATGGAATTTCAATCACCGCTTTACCTTTACCTCATGTTCGTGGATTTTGAGAAAACCTTTGATCGAGTTCACCGAGAATGTATGTGGGATAAATTATGAGCAGTAACATACGACCAACACAGTACTTTAATTTACACGTCCAAAGAACAGATTGACAAGACAAATACTAACGCACACATTACATGACTTACAGCTATACGATGTACATAAGAAAACAGAAAAGAAGATCGTTCTTTCCAAAAATCCAGCTAGGGATTAAAGTAGAGTAGAATTATTCGTTGTACTGGCCGGTCGACGCTTGAAAACATTCGTGGAATAAATATTTAAATACATATAATCTACATATCGTTTTTTTTAATTGAACAATACTACAAATTGGGGACTCGCCCGGAATGGGCCTCGGATAAATTGTACGACCGGGTTAATCTAATCCAACAGTTTGGGAGCAGACAATTTTCTCGTGTGTCGTGGGAAATATTATTAAATTGTGATAACTGTCCGCAAAAGTGATGTGCGTAAAGAAAAAACAGGTTTCATATCTGAAATCAAAAGAAATGTTATTCTGTGCGCACTCTAAAAAACACACGGTTTTCATACCTTAAATTTAAAGAAAAAATATTGTGCGCGCATTCTAAAAAACAGAAGGTCTTCATACCCGAAATTTAAAGAGAAAATATCATTTGTGTGCGCATTCTAAAAAAGACGAAAGGTTTTCATACCTGTAGTATAAAGGAAAATATTTTTGTGCGCGCGTTCGTTTATGCCAAAGCAAAGAACAGAAAAAATTGTAAAAAACGAATAAATAAGAAGAAGAAGAAATACACTGTTGTATTTATTTGTGCCGTTAAGTAAATAAAGGGCATCAACCTTAAGCGGTGTTAGTGTGGTGTGGTGTTGAATTGTATGCCAAACAACAAGAGAAAGACAAAACGACCGGTTATTAAATCACACACACATGAAGACCACCGTGGTTGCTTGCTCCAACGAGTTGATTTGATGTGCCGTGTCCAGGCGAATTGATGCTTGCTCCAACGAGTTGATTTAATGTGCCGTGTCTAGGCGAATAGATGTACCGAGTCCAGGCGAATTGATGTATTGATGTGTTGCTGAATACCGTATGCTGCAGTCGTATTAATTTTAAGATAAATACATTAGAAGAAAGGGTAAGCGAATCGACCGAGCCATACTTTTTTTTTTTGTATTATTTTGTTGTTTAATTTTTATATAATTTGGGAGCTGGTGAATTTTATTTTTCTGACAATTTTGTGAGGGGTAAAGTAAAGAGATGGAAAGGAACGTATTTTGTCTTAGACGGTAGATGCACTTACAAAAAGGTTGACAGAATCGAACTTACAAACAATGGGACTACAAAGAACATTGTAGGCCTTTTTGAGGATTGAGAATCGAAGCGACAACCTGCACCATCTGGTGACCGAAACAATTCTTGGCCAGAGGTGAAGATGAATTTGGCGATTGTGACGAATCGTATTTTCAAAGACACTGCAGTTACCGCACTTGTAGACACTGGAAGCGACCTGTGCCTGTTACGATATAATTGTTTAGCATTATAATGGGATTTGTGTAGCTTGGTGCGGAAGAAAGTAACATGTTAGGCGTAACGTTTTATTGAAAACAGAGAGGTAGATGAGATTACATTGGAACTCCAATTTCATGTAGTCAAGGAAAGTGAAATTTCAAATGTGGCAGATTTGATCATCACTGATGAGAGAGCCGAGTTTGGAGAAAAGCATTTTTCAAGGGAAATGCGAGGTGAGTCATTGGCTCCAATTGGAAATGAGAGTGCCGATAAAGGGGTACGTGAAAAAATGAGTACCAATATGTGGGTACGTGATTACGCGAGTGGCGTAGATGGTGATAAGTCACGGAAAATGAGTACCGATATGTGGGTACGCCATTACGCGAGTGGCGTAGGTGGTGATAAGTCACGAGAAATGGGTACCGATGTTGGGGTACGGGATGCGGGTACCGACGAAGCGGTACGTGAAGAGTGCTAGTAAAGAAGCATGTTGGTACGTCAGGGACGTCGACCAAAACCGAGACCATAAGCGAAATGGTGAAGAGAAAAACGATCAGGGATCGAAGGTACTCGAACTAAGAGAGGTATTTGCCGACATCTGTTTGGCTGTGGAAGAGGGCATGTTTGCCCGGGATCTGGAACTGAGTCACCTAGACGTCAACATACGCGAGGTACTGCTGCCGATCATAGAGAGGTATGTACCCGTAGGAAAGGAGCCATCACCTGTTGCGATGAAACTCGTATTGAAAGATGATGTGCCTGTTTTCCGACCGAGGCAGATGGCATACGCTGATCAGGTTCTAGTTAGGGAACAGATCAAGGCGTGGCTGAAGGAAAAGATCATACAGCGAAGTCAATCCGAGTATGCATCACCGATTGCTCTGGTAGCAAAGAAGAACGGAACGAAGGGGTTGTGTTATGACTATCGGAGGTTAAATGAAAAAATAACATGAGATGACTTCCCGATGTCACCAATGGACGAAGTGCTCGAACGTCTTCAAGGAGCAAAGGTATTTACGTCATTGGATTTGGTGAACGATTTCTTCCATGTACCGATGGATAAGGACTCAAGAAAATATACAGTGTTTGTGACACAAGATGAGAAGTTCAATTTCCTGTATGTGCCGTTTGGAATCTCAAATTCTCCAGCTGTATTCGCTAGATTCATTAACGCGATCTTTAGGACATTAATCCAAGCAATAGTGGTGGAGGCATACATGGACGACCTCATCATACCATACAAGGATGAAGAGGAAGGCATAGACAAGTTGAAGCTAGTGGAGAAGACAAGAGCTATTGCGGAGTATCCAGTACCGAGAGACCAGAAAACGCTTCAACGCTTCCTGGACCTAACGTCATATTTCCGAAGATTCGTTGATGGATATGCTATGGTTGCTTAACCATTGTTGGACGAAACGGAAGCTCAAGAACTGCACGATGAAAGAGAGTTACTGAGAGAGGATGCCAGCCAGAACATCGTAATTATTTAAAGGGAGAATAAAAATCGTTTGATAAAAATCGAGTTGCCGCAAAGGGGCATAAGTTAAATGATCTAGTCGCCATCAAGCGCATGCAATTAGGTACAGGCATGAAACTTTGTGCAAAATTCCTGGGACCCTACAAGGTCGTGAAAAGATTCAACCACGGGAGACATGACGTGGTGAAAGTAGGTGAACACGAAGGACCAAATAAAACTACGACCGTGACCGAGAACGTGAAACCCTAGAACCCTTCATTCGGGACGAATGAGCCGTCAGGATAGCCGATTGTGGGATAAATTATGAGCAGTAACATACGACCAACACAGTACTTTAATTTACACGTCCAAAGAACAGATTGACAAGACAAATACTAACGCACACATTACATGACTTACAGCTATACGATGTACATAAGAAAACAGAAAAGAAGATCGTTCTTTCCAAAAATCCAGCTAGGGATTAAAGTAGAGTAGAATTATTCGTTGTACTGGCCGGTCGACGCTTGAAAACATTCGTGGAATAAATATTTAAATACATATAATCTACATATCGTTTTTTTAATTGAACAATACTACATGTATATGGAAATCGTTGCTTGGTAGAGGAATTCCACCAAAAATAGTTGCCATTATAAGCGTTGCCTACAACAACGCAAGGTGTTTTGTTTTGCACAATGGGCAGCTATCCGACTCCTTCGTAGTGCAACAGGGTGTGAGACAAGGGGATGTTCTATCGCCAATTCTCTTCCTGCTGTCGATGGACGACGTATTGACGGCCAGTGTTGGTACAGCTGAGCGACAGGGCATTCAATAGAGACCGTTCGAAAGACTCAGTCATTTGGACTATGCCGATGACATATATCCACTGGCAAATAACATCTGTGGGCTGAACGGGATGTGGCACGCACTGCAAGTGAAGGGAGAGTCGAGCGGTCTAAGAATAAACAGCAAACAGATTAAAATAATGCTCATAGGCTGCTCCACCCCGCAGCATATTATTCAACAGGAGACGCCAGTTAAAAAGGTAAAACTGTTAAACTACCTTGGCAGTATTGTTTCTGCAAACGGTGGTACGGATCTGGACGTTAAAAGTAGAATAAACAAAGCTCGAGCTCCCTTCGGTACTCTGTCCCCAATTTGGAAATCCATTAAAATCTCCTTCCGCACTAAGTTGAGATTCTTCGAATCCAATGTCAAATCCTTGCTGTTATATGCTTGTGAAACCTGGAAAGTCACGTCTACCATTTTGAAGAAATTGCAGGCTTTTGTGAATAGTTGTCTTCGCCACATCCTTAAGATTCGCTGGCCACAAATTATATATTAAATGAGGAATTGTGGCGCAGGACAAGTCAAGACCGGTTGGACGTCGACATGAGAAACCGTAAATGGCGTTGGATTGGTCACACACTGAGGAAACCAGACGATGAAATTGCAAAGCAGTCCTTTGAATGGAATCCTCAGGGTGCACGGGCGGCGGGTTGGAAGACCAAGATCAACATGGAAATCAACTTTCTTAGCGGAAGCAGAAACTCAGAGAAAAAACTAAAATTCCTAACAGCTATTTACATAGAAACTTCTCTAAATCAGCCTTTTTGGTACTTTCCGACTGCTGATGCTGAGTCGAAGCCTAAGCTCAATATACCTAGTGGTTGTTTTGAAAAATTGTATTGGAGCTGATCAACGCAATGATGACTTTGAATAAAAGTGAATGAGCAATTTACTTAGAGAGATTTCACTGTTGTACATAATTGAAGCTGAAAATTTCGTTTTAGAAATGTCTTACTTAACATTTTATTGATAATTAATTTTTAGTAGAAGGTATCTCCGGTAGAAACAGTTATACGTATATAGATAATTCCAATTGCCAACAAATGTAATCTAGGTACATATACATATCTGCTATCGACACCGACAACGACGTGACATTATTTAAACAAAAAAAGCCAGCTTTATCATGCTTCACTGATACCACTCTAATGGTTAAAATGTATTTCATAATATTGATTCCGAATTCCGGTTCCGATAAGAAACTACTGTGCCGAGCACGTAGCCCCATTCGTCGTCACAGTGCGTCCTTATGGAACATTAGATCGTTGAATATAGAAATTCGTTTATGTCACTTCCCAATTCAATGGGTGGATTCAATAGAAAGAAGCAGTATCTCTGCTACTCTTGGTCCTAATACTTAGCACAGTATTCTTTGTGATTCAAATCAATGTGCAACTAGAACGTGAATCCAGCACCACATTGAATACCGCTGAACTGAAAGTAAGGTGTTTAATCTCTGGTGGTTTTCTTCATCAACGTGATACACTTTCATAATACACTTTAGATCCTTGGCGCAACTTAAGTGCGCTGTCGAGAGATTTCGAAGGATTCATCTACAATTGGATGGTTTTGGATTTTTATTTTTTTTTTATTTGAAAAAATATGTAGGTAAATAAGTGACGGAATTGGAGCGTTTCGTGAGCTACCAGATATACGCGTGATGAAGTGTAAGGCTCTTCTTTTGATACTTTCAATAAAAAAAAGTTACAGATTTGTATTTTTATCTTAAGGTAGGTACGAATGTAATAAGAACGTTTATTTAATGTCCCAAAAAATCTTAAGTGTCTGTGATAATAGCGTTTAAGAATGAAGTGAGATCTACGCTTTTACGAACAATAGTTTCCATATTATGCAGTCAACTTCTGAAAGTTGATGTTTGAAGGAAATCTTTGTTATTGATGATTTTAGTAATGATTTTAAGAAATCTTTGTTTTGAAATCACATGCCTTTTTGCTTCGCTTGGCAAAACTGTTTTGAATTTGGTAGATGATATGCTTCTTCTCCTATAAACAGGGCAGTATAGGAATGTTGATTGTTCCACGCCCCAATGTTATAACTCCCCCAGTATCAGTTGCAAATATTTATTTCTAAAATTTAATGCATATTATGTATCTTAGTGTAAATATTTTTGAAAGTAAGTACATATTTAAATTAATATACAACTTTAACTTAAGTAGTTAACACACTTCCACTACAAAACTGTCTCGAGTCTATAGAAAATAATTTGCATCATGGTATACTTGATATGAGTCTTCTTGCAAATTAGCTTTTTTGATAAAGTATTTCAACAAAAAACTATTTTGTACCCCAAATGTCACTACAGTGGCATGTCCCCATCACCCTAAGGTTACCAACCATTTCGTTAGAACTCTATATTTTGATTAAAAACAAAAATTGATTTGAGTTATGGTTACGCCGAGTATACAGGGCGTCCCGGACCTGAGTGGAAGAGGAAGTATTTTAGGGTGTCGTTCTTGGGTATATTCGAAGAAAAAAAAATTGTATGGGGGGAAGTTGTATCTCCCCTCCCTGCAAAAAAAAACATTTAAAATCAAGAAAAGCACATATAATAATGTTTTATAATTTTTTTGAAAGCTAATACTCCATTCTTGCATTTGGTTTTTAAATCTAGCTGCTTAAGCGAAAATTTTTTAAGAAATTAAATTTCAAAGTAAAGTTTGAAAAAAAAAATGTGATTTTTCTCATTTTTGATTGATGTTTGTCAAAATTTTACTCAATTAAGTGCTGTTTCTGTGTTCAATACTCACCACATTATTTTTAGTCCATTACCGAAAACCAAATGTAAAAATCTTTCTTGGTTTTTGAGAAATTAAGAAAAAACAAAAAGTTCTTTTGCCAAAAAAGCCCAAAAAAGGGTTTAATTACTATAAGTAGGAGCGTTAGTGCACGTTATGAGGGCATACCCTTCATTTCGACCTCACGGGTTGAGCTTAAAAACGCTAATAGTTCATGTCCTTCCTTACTTTACTTTAAAGAAGTGTCAGAAGTACAAGAGAAGAGTTGCCACTTACCAGTTTAAATCCCGAAATATTGCTTACAAAGCGGAAACCAAGGGTCGGACGATGACCCGAGAACTCCCGTTGAATTCAGCACCCTTAAAACCTTCGCACGAAGGGGGTGGAAAAAAGTCGTTTTGGGAGGAAAATTTGAAAAGGCAAGAAAAGTGGTCGTGTCGACCACCAACTTTCATCAACGTTCTAGTTTCGGGAGAGGATTCATGGTAGTAGTTCAAAATTTTTCCCTTTCACTGAAAAAACACCCTTTAACTATAAATATTTTTGTAGACTCTTTTGATTCTTGTTGCTTATGACAAATGAAATATGTAGACAAAGTTTCGTGTCAATGCTGTTGGAAACACACCGATCTGGCGGTAGGTATTTTACGCAATGCATTAAATATAAACATAAATGAGACTGACATCGATCAATGTTATGTCAAAAAAATTAAAAAAGGCAATTCTCTTGCGAATGGTGATTTGAAGAGCACCAATGTTCTACATATCAAATTTGTTTCTCATCACTTAAAAGAGAAAATTATGAAGACCAAACGAGAGAAAAGAGAACAACTTACAACAAAAATTTTTGGAGCACATGGTAAACCGGAGAATGTATACATCAATGATTGTTTAACTCAACAGAGACGTCAACTACTTAATACTGCGCTAGCACTAAAAACTACGAAAGGAATCAAATACGTTTGGACTAGGAATGGGAATATTTTTATGAGGAGGAATGAGGGTGACAATTCAGTAAGAATTAATTATATTTCTGATTTTGATAAAGTATGAGTATTGTTAATCCTATTCTTTCTTCAGTTCAAAATATTTGTGAAGTGCCAGTTTTTTGTAGTTTTATAGATAATTGCTTTTGTATACACCAAAACATACGTAGCCTCAGAAAAAATTTTTCTAATTTCCTAGCACACATTGAGTCACTTACAAAATTGCCAGCTATAATTGTTTTAACAGAGATTTGGGTTTATGAGAGTGAAATGAGCCTTTATAATATACCAGGTTATGCGCTCTTTAGTTGTTGCAATGAATCTTATTCATCAGGTGGTGTTGCAGTTTACATTGATGAGAATTTTGTTCACCAATTCTCCAAAATCGATATATGTAGTGCGGATGTTGTAAAGTTGTCATTTTGCTATCAAAACGAAAACTATACAATGTTGTGTTTATATAGATTGCACGCGTTTAATAAAAGCTTGTTCATAGAGGAACTTAGTCAAATTCTTTGTATAAACAAAACTTGTAATTTAATTTTGATCGGAGATATTAATATAGATATTTTAAACGTAACCGACAAAGACACTGATAATTATTTATTTCTAATGGCTTCAAATGGTCTAAAGGGAATTATTAATGATCCAACCCGCGTAACAGAATCTTCAAGTACTTGCATTGATCACATTTTTACCCGTTTTAAAGTTAGCAACAAATTTAAATTTTTTGGTAGTGTTCTCGACCTAAATATAACTGATCATAAATCGATAATTTTATTTAACAAGTTAGAAAATAATTTGAGTTCTACTTCAGTAACACAAACTAAAAAGCACTATACCACCGATTACATGTTATTGCAGAATATTTTGAAACATGAATTTTGGGATCTGGTTTATTCGGAAAAGGACCCATCTACTGCGTTTGCTATTTTTATCTCAATTTTGCAAAAACATATAGAGTTATGTACTTCAGTATCAATAAAACTTTCTAGCAAATATAAATTTCTAAAGCCTTGGATGAATAAGAATCTCCTTAAACAGATTAAAAAAAAGAGCAAAATTAGTATAAAGCTAAAAAAACATCCAAATAATGAAAAACTAAAAAAGTATTACCTCACACTTTGTAAAGCTGTTAGTACAAATGTTGAATTGTCTCGCGAAAAGTATTATTTGAACTTATTTGAAAAATCAAAAGGCAATATAAAAGAAGAATGGAAGACAATTGACAGCATTTTAGGAAAAACAAGGAAGCCAAACATAATAGAAAATATTGTAGTAGATAATGTTCCTCTAACAGATCTTAAATGTATATCAAATAAATTTAATGAATATTTTACAGAAATATCTGAAATATTGAAGCCATCCATTAATTCCGGTGGTGATTGTGATTTTTATAATCAACACTGTCTGGATTCTGAAAACTTACAACCAAATAGCTTTGCTTTTAGCCCTATAACCTCTTTTGAAACCTTCAAAACAATTTTATCTTTAAAGAATAAAAATTCTTGCACTTCCGATGGAATATCTAGTAACCTTCTTAAGAAAATTGCATTTTATGTTTCAGATATTTTGAGTTACATATTCAACTTAAGTGTTGAACAGGGTTGTTTTCCTGAACAATTTAAATGTGCTGAGGTTATTCCTCTCTTTAAAAAGGGAGATAAGAAAAATATGGTTAACTACCGACCTATTTCTATTCTTCCTACTTTTTCTAAAATTTTTGAAAAACTTATGATCAATAGAATTACTTCGTTCCTAAATAAAAACAGATTTTTTAGCGAAAATCAATTTGGTTTTCGTTCAGGAAAATCAACCGAAGATGCTATTCTTAGGCTATGCAGTCAGCTCTATGGCAGCTTAAATACTAATAAATCTACAATGGCTCTCTTCATCGATATGACAAAAGCATTTGATATGGTTGACCACGATTTACTTTTAGGTAAGTTGTATAATGCAGGATTTAGAGGAGTAATTTTTCAATGGTTGAAATCCTACTTAAAGGGAAGGGTTCAAAAAGTTATTATTAACGGTACACAAAGTGAAGCTCGTTTTTTAAAAAATGGAGTACCACAGGGATCTGTACTCGGCCCTTTGTTTTTCCTAGTGTATATTAACTCAATTTTTAAGCTCCGATTAAATGGACTTTCGACGGCATTTGCTGATGATATATCATTTACCTACCAGTCAAATTCGGATCTTGATTGTGTCTTACAAATAGAAGAAGACCTAGAAATTCTAAGAACTTGGTTTTCTAAACACAAGTTAATAGTAAGTGAAAAAACTAAATTCATGACTTTTAAAACATCTGGCCATCGATTCATTAATCACAATTTATTTTTTCATGCTTCGAGTTGTAGGCAATTTAGCTTTCCAGTTCATGATTGTGGTAAACCTAATTTCCAAGATAAATGCTCTTGTTCCGATTCTTGTTTCAAAATTGATTCAGTGAATAATTTTAAATATTTAGGTGTAACAATTGATTCTAACCTTAATTGGAAAGACCATAGTTACAATATCAAGAATCATTTGATGCTCATAACGCGAAAAATGTATCTTTTAAAACCATTCTGCTCTAAAAAGGTTCTAACTTCAATATATTATGGTCTTGCACACTCTAAACTACAATACGGGTTATCTAGCTGGGGTGGTTCCTATGCAAATACTTTTAGACCTTTACTGATTGCACAAAAACATCTTATTAGAATTATTTCAAACAAAAATCGTTTTACTGAAAGTTGGCCTTTATACAAGGAATTGCGAATTCTACCTATGAGACATCTTTATATTTTTAAAGTACTTAAAGAATTTTTCAAGCAAAGCGGTAACATTCCTAGTAGAAACTCGCAGTTATATAATTTAAGAATTAACAACATGCACCTTGTCAATGAACCCACTGCCCACAAAACGCATTTCTCTAACTTTTATACTGCCGCAGCTCCAAAGTCATTTAATAATTTACCTCTGTCTATCAGAACAATTCAAAACTTAAACTCTTTCTTACGAAAAGTAAAAGACTGGCTTTTCACAATTGACTTAAATTCTATTGATAACTATTATTGAATTTTGTATTCATAGTTTCATTAACATATAAAATGTATCATTTTGTTGTTATTATTTTTTTTTTTTTTCTGATTTTGTTTGATGAATTAGTACTTACTATGTACATATACACTCTTTTTATAATCAGTTAAACTATATTTGAAATATTTATTAATTTACTTAACTTAAAGAATCATTGTTTACTATTTATATTGCTGATTGTCACCCCACAACAGTTTCTAATTATTGTAAATTTAAATCTCAAATGTATCATTCAACACTAACTTTCAAGTTAAAGAATGATAACTATTATTTATTCCTTTTTTAACTTGCTATTGTACTAGTCTTAAGTTGGAAATGAAAAAAATGAATGAATAAAAATTTTTCTAAATTCTAAATTCTAAAAATTCTAATTCTAAATTCTAAAAAATTCTAAATTCTATTTTAGGTTGGGTTAGGTAGAAGGGCTGACAGTTGATCTCGTTACCGTCACACTTAGATCAATGTAGATCCGTTGTGATACCCTAGGAAATTGTATTCCACTTTATGTAAAAACCAATGTGTTCTGTTAGCAGTCAAGCCATTTAGAGGCGTTGATGAAATTCAGAAGGCTAATAGCCGAAGTTCCAGAAAGTTCCTCTAGGTCGTCATAGAAATGATTTCCTAGGTGTTTCTTTCTTAAATGACAGAGTGCTGGGCAGTGGCAAAGGAAGTGTAAGGTATCCTCATGTGCTTCTTCGTCACTGCATCCTCTGCAAAGATCTTCAGTACTGAGCCTCATTTTCTTTTTATGGTATCTCAGTAGGTTGTGTCCGGTGATTATGCTGACAAGGGAACGGAGATGTTTCTTGTTCATTTGCATAATTTTGTCTGTTCTCTGCTTATTGAAATTTGGCCATAACTTTCTATTTGTGGCGCATGTTTCAAGCAGATTCCATCTTTCATTGGTTTTTTCTAATATTTTGTTACCAATTTCCTGTTTGATGCTACAGGTTGGTACTTTAATATTTTGTTCGGCTTGACTTGAATCAAGCGACGAACCCGTTCTCGCCAGCTCTCTCGTTTCCCTGTACATCACTGTGACCGGGAACCCAGCAGAGTCTAATGTTATGCTGCATGCCAAGAACCCTAAGCTCTTCGCGACAGCAAGTCACAAGCTTCGAATGTACCTCGGTGGCAGAAATTGTTTTTATTGCTGCTTAGCTATCAATAAAGAGGGTGACATCAGCTCGTGGTATCGACATCATTGATATTTGCGTAGCTGCTTTTGTCACTGCCAAGACCTCGGCTTGGAAGACACTGCAAAAGTCCGGGGAAGTCGGAAGGAGCTAGCTAGTCCCAGAGTTTCCGAGAAAATTCCTGCACCAACTCCAGCGTCCATCTTCGAACCATCAGTGAAGACAGTTATCGTAGATGCATTACTGAATCTGAAAGGTTGGTTGTTTTCCCACTCCTCTCTATTAGGAAAAGAGTTAGTGAAGGGTCTTTTGAAGTTTAAATGGGGCGTTGTGTAGTATGTGCAAACATTATTTCCCACATATCTCTGCAGAATCTGAGTATGGCCTGATGTGCTTTGCTTCCAGCATTTAGTCTGGCTTAGGCGCAGGGCACTGTATGCTGCAGATTCTTGCACGAATAGATCTAGGGGTCTCAAATTGAGTTTAGCTTCCAGTCCCGTTGTGGGAGTGGTTTTCAACGCCCCCGTAATACCTACGCATGCTAATCTTTGAACTTTTGTCAAGGTTTTCAGGTTTGTTGCTTTCTCAGTCGCGTTCCACCAAACTAAATTACCGTAGGTATTAGGTAAGTATCGGTCTAACTATTGCCGTGTACATCCACCTGATAATTTTTGGATTGGGTCCCCAGGATTTACCAAAGATCCTGTTGCAGGAATAGAACGCAACCATAGCTTTCTTTGCTCTCTCTTTAGTGTTGAGACTCCAGTTCAGTTTCTTATCAAGGATCACACCCAAGTATTTGGCCTGATACGAGATTTTGAGTGGAGTCCCTGCCATTGATGGTAATCTAAACATTGGTATTTTTCTTCTGTTAGTGAAGAGAACCAATTCAGTTTTCAATGGATTGACCATTAGACCACAATTCTTTGCCCATGTGTTGACCTTTGACAGGGCATATTCTATTTGTTCACTAATAGTGGATGGGAATTTACCTGTCGCAAGTAATACTAGGTCATCTGCATAAGCTACTACTTTGACTCCACTATATTTTAATTTTACAAGAATTTCGTTCATGACTAGTATCCAAAGAAGCGGAGAAAGCACCCCTCCCTGGGGTGTTCCTCTGGATGTGGATACTATTAAACGTGATTCTCCAAGTTCTGTATTAATATGCCTGTTTTTTAACATGCACATAGTCCAATTTATAATTGACTTTTCTATATTCAGCTCTACAAGGGCTCTCTTAACTGCATCATTTTCCACATTATTTGAATGCTCCTTCAATATCTAGGAAGGCAGCAAGAGTGTATTCCTTGTCATTGAGAGTTTTTTCAATTCTATTAACAACACAGTGAAGTGCAGTTTCTACGCTTTTGCCTTTCGTATAGGCATGCTGCATTGGAGAAATCACCTCCGGGTTCAGTGAGCTGCGAATATAGATGTCCAACAGTCTCTCGAAAGTTTTAAGAGTAAACGACGTGAGACTGATTGGTCTATAGTCTTTAGCTTCCGTATGGCTGGGTTTACCAGCCTTCGGGATAAATACAACCTTGACTTCACGCCATGCTTGAGGTACATATCCCCATCTGAGGCTACTTGAGAATATGTTTTTCAGGTGTGAAGTAATCAGGATTAATCAGGAGTTTATTGTCCATTTAATCTTGTCTTCCGTTACAATGTCCGACGGTGTTCTGTGCTCTGTATATATCTCAGTTCCCTGGTTATAGCTTGGGTTAGAGCTACACCCGGGAAAGTGAGCATTAACTAAGAGTTTTAGAGTTTCACTGCATGATTCTGTCCAGCGTCCACTTGGTTCTTTTAAGGAACCTAAGGTAGATGGCTCTTTGGAGAAAATTTTCCTTAGTCTAGCTGATTCATTGGTGCCTTCTATTTCATCGCAGAAGGTTCTCCACGAGCTGCGTTTCGCTCGCTGTGTTTCAGCTTTGAATTTTCTTTGACTGGATTTGTAGATCTCCCAGTCGGTGTCTGATCTGGTGCGCTTGGCGACATTGAAAAGTCGCCTCGTTTCTTTCCTAATGTCGCCCAGTTCTATTGTCCACCAAGGTGGTTTTTTGTTGCCTTTTTTACCTGGTTTTAATGGACATCCTTTGACAAAAGCATTGCTGAGTATTTCTGTGAATTTCTCGGCAGCTTTGTCTAAGTTCTCAGGATTATCAATTGCATTGGTATTAAGCAATTTGATTTCATTCTCTACTTCCCCATTAAAAATATCCCAGTTAGTTTTCCTGAAGTTTCTAAAAGGTTTTCGAGAGTTTGTTGTACTAAGTATAAAGAATTCAATTAACCTGTGATCGGAAAAAGATTCTTCCTTAAGTACCTTCCATTGTTCTATTGAGACAGTATTCGAGTTGCTCACAAGGGTGATATCGAGTACTTCCTCGCGGTTCTTAGTGAAAAATCAGTGCTGCCCCATTGAATATGATGTGAATTAGAATCACATCCTATCACAAGGTCCCATTTCTCCACAGCTGCGCGTAATATTTCACTCGTTTCACTAAAAATTCAGTCATCATTTATGAAAAAGGCTATAACTTTTTGAAGGTGGTTGTATCGAGTTCATTCTGATTTAGTGAGATTGAGCATTAAAAAATACCCTTAAAACATGTGTCAATCTTTCATATCCCCTCTCCCCAGCACTTTGAAAGGGCTTTTAAAAACACCAAAGTAGGTTTTCAATCAACTTTGGATGCAATATAGTAGATTGTGAAATTCTGCGTCGACACTATCTTTAAATTTTATATTTTCTTATTAATAAAAAAAATTTCTAACTTTTCTCGGCTTTCAAATCTTCTTTCCCAAAATTCCTTTTTTTCACCCCCTTCGTGCAAGCCGAGGGGTGGGAGAAAGCAACAATGTGGTCCTCTGGTTTCAAAGATGCTGAATCCAACAGAAGTTCTCGGGTCACTGTCCGACCCTTGGTTTCCTATTTATAAGCAACATT
This sequence comes from Dasysyrphus tricinctus, assembly GCA_963921185.1. Lineage (NCBI taxonomy): Eukaryota > Metazoa > Arthropoda > Insecta > Diptera > Syrphidae > Dasysyrphus > Dasysyrphus tricinctus. Next base: position 17,017,361 of record OY992530.1, read on the forward strand.
TCGGGATTTAAACTAGTAGGTGGGTACCCTTCTCTTGTCCTTCTGACAGCCACCTTGACAACACTTCTTAAAAGTAAAGTTAGGACATGAGATATTAGTATACTAAACCTAAGCCCGTCAGGTCAAATTGAAAGGTTGATCTCACTAAGCAGCGGATAATTCATGAATAAATTAATTTTTTCGGGCTCTTTCGGGAAAAGTACCTTATGCTTTTTCTCAATTTCTCAAAAACTAAGAAAGATTTTTACATTTGGTTTTCGATAATAGACCAAAAATTAATGAGGGCATTAAATATTGAAAATAATATCGACTTAAGAATTTTATTATTAATATTGACTTACACGCGTGTTTGGGAGCGGATACCAGATTTTTATTCATACTACTGTGTATATCTTTGCTATCAAAGAATGTGCAATTTGTTTAAAAAAAAAAGATATCATAAGCTTTTCGATATTTCTCATTGTTTTGTGTTTACTTTTCCTTCTTAAACATATTTATAAATTTTATTTAAATCATCCACTTCAATTGAAAATTTAGTTTCGAAAATAAAAGATATATGTGTAAAATTGTCAAATTCGTCTTGGTTTTTGAGTTATTCCAAAATAATTGAAAAGTGGCCAGTGCACCGTTCTCTCAAAAATGCAAGGGTAAATTTAATTAATTACCATTTTCGGTTTTACATAAGCATGCTTAAGCCTAGTACGCTGCTGATGCGAAACAAAAAATCCCATTCAAAAATTACACAACGAAATCATAAACGAATAATTTAGTTTTGCTTTTCGTTCTGTAGTAGATACGCTGTTCGATTAACGTGATTCATAATTGTTGGTTGAAGTCGTTCACCACTTGTGAGCACCACCTAAGGTGGGGTCTTGCTCTGCTGCACAAACCATCAGGGGTAGATTCGAAGACTCGTTGTCCCAGCCATCTCAAACGCTGTATTTTCAGCTTTTTGACTAGGTCAACGTCGCTGAAAGCCCATAAAGCTCATTGTTAAATCTTCTCCTCCATACTCCATCCATACAAACTGGACCGAAGATCACCCGAAAAATTTTCCTTTCAAAGCACCCAAGCAGATTCTCAATCGTTTTTGACGGAGTCCATGCTTCTGCCCCATACAGCGAACCGGGATGATTAGGGTTATTATAAAGTCTCCTTGGTTCTTTGAGAGAGGGCTTAACTTCTCAAATGCCTTCTTAGCCCAAAGAAACAGCGGTTGGCAAGAGTAATTCTTCGTTTGATCTCTGCACTGATATTATTTTGCGATGTTATAGTGGAGCCCAGGTAGACAAAGTCCCTGACGACTTCGAAAGTTGTACTTATTCATCGTGACGTTATGCCGATGCGAAGATGTTGAGATTCCTATCTCGATGATAGCATATACTTCGTCTTGTCCTCATTAACAGCCAAACCTATTTCCGCTGCCTCCAATCCAATACTTGCAAACGCGCCGGTAACAGCTCGCTTCGTTCTCCCAATGATGTCAATATCATCTGCATAAGCAAGTAGTTGAATGGACTTTTGAAAAATCGTACATCTGTCGTTGACTTTTGAGTTGCGTACAATTGCTTCAAGTACGACGTTAAAGAGGCTGCATGATAACGCGTCGCCTTGCCTCAAACCTTTCTCGACATCATAGAGTTCGGTGGTGTTTTTACCAACTTTCACGGAGCAGCGAGACTTCTTCATAGTCATCCTGCACAAGCGGACGAGTTTAGCAGGGATGCCGAGATGCGACATGGCTCTATATACGCTATCATATGCAACTTTGAAATCGATAAATAGGTGGTGTGTATCGATTTGAAATTCCTGGATTTTTTTCGAAAATCTGTCGTAGTGTGAACATTTGATCGACGGTTGACTTGCCGGGCCTAAGTCTAAGACCACACTGATAGGGGCCGATCAGATCGTTGACAAACGGTCTTAAGCGATCACACAGTACAGATGACAGGATTTTGTATGCAACGTTGAGGAGACTTAAACCTCTGTAGCTGGCACAGGTCAGAGCATCACACTATACCGAGGGTCCATTCATCGAGCGTACTTTCATCCGACCAAATTTTGAAGATAAGTTGGTGTATACTCGATACTCCCTACCAAGTCATCTCCCCCTGCTTTAAATAGCTCGGCTGGCAGGCCATCCGCACCAGCAGCCTTGTCCGCTTGAAGCTTGGCTATTACTAACCGCACTTCATTTAGGTCGGGTGGACGGAAATGTTGACCATCATCGTCCATGTTGAATGGAGTGTTCTGTCTTACAGCGGAATTTTGGCCATCTTCGCCAATTAGCAGTATAGAGAAGTGCTGTTTCCAGATCCTCAGCACGAACCATGTTCCCACTCTCGTCTCGGCAGGCTTCCGTTCTGGCCTTGTAATCCTGGGTAGATTGTCTCACCCTTCGGTAGAACTTTCGAACATCTCTCCTGGCACTACAGTCCTCAATAGACTCGACTGCACGCTTCGCATGCTCTCTCTTTTGCCTCCTTAGAAGCCAGCGTTTCTCTCTTCGTTTTTGTCCCGGGCTGCACTCGAAAAATTATAAAATTATATTTCTTAGCTGCATTTTCGTAAGCATATATCGTTGTCTTGTTGGGGACCAACTAAACATTTCGCATCAGCAGCGTACTAGGCTTTATGCTCCAAATAAATATATTCAATATTAATAAAACCCTCGGATGTAAATGTTCCTTATTTTTATTTTTTTTTCGATTCCAAGTTGTTTTTACACAAAAAGGAAATTATAATAATTAACATGAAATGCCAATATTTTAACAGTAAAATTGGTGTCAAAAATGTTTGCCAACCTCACAGTCCACACACCTATGCAAATGATATAAAATTTTATGAAACAATATCGAATTCATACAAAAATATGGCATCAATGAAACATTAATAAAGTGAAAAATAGGTCTTTCCACACATTATACCATGAGCACATTATGCCACATATGCAATTCAATTTATTTGGGCCATTTCGTTTGACTCAATATAAATTGGAGAGTTTCTGTCACCTTCACCTCTTCTGCTGCCACCACCGCACAGCACCGTGCCACTGTATAGTTATAATATGTGAAAATTTTAAGGATCATTGGTTCCCAAAGGGTTTGGTTAACCACATCAAAATCGATTGGGACAAGAGTAACTATGGTTACTCTCAGGTTGTATGAGGTTGCAGAGGACCATATCACTTCGGTTGGACGGTGATGGTGGTGGCATTACTGGGAAAACATATTCGTTTGGAAATTTATGAAAATCGTCGAAGACCGACCGCAAATGATGTGTGAAATTACCTTCTATGGCATTATATACAAAAGAAACCCTACAAATTCGAAAATCAAGAGCATCAGTCATTAATAATTGCAATGCATCCTCTGCATTGATGTCTGGTAAGGTGACTCTCGACCCAACTATCATTGGTAATCTTTTCAAAAGTTAAGATTGTTTTTTTTTCACAAAATGTATTTGAAGGGGAGTTGCCACACAGACAGAGAGTCTGAAAGAGTATAATGAATTTAATTTCAATAAATTTGATGAACCATAATAAAGGGTTGCCAAAGTGCGTGGGTTTCGAAATTAATAACATCAGCTCTCAATAATAAAGAATTATAGCTTAACTCATCTGACCTGGATCCAACTGCACTGAATTTCATTTTGATGAGCAAGTACAAGCACAAAATGAAAATTCTCAATTTTCAAACTTATTCACAAAACCTTTGTTGGATTCATCTATTCCCTAGTATTCGCATAATAACTGCGGATACATTTTTGGAGATCGGAATCATTCTTCTTCAGGTTAGGATAGGTTAGAAGGGCTGATGATGTGGTGACCTTCATCACCTCAATTGGATCTCAATAGATCTGTTGTGCTGCCCAGGATGTGTTAAATATAGGTAAAGGAAGAGGAAAGGGAGTTAGTGGAAGTCTTAGGACTGGGGTGCCTCCCTGAAATATCCTGAATTCTAAATTAATTGTAGGATGCTTTTAAGCGGCAAAACAACTTTGTCCCTGGTGGCGTAATGGTTAGTGCGTTGGACTGTCATGTCGAAGGTCTGGTTTCTATTCCCAGCCACTGCCATTTAAAAACATAAATGTTTTTTTCAGGGTTAGGTACTGGCTCTTGCGAGGAACTGATAAGTCTTACAAGAGTATCTGTTGGCATGAAAAGTGCTTCCCGCCCTTCGGATTTGCAAAAAAATAAGGTCCCCTCCATTTCTGCTAACAACATCCACACTGGAATGGTTGAGAGAGTTTTTAGTCACTAGGCCCTGGTTCTTCACGAGCTGTTGCCCTTCCAAATTTATTTATTTTTTATTTTAGTGGCCCCAGATCATCGAATAAATGTTCTTCTAGGGATGATCTTCTACTTCTAGCTAGAGCATTCACAGAGAAAATGAGATATGCCCTCCTCCACTTCTTCGACCTGACACCCTCTTCAATGATCAGATAGACACCTCCCAAATTTAGGGTAATTTTTGGGAAATGCATAAAAACAAGCTCAGCTTTGTCGGAATTTTTTCGAAGTTAAAGCACAATTTTCTTGGGCTGCATCTGACAGTTTATTGCTTGACAGATGGGTGAAAATCATATTTTGACGTTTGTGGAGTTTTTCGTTTGAAACGTCTCCAAAAAGTTATTAAACTGTCTTTTTTCGGAGCAAAAAATAAAATCCGAAAAAATTCCATGTTTTCAAAACATCTACATCGAAGGCCTAGCCATCAAGGGGTTTGTATTAGTAGTATTTCACCTGTTATACTCAGACTAGTCATAACTCCATAAAAAAGGACTTCAACTTTTTAGATACGATTATAATTTTTGGGTGTGTTGAGAGAGAAGTCAAATAGTAATAAATGACTTAAAAGTTTTAAATCGAAAAGTTCTGAAAAAAAAGCCGTACTTTGGACGATTTAATTACTTACAGTACTTCGACAGCCCTGCCCGGGACCCATCGATAGACGACTGAGTTTGATTCGCCGAGTAATCTCAATGCACTACGGCAGCGATAAACGAGATTTGACTTCATGACGGTTGATGAAATGGCCCTGATTGCCCTGATTGCCTCCTTTTTGTTTATCAGTTCACATGAGGAAAGATATTTTGCGGCCTAGCAAACTCCGCTTGGACAGCACTGCAAAAGTTTGGCAGCTTTATTGATTTGTTTATGAGTGGGTTAAATGAGAAGAACCGTCTGTCAAGACCAAAACTTTATTTACTTTTAAGACACAGTTTTCCCTAATGAATTTCTTTGACGGGAAGCCTGTTAGTGAGAATACATATAGCCTATTGAATAGACCGGAAAATGAGGGGTATAAAGGAACAATTACGTGCAAGGGTTTTTATTACTGAATATGTTTGTTTGGCCCATAAGCATGCTTAAAACCGAAAATGCTACTAAATTCACCCATGCGTTTCTGAGAGAATGGTCACACTGGCCACTTTTCAGTATTTTTGGAATAACTCGAAAACTAAGCGGAATTTGACAATTTTACATATAATACTTTTAGTAGCTAGCACTTTCGGTTTTATGCATGCTTATGGGCCAAACAAACATATTCAGTAATAAAAACCCTTGCACGTAATTGTTCCTTTTTAAAAGGTCTATTCAATAGGCTAATAGGTTAAAATCTATGTATGGTTAAATATAGTTTGTTTGAACGTTAGTGTCAATGAAGTTCATTAGGGTTTTGTGACTACAGTTGCCCTTTCTCCAATTTTAACATTCCTTAAGCCGTAGAGCACTTTTGGCTGCCAAATCCCTTGAAAATAATTGGAATGGGGCTGGTGAAAGGAATGTTTCCAGGGCTGCAGTTGGTGCGGTCCTCAAGACACTTCTTGTGTCATTACACGCCAATCTCAGATTTTTGGTCAAGGTTTAAGGATTGGTTGCCTTATCCAAGTCTGGCCACCAAATCAAACAGCCTACGTTAGGATATTTCTTATAATGGCTGTGTAAGTCCAATGAATAGTATTGAGGCTGGGTCCTCGGTCCACATATTTTACCAAAAAATTTACTACAGGTGTCGTAATCTATTGCAGCTTGCATTTTTCTTCCTTTAATGTATGCTTTCCAGATTCCAGTTTCTGATCGATAACCAAACCGAGATATTTTGCCGTACCAATAAAATGGAGTGGTACGCAATTTTATGGTGGGAGTGCTTATATTTGGAAAGTGACGTTTCCTGGTAAACAGAACTAGTTCTGTCTAAAAAAGGTTGACACTAAGTCCACAGCTATTGGTCCAATTGATGAGTTTGTCAAGGGCTGTTTTTTAGGAGCTCGTACAGTGTATGAACGAATTTTCCTGAGATCATTATCACTATACCATCAGCATAGGTTACAACTCTGACACCGCTTAGATTTAGCTCAACTAAAATCTCGTTTACGACCAGAATCCATAGAAGGAGAGATATGACCCCTCCCTGATGTGCCGTACTGTTACACGTCCTAGCTTTTAGCCTCCTTAATGCCATTTTTGCATTTATAATTTAATCATAACATGGAATTAATCCAATTTCACAGTCTGGGATCGATGCTAATAATGTCTAGGGCTTGCCAAATAGCATTATTTTCAACATTGTTGAAAGCCGCTTCTATTTCAAGGAAAAGGAATGCTCCCAAAGTGAATTCTTTGAGGTGATTTGATTTCTCAATCGTGCCGACCACCTCATGGACCACCACCGTCTCAACTGATTTGCCCTTCATCCATGTTGTGCCTGACAGAAAAGACTATCATTTTGCTTTATGCGAATGTGCATTCCAAGGTCTTTAGAAGAAAGGAGGATAGAATAATTGGTCTGAAATCTTTCGGTTCAGTATCGCTGGGCTTTTTAACTTTCGGGATGAAAATTACTTTAACTTCCCTCCAACTAGAAGGAATATAGGTGATATTTAAACATTGCCTGAATATTTTCGCCAGAATTGGTACAATCAAGTCTTTAGAGCTTTGGAGCATAATTGGAATTATTCCATCAGGTCCTGCACACTAGTTGCTGAAAAGAAGTCTACAGCCCAGACCACTTTCTTACTTCCTACCATTTGATTGCCAATATTTTTGAAAGCTCATTTATGGTAAGGCCCCTATCCATAGGAGATGCATCAAAAATACATCCTGGGAAATGAGTGCTCATAAGTGCTTCAAGGATCTCAGAGTAGGAGTCAGTCCATTGGTGTCAAAATTTTCCATGTTGCTAATTTGTTAGTTTTTGCTGATCCTGAAAAGATCACAATCAGCAGATGCATTGCTGTGTCTTGCTCTATTGTAAAACTTTCTATAGTTTTTTTTTCCCTTAGCAGTTCCTTAGACAACCACATATGGTTGAGCTTGACTTTTCCATTGGTAATTTCAGTTCAGTTCAGTTCAGTTTATTAAAATAAAAATGTACAGTAAGATAAGTCTTATAACGTACAATTCCTAAATATATATATGTATATTACAAATGACAAAATTTGAGAGCATATAGAATAAATTATAATTCAATTTTTAGCAAACAAAATTAAATACTATTGCAAAAGAAAGAAAATAAAAATAAATTTAACATTTCAGATGAAAAAAAAAAAAAAAAATAAAAATTAAAGAATAAGTAGCTAAGGAAATCAAGAAATAAATAGAGATAGGAATAGTTAGGAATAAAAAAAAGATCAGATAGAAGAAAAATGATTTTTTATCCGACGAATGAACTCATTAAGGTTTCGGATTTGCTTAATTTGTACCGGGATCAAGTTCCACAAAATAATAACATAAACAAAAAACATTCTTTTACTGTTAAGATAATTGAATTGAGGAATTAATAAGCTGCAAGTTCTATCATATACACATTCATGGATCTTGATGTATAAATACTGCGGTGTTTTAAATAGTAAGAGTTTTTTGAGGAAGATACAGTTTCGCATGTCGATGTAATTATGGATGGAACAGCCAAGCAGATTGGTTCGAATGTCAGAAATATGGTCAAATTTACGTCGTCGATAAATATATCTGAGTATAGCATTGTGAGCTAGCTCCAATTTGCGAAAGCTGTGTGCGTCAGGACTGGGGAAAATATTTTCGGCATAAAATAGGATCGGTCTCAACAGTGAGTTAGCCAATCTAAAACGGATATTTAGAGGAGTATAATTACTGCTAGGCCAAAGTTGTCTAAGGCCACCATATACTTTTGCTACAACAGAGTTTATATGGTCTGAGGCTGATAACTCACTATTGATGACGACACCTAAATTACGAGCCTTCTTGCAGTATGGAATTATTCTATTGTTTGAAATAATCTCTGGAAGCTCATTGACATCAAAAGATGACTTAGCAAGTACCAAACATTGGGATTTATCAGGATTGAGTGTTAATAGATTTCGTCTGGACCAACTCAGAATGTTTTCAAGGTCCTCATTCAACTTATTGACTGCTTCCGACAGTAGTCCAACTGGACGCGAAATATAGATCTGGACATCGTCAGCATGCATATGGATATTTACGAATTTACAATTAAGGACAATGTCATTGATAAACAGCGAGAAAAGCAATGGCCCCAGTATAGATCCCTGGGGAATGCCGGAAGATAAATGGAGGAGCCCCGAAAAGCCATCTTTGGTTTTGACAATTTGTGTCCTACCAGACCCAAAATTAAGTATAAGTAATGCTGCAGATGAACTGAATCTATATTGAGCGATAAGTTTGTTATACAAAATCTTAAAATCGATTGAATTAAAAGCTTTAGAAAAGTCTAAGAGACACAAAAAAGTAAATTCATTTTTATCAAAACGTTCCCGAATGTCGTCAGTGACTTTTAACAACGCTGTATTGCAGCTATGATGTTTACGAAATCCGGATTGAAAAGGCGTGAGCAGATTATACTGGTCGATATGAGATATAATTTGTTTCTTTATAACGATTTCAGCTATCTTCGAAAGGCATGGGAGGATGCTAATAGGACGAAAATCTTCACACCTCATATCAGATCGAATTTTTTTGGGTATAGGATGAACTATTGCAGACTTCCAAGCTTCGGGGAAAACAGAGGTGGTTAAAATGTGATTAATAATATAAGTAAGAGATTTTATGGCAAAAGGAAGTATATATTTTAAGAACTTTAGAGGAATACCATCCGTACCATTAGATGAGGACTTAGTTTCCTTTTATAAGAAGGTTTTATAATACAAATTCTATATACTACTGAAATAAATCAGCCAAGTAGAAGACTTAGCATTAAGGATTGGACTTGTTGAATTATTGATTCAAAATAGCTTTTTATGGCCTTTAGTCCTATAAATTGGCGTTTCGTTCGGCTTACTCACTTGAACTCATCAGTGACATAGTGAGGGCTTTGTCATACGCAATTTATATTAAGTTCAGTTCAACTTACATGAATTTTTCAACGAAAATCCACTGTAAACTATATCCAACAAGATTAGAATTCCTAATCATTAAGCTGGAAGTTTTTTTGCCCTGGGCCAGGCATAGTTTATATATAAGAAGGTTTTATAATACAAATTCTATATACTACTGAAATAAATCAGCCAAGTAGAAGACTTAGCATTAAGGATTGGACTTGTTGAATTAGTTTCCTTCACCGCAAAAATTACATCTGGCTCAGTAACGTGATTAAAATTGAATGGATTAACATTCTGGGCCTCGGTCATCAACACCTGATTAGACGGACTATTAGAGCATGTATCGGCAAAGAATTTATTAAATTCATCAGGGCTTGAATTGCATGTAGGATTAACTCTAGATGTAACTTTAAATTTTTTAAGGTTTTTCCATAACTCAGACGGAGAGAGTTTAATATCGAACTTCTTAGAAAAAAATTTAGTTTTTTCCTCTCTTAAAGCAGAAGTTACAATGTTTCTAAGGTGGAGATAGTTCCTTCTAGAAACAGTATTGCGATTGGATTTCCATCTAGCAAACGCTTTTTCACGAAGATTTATAAGTTTTCGGATACGAGCAGTGAACCATGGTCTTATATTGTTTGAAATTGTAAGTTCCTTTTTAGGAACATGCTCTTCGAAAAGTGTATTTATAATTTGTGAAAAATAGTTACATTTATCGTCAACACTAGCTAAGTACTCACAACCATTCCAGTTAGTAGACTGGGCCGCACTATAAAGCCTTTCAAAATTAATTTCTCTATAGTCTCTGAATTCAAATACTTCTATGGTAGGATGCGGAAGAAATAAAACGTTGTAGGAAATGAAAATGAGGTCGTGAGCTGAAATTCCAGATACCGATAATTGATCAAATTTTAGTACATTATTTGCATTAGAAACTATAAAGTTATCAATTAACGTAGGATTATGAATAGAGAAATGAGTAGGATAAGTTGTGTTGACTATTTCATGGCCTATAGATGCAACATGATTACGAAAAGATTTGCTTACATGATCATCTATTAGTAAGTTATTATTGAAGTCTCCACATATTATTATATCTGAATATTGAGTGCAAATACTGTTGAAATCATTAAAAAACTCACTTAAATCGACTCTCCGGTGAGGATTATAGACACAGCCTACTATACACTTTTGAGACGAGTCACTTAACTCAATAAACAAATACTCAACACTGGACCCAAAAGATTTCAAAACAATTTTTGATTTGAGGTATGATTTATAATAAATACCAACACCGCCTCCTCGAACTCCAACCCTATCATTACGAAGAAATGTGTAACCATTTAAATTTATATTTTGATCAGAAATATCTTCATTCAACCATGTCTCTGAGATACACAAAACGTCACACCGATTATCAGAAACCATATCAGCAAACTCATCAAAACTCGATCTCAAACTACCGATATTTAAATGACAAATCTTCAAACCAATTGATTGGTTACATATAACGTTGAATATGGTTCTTGGATGTACATTGCTAGGGATAGGCGTAGATGCTTTTATGTACAAGGCAAAGCCCTGTGCTGAACTCCCATAACCTAAACGAGTATAAAACTCGCACAAAGAACCAGTTCCAAGTTGACATGTAAACCTGTGTATTACAAGACTTCAATAAGTTGGCAAAGCAACAAAAAATCATTTTTCTAGAGGAAAAGAATATAAGAAAGAGAAAATAAAGAAGGAATAAAATAGAAAGGAAGAAAGATAAATAAAGAAGAAAGAAATAAAGGAAATGAGATAGTATGAAAATAAATATTTTGAATGTAAACATAATTAAGATAATCCAAATGATAAATTCAAAATGAAAATATATATAAATAAAATAAATTCTACAATATTTTAACTTAGTTACAATTATAATTATTTTATTCGTTGCTGCGTATGATGTCTTCTAATTCGCTCGGCGAGTTCACGAATATTTTGGGACTATCGTTGGATGGTTGAACACAGACTTTACCTTGGAAAGAATAAACTTTAACCAGCTTCTTCTCCCCCCGTAATTTTAAAGCAAGATTTAAAACTGTTTGCGCTCGCAAATAAGTGATTTAGAGCGGCTAACCTCCAATTGAGCATTCACAGACACAAGTTGTTGTTCAAGGTCAGTGCAGTTTTTGTCAAATTTCTCAATAATATCAGCAAGCTGCTTCTCAAAGTTTGTGCACTTTTTTTTCCAGTTCACGTATTTTGTTATCGTATTTTGCAGTTAGTTTTTTATGTAAATTATTTACTTTGTCATCAATCAATTTACTTAAGTTTTTTTCTGTACATTTAATGAGATTTGCCAAATCGGAAAGTGACAATTCTCCGTCTTCGTTGCACGATTGGCTTCTTGTGCTCACACTCATTTTTAAAAAGAAGGTAAGATTAACTAAATTAATTGATTTACCAATAAATTTAAACAATAAACTAAACCTTACGACTTGTTTGTGAGCAAGTAGTTATTATTTTGTGTTATATAATAATTTAATTCGAGAAAACTGGAGAGCGAAAAAAAGCGCGTGCTACTCACAGTTTGACATTTGAGTACGTCGTAATGGGGCAAGAACTTTCGTAAGCGTTACGATTATAGCTGACGTAGGTTCATTGACACGTTTATCAATCATGTCCGCGCAGTTTTACTTGGTCAGATTTCCAAAATGGCCCAATGATATGGCCAATGTTAAGGTGAAGGCTTCCCAGTTAATTTTCCTAGGGTTTCTATACGATTTTGTATTTTTATTTCGTGTTCTATTTGGAATGTTAACATCCTACGGTCTGAGAAGAGAATGTAACATTACGTGAGACTTTCCAGTTACTGATTCCAATGGAATTAGAGTTTGTGAAAAGTGTCACATCAAGAACCTCTTTTCTAATTCTGGTAATGAAGGTTGGTTCATTATCCCTATTCAGGATCAAAATATTTTTCTTTATAATGTATTCAAAAAGTGATACACCCCTTACATTTGTGTCCGTACTACCCCATCACTGTGTATGATGACCATTTGCATTAGCAGCCTGTCAGGAGATCCTACCCGTTATTACCTGTTGACGCTATCCGACGGTGGAGCCCCGGTGTATAACCTGCCGCGTGGATGGAGGCTAAGATAAGGGGCGGAACCCTTTTGACTACCCTTAATATGATGAGACACAGTGCGAGCGATCAGGAAAATAGGGAAGGATTCAAGAGGAGATACCGATGCACATTGGTTTTGAAGCTCTGAATATCAAAATGGAAGGGAAAAACAGAGCCTGGTAAAGCATTCCACATTCGTGTTGTACGGCTAAAAAAAGAATCTCTATACTTGACAGTACGTCCGAAGTTGGGCTCAAGGGTAAACTGATGGGCATTCCTAAAAGCGCGAGTTTTAAGGTTGAATTGTTTAAGGGGAGGAATGCAACTGGCTATTTCACTAGAACATTGCTTGTAAAAATACATATATATAATAAAAGATACAATAATGAGAGACATGAAACATGGCGGCGATGTTTCAGAGTTGTGATTGTTTGAGTAATAGATCTATCACCTATCATTTTTAAAGGCTCTATTTTGTATTCTATCTAAGAGATTCAAGTGAGTTATAGGAGCACCTGCCCAAATGTGGGAGTTATACTCAAGCTTGGGTTGGATGAAGGCCTTGTAGATTATAGCCAGATCAGAAGGGGAAAAGAATTTCTTACATCTTCGGAGAAAACCTAAACACTTTGCAGCATTTTTGGCGACGTTGAATATGTGATCGTTCCACAAAAGGTGATCTGTGATACACATACCCAGGACTGAAAGCTGGTCAGTTTCCTCGATGCAAGTACCGCTCATGGATAGCGGCATTGGGGGTGGGTTCTGCTTCAGCGACAGCAGACAGCATTCGGTTTTTGAAGCATTAAATTCAACACGGTTTTTAATTCCCCACTGGACAATGCTGTCAAGATCAGAATTTAATGAGCTTATCATACGGTGCCGTTGAAGTTCCACATCCGAAGGGCAGGGATGTGAATCTAGAAACGAATATGAAGAGCTGAGGGTGCTATCGTCAGCAAAACAATTTAATGGATTAAAAGTTTCAGACAAGAGGTCATTAATGAAAATGAGAAAGATAGTCGGAGACAAAACGGAGCCCTGGGGCACACCAGCATTTATTTCATGAATATCAGACTTGTAACCATCCAAGACGACTTGTATTGAACGATCCGAAAGGTTATTTCTAATCCAAAGAAGAAGAGATTCATCGATGCCAAAAGCACGCATTTTCGATAAGAGAGCTTGATGCCAAACTCTATCAAATGCCTTTGAAATATCAAGTGCAATAATCTTACTTTCTCCAAAACGATGTTAAGATTTGTTCCACTGTTCGGTGAGATATACCATCAGATCACCAGTGGACCTATTGCTACGAAAGCCATACTGTCGGTCATTAGGAAGCTTTCGTTCTTCAAGATATTTCTTAAGCTGATAATTAATCAGCGTTTCCATGACCTTGGAAAGAAGGGACGTAAGTGCAATTGGACGATTATTAGAGGGAGAAGAAGATACGCCTTTCTTAGGGACAGGCTGGACAAATACTGTTTTCCATCCACTCGGAAAGAGACCTGTAGAGTAGGACAGATGGAAAAGCTTACGCAGTGGTTTTGCCAGCGTTGAAGAACACCTCTTCAGAACAATGGGAGGGCTACTATCCGGGCCAGCGGATTTGTGTACATCGAGATCTTTTAAAACTCTTGCTACTGCACGAGTGCGAAAGAAGATTTGTCCCATAAAATCATTGGCGCTCTCAAGTACAGGTGGAGTCATGACACTCTCTGGTAGCGTCGAATTAACAGCAAACTGTGCTGCAAGCAAATTGGCTTTTTCTTGTGAGCTTACATAGGGAGTGTCATTAAAGACGAGCGTTGGAACCGCGGACGAAAGAGTATTTCGAATGTTTTTTTTACAAATGACCAAAAATTTTTACTACCTTTGGGACATTGTAGTATTTTTTGCCGTAATTTTTGGTCATGCAGGTCTTTCTAGCTAGTTTGAACCTCTTCCGGTTTTCCTCAGTAGGGTTGGCTTTGTAACATCGGAAACTTACTTTTCCACTATTCATGAACGATTACTAACTTCCGAGGCTTTTTATTAAAGAACTGTTTACCCCAGGTTCCCTGGACTTATTTTGTATCTATGTTCTCTTTTGACATAGAGGAGGTTGAGGTGGCAGAGGCCAACTTACTGTGCTGTAGATTTAGTTGTAGCACTTTCATTATCAATATGATTATTTTTTCTGTAAGTTGGCTACCATCGCTGGTTGCACCTTAACCTCGTTAATGCCAACTTTATGTTTGAAACCCTGTGATGAAAGCATATTGCCATTATATCAACTCATTGTTCAGCTTTTGAAGGCGCTTCCATTTGTATAACCTGCCAATCATTCCTTGAAAAGGTGGGATTTTGGGTTTCGAGAAGATTCACTAGCACTTCCTTTGTAATTTTCAGGCCCAATCTAAAAATCTGGAGTTTGGGTCTGGTCGGGAAGTCACTCTTGGGGGCAACTTTTAATGTTACCCTTACAAATAATGCCATCATTTTTTGGCTTTTATTACCATTTCAGGATAGGTTAATTGCTGCAAGATAGAATTTTGAACCACTTCAACGTCGACAGCAGCCCGCAGGTTGGCACAAAACCGGTGCAGGCAACAATCTTAGTGTTAATGCCACTCCCAAAGCTTAACCTCCACTTGAGCCCACTGCTCATTCGTTAGCCGACATTCGGAGCTCCCCTTAGTGATAACGGCCGTGTGGAGATTCTCTTTTATCACTTCAGCTAGCGTTCCGGTGTTACCGGCTGTCTTTGGCTTTTTGTTGACGAAAATTGGAAGGGTAGTCGAATGGTTGTGCCTGGTCCTCTTTCTATGACTACTAGGATCAATATTGTCGACCCTCAAGACTTGTGTTTTTAACTTAGTGTTTTGGATCGTTGGAGATCAGTCGTTCTGATATCGGTTTCACTTTTGGGTCAAGGGATCGATCAAACAATGTTCGAGGTAGTTTGACTTCAAAAATCGGTAATGGCAATAAGTGAATACCTCTCCAATGAGTAGATCAATTGCCCCTTTCCATACCCTTTTCTATAATAATTCTTCATAACAAAAAAAATTTACTCAATTGATAAACTTTTCCGGTTTTCTTTTTTTTTAAGTGATTGAATAAAAACATTTGCGGCAACTCTATTAACATCGAACAAGCACATCATAATAACAACCTTTATTGTCAGAGTGTGTAAAATTAATTCTTTTTCCTAAAAACCCCAGCGAAAGAACCCATCTATTTAAGGGATTTTCCATTAGATAAAAATAATTAAATTAGTTGGTGGCTGATGATAAAGAACTTGTAAGTTGTAAAGCTTCCCTTCTTTTGTCTATAGACTCATCGAGGAACTCTACTCCTGACGGGTCACTTAATAAAGCTAAATTTGCTATTTCATATTTTGGAACTTGAAAATTTTTAGTATGAAATTTTCTTATTTTATGGACGAAGGTTTGCCTCTTAAGGGATTCAGCAACTACTATTATACGGCTGCAAGAGCAAACCGATATAAAAAGAGATGTTGCAACAGGAAGAAGTGCCTGATGTTCCCTTTATATTTGTATATTGTTCGATGCCACATGCACCCTCTAAAGTAAACAATACAATATTTGTAGGAAGGTATTTCTATGTATATTGAAAATTTAATTTTCGGAAATACCACAAGGCCAGGCTGAACTATATATAGAGAAAGACAACTTTTGCCATGGACCTCTGTGCTGTTGAATCGTTTTGTTTTTTTTTTTCTGTTTTGAGTTTTTAAACTTACTGTGCTGGCTGGGACGCTTCCTTCGGGCATTTTATTTGAATATGGCTTTCGTTTATATTGATATACATAGATGCCATTAAAGATAAGTGAATTACTTACACAGAAAATATCGCATTTCAGAATAACAAGACGAACTACTAAGACCAGAATAATTCGGAACAAAGGACCTATTAAAAATATACCATACCATAGTAAATTTGCAGGGTTACCCTTTTTGTTATATAAATAGCTTATTAATGGTGATTGCATTGAATCGTGCTAGTTTTATGAATTAGGAGTTGCATTTGCATCGATGTTGAAAAAGTCCTCATATTAGCTGGAAGAGATGTTACATTTTACATGGGATTTTGGTAGGTGGTGGGGCCTACGGTGACTACTAAGATAACGCCTAGAGCTTTGCGATCGTGGAACTCATTTCTTCAGAAGGGCCTAAGTGGAGTAGGATGTTTCTACTAATTACCACTAGTTCATACCAAGGCACTCCATTGATTAGATGGCAGCCAAGATGGAATCAACGATGACGTCTACAGTTCTAGTAAGTTGAACTACTTGGTGTATACACCTCATATTTTGCTACTCCGACTGTTCGATGCTGAGGTCTTTAAGTAGTGGTTTGAACCGGCTCTCCACTCTTGGAGTTATAAAAGAGTCTGGGCCTCTAGTATGGGAGTTGGGCGTGGGGTTCACTTCCCTACCATGTATACAAAAGCACTGGCTCCGCAACAACAACAAGCCTCGTATACGGATGATTTCAATGTTGACGACTGCGAAGTGATGGAGAAGGACTACGAAAGATGAAATCGTGTGACATCTACTACGGAAAATACTACAAGTAGAAGGGCCAGCGGCTATTTAGTTTTGGGCTTGTGATAAGAGGAATACTTACGCAAGAAGTCTCTTTCTCTAAAATTGTATGCTGCTGCCTGGTCACAATTAACATCAAAACCAAATTCAAGAACATGACGCTGATCTACATTTACGCTTCTACCGGAAAAGAGAAGAGTCAACCAAAGAAGCATTCTACGATCTCCTGGAGAACACGTATGATATGTGCCCGAAGTACGGAGTGAAGATTATTCTTGGAGATTTTAACGCCAAATTCGTAAAGAGGGGCATCTTCGGTTTGACAGTCGGTGGACACAGCCTTCACGACGAAACTTCCGATAGCGGACACAGGATGGCGGACTTCGTGACTGGG
This sequence comes from Dasysyrphus tricinctus, assembly GCA_963921185.1. NCBI lineage: Eukaryota > Metazoa > Arthropoda > Insecta > Diptera > Syrphidae > Dasysyrphus > Dasysyrphus tricinctus. The sequence continues at coordinate 17,034,743 of OY992530.1, forward strand.
TGAAATGTGATCATAACTAGTATTAGATTCCAACACCTTGATATATTCAAAGGAACTTGGTGGTCTTGTGATCAAAAAACTGTTAGCCAATTTGACCACATCGCAATAAATGTCAGTATTTTAAATACCCGATTGTTCCGAGGGGTAAACATTGGCTTGGACCAATACTTGTTAGTATCCCAAGTACGTGAAATCAACTGTCTTAGCGGAAGCAGAATCCCAGAGAAAGACGTGGCCACAGTTAAAATACCTTGCAGCAGACCGTGAAGGATGGAGACGTTTTGTTGACGCCCTATGCTCCCACCGGGGGTGCAGGACAAGATGAAGATGATCCCAAGTACGTATGCGGGTATTCACAACACCACAACGCTCTAACATATAGTGTACTAAAATTTTATGTTGAAAGGCTATAAGATTTTAAAGGAATTGCCAGAACTTTTGCTTTGCCAACCACGTCTCTCTTAGCTTATCAGCAAGCCCACCACTAACATCGAGTACAGAGAACCATTGGAGACATTGTCAATAAACCATCAGAAGTGCCGCCACTGATGTGCTGGGTTTCACTAGGCAACCACAACAAAACTCCTGGTTCGATGAAGAGTGCCGGCTGGCACATGCAGCTAAGAATGAGGCCTGCCAAGCAATGCTGTAAACTGCAGACAAGAACTAGAGTTGTTAAAAGAGAGCATCCCGTGATCTCTATTGCAAAATGGAGGGAGGATCTCAAACTTCTCAGGAAGAAAAAGAGGGAGCACGAAAAGCGGGAGGTCGAGTCTATTGAGAACTGTACTGGCATGCAGGGGTGATATTCGTAAGTTCTACCAAAGAGTGAAATGATCAACCCAAGACTAAAAGGCCAGAACGAATGGGTGTCGAGATGAGAACGGGAACATGAGTAGTATAAATATCTGACTTGAGGAACAAAACTGTGCTCCTAGTGTAAAAAAAAGTGCTCATCTAGTCAAAATTGCTCCTCATAGAGCAAGTAGTACTGTGTACGAAGCAGTGTGTGTGTGTGTAGCGATGAATGGATTGCTTGTGCATGGAAAAAGGTGGATGAAATGTGTAGGATAAATGTGTACGATTTATTTTTAGAACTGAAGAAAATGTGGTAAGAAATTTGGATCTGATAAATCAATGAAAAATGTAAGGAAAATGCGTTATCAGGAAAACTATTGTCGCGACTGTAGGAATATACTTTACAGGGATGGGAAAAATTGAATGCTGTGTAATTACAACAACTATACAGTAGTATAAATATCGGACTTGAGGAACAGAGCATTTGGGTGAATGTATTTTGTTGGTGTAAATGTAAAACTTTGGGGTGAATTTAGTTTTCGTGACTGTGAATTGTGGCTAGTGATGTACAGAGATATTTGTATGGTTTTTTGCTTGAAGGTTGACGAGGTGGATGTGTAGTAGGTACATATATGCAAGTAAAAGGAATTCTTGTATGGTTTGTAGGTATGTAGATTTGGAGTGGGCATATGTTGATATGAGTTTTGAGTGGTGACGGGATCATATACTACGATGGGAGTTCATTGACTTTGAGATGCATTGGTAGGTTGAAGGGAGATAATGATTTAAGAAATTTAGGAACAGAAAGGAAACAAATAATTTTTGTCTTTTATAATAATTGTGATTTATTAATCCATGAATTGTTAGCCGATGGGAAGCCAAGCCATTTAACATATACATTGTCTCCACTACTTTTAAGTACTTTTCAACGAGATAAATATTAGGATATTTAGTCTTTTGTAATTCTTTTTCGTAAAAACATCCGCTGATAGGTTGACCATTAAAATCTTCAAGGAGATATGTTGCTGGATTGGTTAGGTTTACTTTTCTTATCGTAAAAATTTCCGTTGTCCAATTTGGTGTGTAGCCTTTCTCAAAAACGTGTTTGAACTTGCTTATTCTAACATTGTCCCCAACTCGAAATTTACCCTGTGGAGCGATTTTAATTATATTATAAGCCGTAGATAAGAGTGTTTTAGAGTTTTCCTGATTCACATCAATGGGACACATTTTTATAGTTCTATGCACGGAGTGATTGTATTCATTCACCAAATCATCAACAATGGATGTCCATTTGTAATTACCATTAAAACTAAACTCCTTCCACATTTTCTCCTTAATTGTGCGATTAAAACGTTCAACAATTGATGCCTTAAGTGGGCTGAATGTAGAGTAATGGTTTATATTGTGTAATATCATTAAATCATGAAATATCTTATTAAAAAATTCTTTCCCATCATCAGTTTGTAGATTTTTAGGCTTTCGTGATGATTTGATGAAAATTAACGTCATTGCTTCTGCAACAGATGAAGCTGTCTTATTTTTTGGAGCAATTGCCCACGCATATTTAGAGAATGTGTCAATGACTGTCAATAGATATTTGTAGCCATTATTTGCCTTATGATAGGGTATCATTTCAACTAAATCAGCTTGCCAAAGGTCATCAAAACCCTTGATAACAACCCTACGCCGATTGAAATTCTTTCTTGCCGACCTGTGAAGCTCTTCAACAACTTGTCGTTTACTCATTTTTCAAAAGAATGAAATAAAAAATCAATTTTGTATGGTTTTATACATACAGGTGTAGTAAAATTATTTATTTTAATCTATGATACAATAACATTAGTTTTCTTAATCTTATCAAACGTTGTTCAATCAAACAACATCCACAAGTATCTGGTCCCACTTTACATGTATTTGAAGACCAAGAGCAGCTTACGAAATGACATCCAAACTTTGATTTAACACGATCAATATTTTTGTAATTACTAAAAAATTAAATATTTCTTAAAAACTCTTCATGATGTTCTTCAAGCAAATCATGTTTATGAACCCTTAAAAAAGTCAAAATTTCATTTAAAATTAATGATATATTGACATGTTTAGACATGTTTGTGGGATCGTTTTGATTTACTTATAATAACTGAATCTAAGATTGGCTTGTTATGTTTTCTTATATGAAAATTACTTTGGTTCCCCTTCTTGATTCTCTTTAATTTTTCCTATCTCAAGAAGAAAATACTTTCGAAGATCATCCAACAAGCGGACAGTATTAAAATTTTGTAGATCAATGTATTCTCTTAGTATTTTTTCTTTATTTCTCAAGTCATCATCCATGTATGCTTTGTTCACTGCTTGATTGAGCATTGTAGGAGTGCCAATATTGTTTAGACATTTTCCTTCAATATCATAGTCACCATTCTCAGTTTGTTTAAATCCATTACCAGGAGGTCCTGGAGGACCAGCGATTGGTCTTTGAAATTTATTAGCGCTTCTTCCGAACTTGTCAACACTCATTTTGTTAATAAATTAAATTTTGTTCACGCAATTCTTCCACAATCGAATTTATCTCATTTTTATGGTTGTTATGCCCTGATGTTTCAGATGCAATTAAAAGTCTCATCCTATTTACAAGCTCATTTGGATTGTCCCAATACACATAGTCAATAGGATTATCTGAGTAAATCATTGTAGGTGAATTCATGTATGCATTTCCAACTTTCTTCTCTTTACTTTGTGCCATACCCTGAACCAAAGGTTTAATGATTTTCTTATATTTTTGTCCTCTATTACCTTTAACCTGTGAATTCATATCATGATTTCTCAGGTGTGCGCATGTTTTCTGTATAATATTTTCTTATACTGGTTTAAATCTTCATTAGTATAAATACTCTTTCGAGGATTTTTATGTAGAACAAGTTCAAGAAGACCCTCAGTTCCATTGAAAATTTCTTCATCAATTACAATATTGTTGTCATTGGTAATCTGAAAATTTGACCTCCCCAACTTATTTGAATTCGATTGAACGTCAAAGTACGGACCATAGATTTTATCATGATCAGAATTTGAAATTAAAGTTTGACTTATCGGAGTACTTTCATTAAAGCTATTTGAAGGTGTCTTAAAAGAAGAGTCATCATCGACTAAAACTGAATTCGATTTAAATAAATTGGAATCTCTCTCTGGAGAAATATTTTCAACTTCTTCTGCTTTTTTTATAGAACTTTCAAATTTAAGACGACGTTTTACAACGGTAGCTTTTATTTCTTTAAGTTCACCATTCGTGGCTTCTTTACTTTCCATATTTTTTGCGATTTTTTGTAAGGGTTCAACAATTGGCTTAAACGTATTTTCAATTTCAGTATCTTTAATGAATTTTCCAGTCTTGAGGAACATATACTTTTTCTTCAAAGCCTTTTTCGTCTTTATAAGATTTTTAAGCGTATTCATATTGGTATCCATGTCCGTAGATATATGCATGTATCCCCCCAAACAGAGCAATTCAAAACAGGGCAGTTCAATACAGGGTAGTTCAATACAGGGCAGTTCAAAACAGGGCAGTTCAATACAGGGCTGTTTAAAACAGGGGGCAGTTCAATACAGGGCTATTTTATGCAGAGCAATTCAATACAAGTATAGTTCAAAACGAAAACAGGATAGTTCAATATAAGACTTTTCAGTACAGGGCAATTCAATAGAAGTTTTAATATAGGTGTTTTAATATGGGTAGCAGTTTAGCGACTGTGTCACTTTTATAAAATAACTGTTTCTTTAAATGATTTCTTGTATCGCCCATTTTTAACACAACTATCTTTATCAATAACTAAAAACCCATACAATTCCTTCCAGCATTCAGAACAGAGCTCTTTAAATTGTTTAAATGACATATCAGAATTTATATGATCATTATAAATATGTTTCAGATTAAGATCATCTTGCTTAAAGAGAATTATATAGTTAGCGTTATCTCGAATCAAATGTTTTGGAATGTGTGTATATGATTGACATAAGTAAAAGCTATCTACACCGCTATGGCGCCCCATACAGAAATAGTCTCTTATGGTATTTTGTTTTTCGCAAGCCACATCATCAAATATAAAAACTGAATTGGGTTTAGCCCTAGAAGGCAACATAATTTTACAATTATTTGAAAATTCATAATACTGCATTCCTTTTATAGATTTTATAAGTTTCTTAAGATATGTATACTTTGGTTGCTGTAATGATTTAGAGTATATGTAAATGTTCTCAAACTTCAAGCCATTGACATCTACAAGAATGCTTAACATAACGTTTGTTTTTCCACAATAAGATGGACCTACAATTATTCCTCGAATACTACTTGGAAATAATGCTCCATGCTTCTTTTTTTGTTTTAAATTTCCATCAAAGTTTTGTACACGAATAGATTCTTGCTGTCTTACAAACTTCATTTTGAAGAATGAACCTTCCCCCTATAAATCACGGTGTTTTATCAACATTATTTCATAATCGATCCTTTCGTATAATACAACAGTTATATAATGATTAATTTCACGACACACTCAGTTAGTTCGATTAATTCAGTTCATGGAAACGGATTGTTTAATTCATTAATAAACAAGCTTCCATTTGAGTTGCATCTACCATCTTATAATTTTTGTGGTCCTGGAACTAAACTTAAGGAACGTCTTGCAAGAGGAGAACGGGGAATTAACCCATTAGATGAAGCTTGTCGTGAACACGATATAGCATACAGTAAAAGTAATAACTTAAATTACAGAAACGCTGCCGATAAAATTTTGTCAGAGAAATCCTGGCATAGGTTCAGAGCTAAAGATTCCACATTATCTGAAAAATTAAATAGTCTTTTAGTTACTAACATAATGAAGACTAAATCTACTCTTGGTATGGGTATATTATCAAAAACAAAGACAAAGAAGAGCCGTCAGTGTCCAAGGATTAAGAAAACTAATTTATTCAAAAATGCAATAAAAAAAGCTAAAGTGGCAATACAAAATCTGAACACTGAAGACACAAATAAATTAGCAACGACTGCCTTACATGCAGCTAGACAAATCATAAAGAAAAAACGTAGGGATATTACATTACCGAGGGTGATACCAATTCCAAAAGTTGGAGGACTTTTACCATTGCTTCCTATCTTAGCAGGGTTATCTGCTGTAGGTTCCCTAACTGGTGGTGTTGCAGGAATGGCGAAAGCTATTAACGATTCAAAGATTGGAAGACAACAATTGGAAGAAAATAAACGACATAATAAAACTATGGAAGCAATAAAACTTAAACAAGGGAAAGGTCTTTATCTGAAGCCATATTAAAATGGCTTGGGGTAATTTTTAAGTCCACAAGAATCAAAAAACTATTAAAAAAGCTACCCAAGCGCCCTCTCACTAATATAGATATATTAAATTTTGGTAAAAACTATATTCCAAATTTCCGAGGTGTTTTTATGAGGGATACATTGCCAGCTAAACCATTTAAAACGGAAAGTGGAGTAGTTAATTTAGACAATAATAGCGCAATCGGCACGCATTGGGTAGCATATATCAAAAATAAAAACAATGTGAAATATTTTGATAGTTTCGGAAATTTAAGACCTCCTCAAGAAATAGTAAGATACTTGTATGCAAATAATATTTATTACAATCATAAATGTTTACAACGTTTTAACACATTCAATTGCGGTCACTTATGTTTGGAGTTTCTTGTTGATCAAAATAAATAAGCTATGCAATATAAAATTTGTTTCATTTCTTTAACATCGACAATGTCGATAACACTAACGCTGAGCGGAAACAAATCTACTCTCACAACAGAGTACTTTCCGCCAGTAGTATTAGACTCAAGTTATGTTTGTGGACTAGTGGACTTCCAAACATACAACTCCATACCTAACGTAGATGTAATGAATAATTTATTTCATTTAGGTAATGATGTAATTAAACTTCCTATTGGCTCATACGAAATTGAAGACATAAAGAATTTTATTCAAGGAGAACTTTTAAAAAAAAATAATACGGCAAACGTAAAGATAAGAGCAAATAACAACACTTTAAAATGTGAAATATACAGCACAGAAGAAATAGATTTCACACATCCTAATTCTATTGGTTCACTGCTAGGGTTCAGTAAGAGAAAACTGGTTGCAAAACAAATGCATGAATCAGACCTTTACGTTGATATCAATCGTGTTAATACGGTGAGAGTTGAGTGTAACTTAATTAATGGAACATTTATAAATAATCAACCTGCGCATATACTTCATCAATTTTCAATCAAAGTCAGCCCGGGGTATAAAATAATTGAGGTACCTAAAAATGTTATTTATTTACCAGTGAACGTGAGGAAGATAAGTTCAATAACAATAAATTTGTTAGACCAAGACGGAAACCTTATTAACTTTCGAGGTGAATTAATAACGATTCGATTACACCTTAATCGTCAAAAATGATAGTTTATAATACTTTCTCTGGTTCTAATAACTTCTATAAAAGACAGGATTTATTGAGTTCTATAATCAATACTTCATTATCTCCTAAAGAGAAAGTACAAGTGCTAACAAAAGAAAACCAATCGTTTTTATTATCATTAGGATTCAAATTGAAGAAAAGAATAACTATAACTTAAAACACTGAGATATGCTGAATATTTTTCAAGAACCAGCATTTGATGATAGTATTTTAAAATACGAATATCATTCCTATTCACCATTTTTAAATAATTTTGGTAAAAATGACATCATCCACATCTGCGTGCAACATCAAAATCTCAATATATTACCTTCGGAGAGTTACATTTATGTTGAGGGGACTGTTTCGAAAAATGATGGGTCGGAAGTCGAGAAAACAAAACTTGTAAACAATTGTATTGCATTCCTATTTGATGAAATCCAATATGAACTGAATGGTATTGAAATAGATAGTAATCGAAATGTTGGAATCACAACTTCTATTAAAAATTATATTTCTTTAAATCAAAATGAAAGCGTTATGTTGTATAATGGAGGCTGGTGTCCAAATTCTTCAGTTTGCTTAGATGGATCACATTTTAATTTTTGTTTGCCACTTAATAAACTTTTGGGTTTTGCAGAGGATTTCAAAAAAATAATTCCTAACGCTCGACATGACTTAATTCTAACACGTTCTCGTAGTGATGAAAATTCACTAATAGCTGATGCAGATGAGCAAGCGAAGATCACATTACACAAACTTCAATGGAAAGTGCCGCATGTTTGTCTTGCTGATTCTTTGAAATTGAAACTATTCAAATCTATAAATGATAATGGCATCATGAAAATCGCCTTTCGTAATTGGGATTTATATGAATACCCAGCCTTACCTACAAGTGACCATCATATTTGGAATGTAAAGACAACTTCACAAGTTGAGAAGCGTAGATACATTATCGTTGCCTTACAAACTAACAAGAGAAACCAACTGAAAGAGAATCCTACCTATTTTGATCATTGTAACGTTACCAACATCAAAGCATATTTAAATTCTGACGTTTATCCCTATGAAGATCAAAATATATCATTTGAAAAAAAACACTTTAGTATTCTTTACCAAATGTACAATGAGTTTAGAAAAAATTATTATAACTGCTCAGTTGCAGAGCCACTGTTGACAAGAAATCTCTTCAAGTCACAAGCACCTATTTTTGTGATTGATTGTAGACATCAGAATGAAGTAGTTAAAACTGGACCAGTTGATATTCGTTTGGAAATTAAAACAGCAAAGGAACTACCACTAAATACATCAGCGTATTGCTTAATGTTACATGATCGAATTATAAACTATAATCCTCTAAGTCAATTAGTATCTCGAAATATTTAAATAATTTAGTTCAGTATAGCTCTTAATCAAGAACACACCAGCCCAAGCAATGGCATTCATTGTTGATATTCAAGGTTTCAGAGGACCTAATGATAAGTTTATAGTTAAAGAAGTAGCTATTCTGCGTGGTCGTAACCATCACCACTTCATTATCACACCTCCGTTTGATTTCAAGCATTTACCAACATCGTTAAAAAGACAAGCAAAATGGCTGTATCAAAACCATCATGGTTTGCACTGGAATGGCGGATTCACAAAATATCATAAAGTAGAAGAATTTTTTCGAGATAATATTATAAATCACATCGTTTATGTTAAAGGTGATGAAAAATGACTATGGATAAAGGGACTCCTAAATGAAAACGCTGAAGTAATAAATGTTGAAAATATAAACTGCCCCAGCTTCAAAGAACTAAAAACTCTTTTTCCGAGTGAGACAAGATGCTTATCACATAGCAAATGCTGTGCCCTGCAAAACGTGTTCTTATTAAATAACTTTTTAAACAACAGTTTTCCTGAAATTTTCTTAAAGAAATAAGAAGAATATTGTCATATATTTTTTTTTTTTTTTTTTTTTTTTTATTTAGTTTATTTTCTTTTTACATAGGTATAAGTTTTTCATGTACAATTTTCTTACAATTATCTAAATACATATTACTCAATAAATAAATATAATTAACTTAACAAGAAGGACTATATTATTAAGTTATTCTGAAATGACCCCATGCATAGGTACTTATTCCATCTCCCCTTATGAATCTCTTATCATCGAGATGACTTAAAACAATCTTATTCAGCTGTTGGGTGTATATTTGATGAGCAAAAGATCGAAAAACAAACATTTCCCCGTGATAGATTCGTTTGCTATATAAACAATCTTTATAGTTAACCAGGTTAATGTCTTTGAGTGCAATTTTTTTGACACCCTTTGCTTTTTTGACTTCCGTTTCTTCAACAGAAAAGGAATACATTTTCGATCTCAAACCTATGAATTCTTTCATTATTTTTCCCGAATTTTCATCTTTCATCATCCCTAACACCTTTTTATTCTTCAAGGGGATACTATATGGATTATTTATTGAGTATGCTGAAGTATCAAAATACAATTCTATGTCATTTCTTATATCATTATAAAAATCATCAGTTTTAACAGTGTAAATAAAAGAGTCCGTGTCCATGTAATTGAGTCTTAGATTTTGTTCATACTTAGGTTTCATATAGCTATAGTGGAAGTCGTACATTTTCCACTTTGAAAACTCTAAGACACAAAATCCTAAATATAAAGGCTTGTCATAATAGGTACTAACTCTTTTCATTTGTATGGCCATCATGTCTTCTGCAAATTTAGTCAAACTATGGAAATTTGGTCTTGCTATCAGAGCTCTAGCTCCAAGACGCTTTTTATTATTTTCCCAAGAAGTCACAATTTTAACATCTTTTCGCTTGTCCACATTTTCCATAGTTTTTCCGAAAACACTATTGTTCATTAATTTGAAAAATTTTTTCTCAAAATCACTGGTGGCTAGAGTTCGATGCTGATTATTCAAGTCTATGTACTTTTGAAGCCAACGAGACTGTTTAAATTCTAAAACCCTATGCACACGAACATGCTTCAACCCATTTATAATGCATTGCTGAAGAGTCTTATAATGAATGATATAATTCTGTTTTGTTGTTAAATTTGCTATAAGTTTATAGAATTTAGAATTATTGACTTTTTTGTTTTGCACGCAAAATGGCAAATCATTATGCAAGTCGTGTAGAGAACTAGGATACTCCAAGTCAACTTCAAAAATATATCCTATTTCTGATTCGTCTGATATTTTCATACTCATTTACCCATTTGATTGAAGAATATGGAAGAGGGGATGACATAGCCCAACCATACAAATTGTTTGCATCAACATACATTAGGTATTGTGACTCTTTTTCTTTGTCATAGCATTCCATATATTTGTTGTTTGCAACGGTATGTCGATGAGAACATTGAGATATGCCCCCTCTTATCCCCTTTTTTATAAAATTGTATTTGTCGATATCTTGAATAAGCTCAAGATTGATCTTCGTTGTTCTTAGCATAGCATCCCAAGATAATCCCGGGGCTGTATAATAATGACAGGGATCTAATTTGTAAATATTTTTACAAATACTCCTGAAATTTTCAAAAATATCTGCTAAAAGAAGAACATCGGTTTTCAAATACAACTCCATATAGTCTAAAAGGTTTTGACATTTGAAAGTGTTCCATACCTTTTTCGCATGATTATAGTCATCTAAAGAGCAGGGTTCTCCAGTTAACTTATTATTAAAATTATGTTGAGGGGGAAGGTTTTTTTCTTCCAAACTCTGCCATGACTTTATAAAATCATATGGAAATACACCTTTCCTAGTCAGAAGCATAAACTCTTCTTCAATTGGGAAGTTGGAACTAATTAATTTGAAATCACTGACCGTAAGATTCCTTCCCAATGAATCAAGACTAGATGGCATGAATCTAAATGAATCTAAAAACCTCAATTCGATGGTTTTTTTATCGGGTAAATAGATTGTCTTTGATACAGACACATATTTTTCCTTATTTAGGGGGATTATAGATATATTACCATTAAGTGAAGCAAGTTCCTTGATCAATAAATGGCAATCATAACCCGAGAAGTTATGGAAAAATATGGGAAAAAATCTTGGTTTTCGATAAGCTAAATTGCACGAATTATGGGCTGGACCATTATATTTGCCAGTATAATGACAATGATCGGCAACTCGATCTATGCCCAACTCTTTGCTACAAATATGGCATAGCTGACAGTTTCGCTGATATTCTAAGTCAATTTCCGATAAAAGTTGCATCGGTTTTGAATTTCTTTTATGTAATTCGATGCAATCTTTCACCAGAGAATTAACAAAATCCTTTACGCAATTGCTACCCTTAAAAATCTTAAAACTGTTAAGAGAACTATCACAAGATTTTATGAAATAAGCACCTGCACATGGGATATGTTTTTGAATATTAAAACTATTACTACTACTACTATTACCCGATATTCCGCTGTCTGCTTCCTCGAGGATGCACTCAAAATCTGCATATATGGTGAATGGTACATCCATCTTCCTCTCGAAGTGTTGGAAAGATAATTCATTTTTTCCATCGTTTGGCATTCGAGTTACCATTCTGCAGCAGTTGTCCTTATGAACAGCCAGTGTGGCTTCAGTTCTAAAACGAAGCAAACACCCGTTGCAAAACCAAGACTTCCCTCTATAGTTCTTCGCCTGCGTTGAAACGAGTCTAAAAATAAAATATAAAATTTAAAATTAGTAATTTTGTAATATTTCAAAACTTAATTTGTTAATGCTGCTTACCTTGATATACTTTTTATCCAGACGTAATGCGAAATCTCCTCGTTTTGTAGAGGAATCAAGTTAATATGATTCCTCTTCTCTTGCCGGGTAATATAGTAGGGTCCTACTACCATCTTTCTTTCATCATCAAATCCGAAAACGTTGATGCTTAAAGCAGGGTTTAGGGTTTCAAACTTTGGAATATCGCTAAGCCTTAAAGGAAATTGTAGATCACCAAACTCTATTGTCACATTGTTTTTGTATATCGTTCTGGCGCTGATATCCCGTATCTTGTAAGTTTCCGGCCTATGCGTATGGCTCTTTCCTTTGTTGAAAAGGGCTGAGATGATTGCCCACTTAAAACAATATTCATCTATATTGTGAACGTTTATACAAGCTCTTTTTCTTAAAAGGAAATTCGGTAATGGTATATACCTTGAGCCTTTGATTGGTGTATATTTATTTATATTAATCTCAACATGAGATATCTGCAGCAAAGCCCATCCACTGTCTTTTTCTTGAAATTCCTGCATTTTCGTATTAATTTCATCTATCATATTTGTATATGATGAAAATGAATCAGTGCTTACAAGAGCAATTTCCATTTTTGTGTTGAAACTTTTAAGGCTTAGCTCCATTTCGTCCTCCGAAGTAAATTTCACATACTCCGCAAACAGTTCCAAGTTGAATTTAATACCCTGCAATTTTTGCATGTGCTGTCTCAATTTTTCCACAATTGCTTCCTTTGCTTCATTTAGAAACTTGATGGGGTCAAGATTTTCCTCCATCTTGTTCTTATAGATCAGAGTTTCTACCCTTCCATTGAAGCAACTTTTCAGCACATAGAAGTCATCGGAAACAAGTTCTGCAACAAGCCGCTTATGTTCGTTTCGACGAACGTGGTTTTTCCACTCCCTTTCACTGACGTCCAGCTCACACACATCACAATGTTTGATTCTTACGGGCATATTTTCTTCTGGGTTCGAAAATATGCCTTCTATTACACTAAGGTGTGCACTACTTTTTAGATGGTTATCCCACTGGCAAAGGATAACATCTTTTTCACAGATGTCACAATATTTTTTAGAAGGGCCAGCTTGCTCCTGACAATCTTCGACATTAATTACTTTTTGATCTGAAGAATTGTCTTCAGAAAATAGTCCCTGCAACACTTTTAAATGTACCTTGCTCTTTAAATGATTGTTCCATTGGCAAAGGCTCACATTTTCTTCACACACAACACAAAATCTTTTTGCAGGGGCAGCCTCATTTGAGCAATCAATTTCTTCAAGTAATTGCATTAAATGCATTTTGGTTTTACAGTGTGCAATCCACTGCCCCATTCCAACACTTTTTTCACATATATAACAAAATCTTCCATTTACCGAGGTAAGGTTTTTATTGTCACGGATTAATGTTGCACTTTCTAAGTTATGAACTTTCATATGCCTTTTTAAATTAAAGTTTTGGAAAACGATTTTCCGCAAACTTCGCATAAACATGACTTCATGATTATACTTTATTGAATTATTTTAATTTTTAGAGGTTTTAGAAAATTAGAGTTAAACTGAGCACTCGAACGTTTGTACTGGGCGAGGTATTCTTTAAGAATAAAAATATTTTGAACAGGACGACTACTCAAATCTTCATTTGCCCAAGAATCTTTTTATGATTAGCAAGGTCCCGCTGTAATAATGAGAGCATCAACATTTATTGATATGGTATGTGTCAATAAGCGTACATCATTATTTATTGATTTTAGGATTTTCAGATGCTCACTAAAATTTAAGCAACCCTCGTTGGCATTTAAACAAACTGTTGGCATACGTTGGGTTTTTAATAAACAAACTATAATTTTGTCCCTCAGAATCTTTGTTTAACATAAGCAGGATCCCGTTGTAATAATGAGAACATCAAAATATACTGATATGGTATGTGTCAATAAGCGTGCATCAGTATTTATTGATTTAAGGATTTTCAGATGTTCACAAAAATTTAAACAATCCCCCGTTGGCATTTAAACAACCTGTTGACATACGTTGTGGTTTAAATAAACAAACTATAATTTTACCCACAGAATCTTTGTATATGATAAGCAGGATCCCGCTGTAATAATGAGAGCATCAAAATTTACTGATATGGTATGCGTCAATAAGCATATCATTATTTATTGATTTTAGGATTTTCATATGTTCACTAAAATTTAAACAACCCGTTGGCATACGTTTTTATAGACGTACCTGATAATCAATTCCGTTTAGATTTTCTGAGTACTTATAAATTTAATGTTTTATGATTTTTCAAGCACCATATTGATATCCCTAGCTCTTAAATTTTATAATTTGATTTTTTTTTTCTAACTATAACAAATCTTTGACCCTTTCATATTTAACCGTTAACAATTCGACAAGATTCATATAGCCATTACATCTTTATCGCATACTTACTATTGATGTAGAGAGCGTTAAGATTGAATGGTAATCAAATGCAAACATGTTGAAACATGTTCCAAATGCTTTTTTTACAACAAATACTTTTAAACAAAAAGAGATAAAAGAGATAATTAAAAAAAATAAATATGTATACAGATATGATTTATTCAATATATTACTACAACTGTTCTTCAATTTTAATATTAGAAGTTCGTCCTAGTGGACCCAAATACGTAACATTAAATGACCCCTGATTTATTTCAGCTATGGCAGCATCTGATAATTTGCTGTAGCGCATTGGAAAGAAAGTCTGTAAGGAAAAGGTCTTTAGTATTTATGATGTATGCATAAAACCTATAAATTTATTTATTTATTTATTTATTTATTTATTATTTTCATCTATCGATTACAGATAATCTCTTAGACTACGCCTAAAAAAAAAAAAAAAAAAAAAAAACTATATACAAAAAAAAGTTTACATATCTAATGTTCATTTAGTTGTTTAAATAATATATAACAATGAATAAATAAAATAAGTACAGAAAAGTACTCTAAAAAGATACATACATACATTATAAACATTTTACAATATACTCAATAAAATATCTTTAAACATCTGTCTATCATATGACAAATCAATATACTGACAAATAGAGTTGAATTCTGAACAAGACATTGAAATGGGGTCCAACTTCCCGTAATTTGTAAACGATCTTGCTATGTAAAAGTATTGTCTTTCTCTTAATGGTTTACTAGGGGCATATAATAGAAATAGAGAGAGCAGCATGGGACAATCAATATGGTTACACATTATATCTCTAGCTAGCATTACCATATAATATTTTCTTCTAGACTCAAGTGATTTCAAGTTAATCAAAAGGCATCTTTCCCTATAAGAAGGCATAACATTGTTGGTCCAGTAAAATTTTCTCAATGCGAATTTGGTGAATTTCTGTTGGATCGATTCAATTCGATTTATATGTATTACATACAATGGTGACCAAATAATGCATGCATATTCGAGGACACTTCTAATGGTTGAGACATAAATACTTTTTAATGTATATGGATCATTAAATTCTTTCGAGTTGCGCTTCAGAAAACCAAGCAATTTATTGGCTTTTGCTATTATAAAATCATAATGTTTGTTGAAATTTATTTCTTCATCGAAGATTACACCCAAATCTTTTTGACAATTCACCCGTTCAAGCTGAATATTGGATAAGCTATAGTTAAAAACTATGGGGAATTTTGATCTCGTAAATCGTATGAATTTACACTTATGAATATTAAGATGAAGGCAGTTAGCATCACACCATTCCTGCAGGCTATTAAGATCATCTTGCAGTTTTAAACTGTCATTGAAGGAGTTTATTTGAACAAACAATTTTAAATCGTCAGCAAAAAGAAGACTTTTTGCGAATTTAAAAACATCAGGTAAGTCATTAATGAAAATTAAAAATAGGAGAGGACCCAAATGACTCCCTTGAGGGACCCCTGAAAGATTAAATATAACTCTAGATAATGTGCTTCCAATTTTGACGTACTGTGTCCGACCAGTTAAATAATTTCTAAGCCACTTTAGAAGGTTTGAGTGAAATCCCATACATTCAAGTTTCCTAAGAAGTATATTAAACTGGACTCTGTCAAACGCTTTAGCAAAGTCTGTGTAGACCGCATCAACTTGATTTCCACGCTCCATACCTTTTAGACAATAGTTAGAAAACAATGCAAGGTTAGAACTGGTAGATCTACCTCTTACAAAGCCATGTTGTTTATCTGATAGAGAACTTTCAACCTCAGTATAGATCTTAGTTTTTACTATAGATTCGAATACTTTAGGAACAATTTTAAGTTTAGATATTGGCCTGTAATTCATGACGTCTTGCTTTGAACCAGACTTAAAAATCGGTGTTATAAATGAAACTTTCCAATCATCTAGAAAATCGCCAGTAAAAAGTGACATATTAAAGATTTTTGTAAGAGGCAAACTCAAGGAGTTGCAACAATTTTTAAAAAATGTTTGTGAAAAATTAAGAGACGTAGATTTATTTGTACCATCCAATGAAGAGAGTTCACGTCTAACATCACATTCAGAAAGGATCAAATTACCTAGATTAAAATTCATTTGTTTAGAGCAATTGAAATAATTAGTTTGCGAATTTTCTTCAACAAAATTTGATTGGAAAAATGAGGCAAACATATTGCAAATGAGACTTTCGTTACTTGATTGCTCATTGTTCAAGAACATATTACTTGGCAAGTTGTAAGATTGTTTTTTGCTATTCAAAAATGTCCAAAATGCTTTCGAATTTCTTTTAATGTTATTTTCAATTGACCACATATAATTCGTATAGAGAAAATTTTTGAGCTGCTCATATTGCTTTCGACAAATAAGAAACTCGTCGTGACAACTGAAGTCTAACCTGCATAGTTTTTGCAATTTTGTGAGTCTATTTTTCAAATTACTTAAGCGCCTGTTAAACCATATAGGCCGATCATTTTGCCTTCTCCGTTTTAATGGGACAAAACTACTGCATGCCTCGTTAACCTTAGCGATAAACTTTCCATAGCAAGAACCTAAGTCATTATCATCAAGAATCTCTTCCCAATTAGTTTGACTCAAAAAAGAATTTAAACCAATATAGTCAGCCTGATCAAAATTCAATTCTATCTCCGAATACGATTTTACAAAATTAAGTTTGTTAAAATTTAATAGTGATAATTCTATATCCAACGCTTTATGATGTGAACAATTTTTGAGGAAAGGCAAATGCGATGCTTCTAGTTTAGCTTCTAATTCTGTGTTCACAAATATTAAATCTAGAATACGATAATTTGAATTTAATACATTATTTATTTGATTTAGATTCATAGACAAAAAACAATCAACAACTTCATAATTATGATTACTTGAAACATTAAAAGGTATTAAACAATTATCTTCATTAGAAAATACCCAGTTAACCTTACTTAAATTGAAGTCACCTAAAATAATAATATACATATTTTGCTCTAGGGCATATGTATACAATTACCTGAAATTGCCCCAAATCAGCAACAATTCGTTCACCAAATTTGGTTACACACCGTTTCAGCTTGTCAATAGGATATTTTTCATTTTTATTTAATTCAAAAATCTTCTTACAAGGTTTGAATGCAACCTCTTCTTCCACTTTTAACAGTTCTTCTTTGAGATTCATCGTTGAGGATATGAGATGCATCTTAAACTGAAACCGCTATTTATACAGAAAATTGAATCTGCATTTAACTGTATCGATATGTATAAAAATATGAACTCAGCTCCGAATAAGCATGAGTGAACATGTTCTCCAGAAAAAAATAAATACAGTAAAATTGAATACGATGTGAATCAGGAAAACTCTAAAACACTCTTATCTACGGCTTATAATATAATTAAAATCGCTCCACGGGGTAAATTTCGAGTTGGGGACAATGTTAGAATAAGCAAGTTCAAACACGTTTTTGAGAAAGGCTACACACCAAATTGGACAACGGAAATTTTTACGATAAGAAAAGTAAACCTAACCAATCCAGCAACATATCTCCTTGAAGATTTTAATGGTCAACCTATCAGCGGATGTTTTTACGAAAAAGAATTACAAAAGACTAAATATCCTAATATTTATCTCGTTGAAAAGTACTTAAAAGTAGTGGAGACAATGTATATGTTAAATGGCTTGGCTTCCCATCGGCTAACAATTCATGGATTAATAAATCACAATTATTATAAAAGACAAAAATTATTTGTTTCCTTTCTGTTCCTAAATTTCTTAAATCATTATCTCCCTTCAACCTACCAATGCATCTCAAAGTCAATGAACTCCCATCGTAGTATATGATCCCGTCACCACTCAAAACTCATATCAACATATGCCCACTCCAAATCTACATACCTACAAACCATACAAGAATTCCTTTTACTTGCATATATGTACCTACTACACATCCACCTCGTCAACCTTCAAGCAAAAAACCATACAAATATCTCTGTACATCACTAGCCACAATTCACAGTCACGAAAACTAAATTCACCCCAAAGTTTTACATTTACACCAACAAAATACATTCACCCAAATGCTCTGTTCCTCAAGTCCGATATTTATACTACTGTATAGTTGTTGTAATTACACAGCATTCAATTTTTCCCATCCCTGTAAAGTATATTCCTACAGTCGCGACAATAGTTTTCCTGATAACGCATTTTCCTTACATTTTTCATTGATTTATCAGATCCAAATTTCTTACCACATTTTCTTCAGTTCTAAAAATAAATCGTACACATTTATCCTACACATTTCATCCACCTTTTTCCATGCACAAGCAATCCATTCATCGCTACACACACACACACTGCTTCGTACACAGTACTACTTGCTCTATGAGGAGCAATTTTGACTAGATGAGCACTTTTTTTTACACTAGGAGCACAGTTTTGTTCCTCAAGTCCGATATTTATACTACTAACATGGTAGTAGATACGCAGTCAGTGCTAAGGATCTGGAAGGAACACTTTTATAGATTGCTAAACGGCGAAGATAGCAAACATTTTGCTGATAGGCAAAATATTCCATTCAACTTGGACGATGATGATCAAAACTTCCATGCAGACGACCTTCATGAAGTGCGGTTATCGATTGCCAAATTTAAATCGTACAAGACTGCTGGTGTGTGTGGACTCCCAGCTGACAAAACAGCGGGACATGGCTTGATAAAGAGCATGCACCAACTTATATGCCAAATTTGGTCGAATGAAAGTATGCCCGATGAATGGAGCCTTGACATAGTGCACCCCATCCACAAGAAGGAGACAGAGGAATAAGCCTCCTTGAGGTCGTTCACAAAATCTTGTCGGCCATATTGTGTGATCGCCTAAACAATTGTCAACAATCTGATCGGACCCTATCAGTGTATTTTTAAGCCAGGCAAGTCAAGTGTCACTCGATCAAATTTTCACACTCCGCCATAGTTTGGAAAAAAAAACAGGAATCCCAGATCGATACACACCAACTCTTTATCTATTTTTAAGTCGCATGATATCTTATCTCGGCATCCCTGCCAAACTTGTCCGCTTGTGCAGGATGACGATGGAGAAATCTCGCTGCCCAATGTCGTTTAGAACACCACTGAACCGTTTGATGTTGAGAAAGGTCTAAGGCAGGGTGACGCGTTATCATGTAATCTATTTAGCATCGTTCTTGAAGCAAATCGCAATTCAACACCACTGGTACAATTTATCAAAAGTCCGTTCAACTGGACACAATCAGCTATGATTGGTGCATTTGCATTTGGTGGAGGAGGCGAAAATGAGATTGGCTGTCAATGAAGACAAGAAGAAATATATGCTATCAACGGATAAGAATTTCATCATCATCGACTTAGGCAAAACGTCATGATGGATAGATATGTAACTTCAAAGTTGTGAATGGGTTTGTCTACCTGGGATCCACTATTACCTCCCAAAAAGACATCAGTACAGAGATCTAAAGAAGAATTAATCTTGTCAAATCATCGTTTCTTCGGGTTTAGAAGGCATTTAAGAAGTAAGCCTCTTTCGCAGAATCAAGCAAACTTTGAATAAGACCTTCATCACCCTATCCTACTATATAGGGCAGAAGCATGGACCTGGACCCTGAAGGTGTTTTAAGAAGTAGATTCTTCGAGTAATTTTTGGTCCTGTATGTATCGAAGAAGTCTGGAGAAGAAGACTCAAAGATGAGCTTTACGGACTAAGCAGCGACGTTGATCTGGTCAAAAAGCTGAAAGCGGCTGAGATGGCTGGGTCACGTGGAGCGTATGTACAGCAACGCACCAGCCCGAATAATCTGGGTAGTGGTGTACGAAGGAGAGGGAGACCCCCAACAGGTAGCACACACCCAAAAACACCTCAACCAACTTACTGTGCGAAACTGGAGGCAGAGAGACAGAGCTAGCTGGAGAGGCTCGTTGGTTGAGGCTGTAGTTCCATCCTGGGTATCATCAAAAATTAAAGAAATGATTTAAAAAAATTAAAATTGATATTTGAAGAGAAGAATAGTGCTTTCAGAGAGTTTAGAAGATTGTCTTTTAAAACAATTATTTCTCGATGTTACAAAAGTTTCGAAAATAGCAAAAAAAAAAGCTTTTTGGTCATTTTCTTACGGGAATGACGAACGAATGACGGATTTGAATTCGGCATCCAAAAGCATTCTCAATGCTTGTCCTGAAAAGCTAACCGGTATTTTTGAGCCTTTTTATATTTGTCGAAAAAATTTTATCCCCTTTCATTTTTGAATAAAAATTTTTAGTTTCAAAATACAAAAAAGACATACCTAACTGGCAAGAAATATCAAAACTTAAACCTTATTAATGTCGCATACAAAATCCAATCCAACATACTGAGTAAACTGTTCTGCAATATTATAATCAGGAAGTACCAGTGTGGCTTCGGGCAAGGCAGATCGACCATACACGAAATATTCACTCTCAGGCAAATCCCGTAAAACTCAAATGAATTTCAGGTCGAGCGAGTCAAGACTCACCATCAATTTATCGACTTCAAAGCAACATAATGATAGCGTTCATCGCCTCGAACTCTATGAGGTGTATCAAGATGTCTCCAGCCAAGAGAGTCTTAGAATCCCAGCCCCCAGGTTCAAGAGAACGAAGAAGACCAAGCCTTCAAGTCATTACGGATGCCAGAAAGCTTAGTCTAAATGACCTAAAGCAGCGTGTAATAGATCGTAGAGGATGAAAGGTCATTGTTGTGTCTAAGGCTGGGACCTTTGTTGAGTTAGGAGCCGTATAAGTAAGTTAGCTCAAAAATTACAAGTGTAAGTCAGTTTATTATCTTTTAGGTCCAGACATAGGGCATCTAGGATATTTAGTAAAAACCATCGGAAATTAGTTCCATTTAACTTAACTAGCAAACAATAAAGCCATCAAAGCAAAAGTCTAGTACTAATTTTTTTTTATGGTTAAAATTTTAAATCATTAATACATGCACAACTTCCGCAATAACCTTCTCCATCTCCTGCAAAAAAAATCATATTCTAAGATAAGCAGCCAGAAAATAGACTGCGGAAGCTTAAAAATGTTTCAAAACGTCAAAGAAGAAAGAAGAGTAGCTATCTTCATACTTTTTTTTTTTTTATAAATCAGGTGCCATTCAACCCCCCCCCCCCCTGCCCCCAGTATAAAATAATAACGAAGATTGAAAACAACGATATCCGTTACATAGCAGTCTCATAAGAGAAATAAAAATAAAAGATTAAATTCAGCATCTGATTTTTTTTGTTAACTTTAAAAATTATTTTTAAGAAAGAGGGAACGATTTCTGTATAAAAAAAAAAACAGATTCCAAAATAACGGATGTGATGCGAAAAGACTTTCACTTTAAACTTTCGTAAATCCCATCTCATCCTACAGAGTGTTGTTGGATGTGTATTGGGGAAATGGCGATACATTATTTAGCTGTGATTCATTTGTGGCTGTATCCTGTTTCGAGGAAAATAATTTTTTCCCTGGTTCATGATTTATTATGAAGTGTAATCAGAAAATGAGTAATTTAAGGTGCTTTTCAGTAGGATGAGTTGGAGAGCAAACAAGCGAATAAGGCAGGAAACTTTGGAGTGCTTCTGCAAACTTTTTTGACATATTTTCTGAAGGTTGCTATTAAACACTTATGTTCAGCGAGAGTATGAGTATGACTTTGACCTTTTAATTTAAGCAATTTCAACCTACAGCTGTTAGGGCAAGGTTTTTGTTTATAAAGTGCTTCACTCATATAGTCTTTTTTGTACACTCAAGTAGATTTATAAGGTGAAATGCGGGTATATACGACAAAAATATAAGTTTTATAAACAAAGTTAAAAATTATTTTTCTTTTTTTTTTAAACAATTAAAAATTTAATTAGTTAAGTTCCCTCCACCAAAGATACAAAATCGCAATTTGTTTTGGTTTGAGTGCTGTTATAAAAGTAAACAGTAACTTAACTTTCAGAATTTTCAAGTCTACTAAGCCCTTACTTCCTTTATTAAATCTCCATTTGACTTGCGATAAAGTCACTTTAGGGCATGTTTTGAATACAAAAAAGACTTGAAATTTGAATCAAACAATAAATTAAAAGACATCAGTGATCTAAAATGAGAAGTGAGTAACACCACACTTTGTGTTTGAATAAAAAAGTGATTTATTTATTCATGTATTTATCTACAAGCAGTTTTACAGCTAACAGATATACGGCACTCCAATAGTAAATTAAAAATTTAAATAAGTACAAATAATAACAAAATGTTCTATTTACAAAATTCTTCCACCGACATTCGTTCGATTACTAATTATTTCGCAAATTTCTTTCAATCAGTTTACACCTCAACTGACATTCCTGATTCATCTGCACACAAGGCCTTAAATAGCTTCCTAAATCTAGGAACATTACAAGTTAATGTATCAGAGGTTATGGAAGTTTTGAGCAGTTTGAAGCCAGAAAAACAATGTGGCCCAGATGGAATATCTCCTTTTATATTGAAACAGTGTGTAAGCGCCCTTAGTGTTCCTTTGACTCTCCTGTTTAATACTTCACTAAAGAATGGGGAATTTTTAAAAGACTGGAAAATTTCATTCATTACCCCTGTCCATAAGTCTGGACCTAAACAGGATGTTTCAAATTATCGGCCGATTTGCAAACTATCTCTAATACCAAAATTATTTGAAAAAATTGTATGTAAAAAGCTTCCTTTTCTTCTCAAAGAAGTCATTTCACCTGACCAACATGGTTTTATATCAGGTAAATCTACCTCGACAAATCTAATGGTTTTCTGCAATAATGTAGTCGGATGTTTTGAAGATGGCTCTCAATGTGATGTCATTTACACTGACTTTGCAAAAGCCTTCGACAGAGTCAATCACAAAATTTTAATAAAAAAGTTAGGAGAGTTGGGTATCCACTCGAATCTCTTGAAATGGTTTCAATCCTATCTTTGTGATCGCATTCAATTTGTTAATATTAATAATATTAAATCCCATCAAATTCAGGTTCCCTCAGGAGTTCCCCAAGGAAGCCATCTTGGCCCACTCTTATTTCTAATTCTGATAAATGATATACCTCTTCGTATTATCAACTCCGAAAAACTGTTGTTTGCTGATGATTTGAAAATCTTTTGTCGTATTAAATCTATTTCCGATTGTTTACTTCTCCAAGATGATCTTAATCGACTTGATCAATGGTGTAAACAAAATCTATTATTTTTAAATGTTTCAAAATGTCAAATAATGTCTTTTTATCGTTATCAGTCTCCTATCTTTTTCAATTATAGGATTGATAATGCACCTCTTGCGAGAATTTTTGAAAAGAAGGATCTAGGTGTTTTATTTGACAGGAAACTTAATTTCAATCTACATATAGATTATATTGTTGCGAAAGCAAACTCAATGCACGGATTTATATCGCGGAATTCGAAAGAGTTCTCGGATCCGTATACTCTCAAATCACTTTACATAGCTTATGTTCGGTCTGTTTTGGAATATTGCTCGGTGATATGGAGCCCTTTCTATTTAAATAGTTCCTTAAGAATTGAAAATATTCAAAAACGCTTCACTAGACTTGTTGTTTATCGTTTACATTGGAATATTCGAATGCCCTCATATGATTCGCGATGCCAACTTATTGATCTAAAAAACCTGGCTAATCGCCGTAAATATTTCGCAATAATATTTGTAAGAGACCTTTTATACAATCACATCAACTGCCCCTTTCTTTTAGCTTTAGTTAAGATCTATGCTCCCTCAAGAAACTTGAGAATAAGAAATATTTTCTGTGAACCCTTTCATAATATGAATTATGGGCTAAATGAGCCTCTTACAAGATGTTTAAAAGAAGCAAATTCTGTAGAGTTTTATAGATTTTTTTAATTCTTCAAATAGAAACTTGTTCAAAGAAAAATTGTTAAGTATTATAAGGTAACCTGGATGGTACTTAAGTATATATATTGTATCTAGTAGTCGTAAAGAAGTATATTATTATTGTTATAATGTATTATCTGTTAGATGAAATAAATGAACTAAACTAAACTAAACAAATTAAAATATAAACAATATGAGCATAATTTCAGTTTTAAATTTTTCACGACTAATACATAAACAGTCAATACTTAAAGACACTTCATTGAAATATACAATGGATCTGGATAACGGCTCATTGCTTCCATACCTAGTATTATGTGTTCTCTGAAACAAAAAAATCTAGATCTTAATGCTCTAGCGGGAACAAAAATTGGGACGAGTGCAAGAAGTGATGGACACTTTATATGATTGCACAGTAAATCTCTAATTAGCATTATGAATTTTACGTCGAGACTCAAGCGATTTAGTTCCAAGTAGTTGACATCTAGCTTTATAACCCAAGACAAATAGGTGCGTTTAGTTCTTAAAGCTTCAAGGATTTCTGCACTGAAGAAAATAAAGACCATGTTGCTGTAAACACAGGCGTGCCGAGAGCAAATGGTCAAGTTGAATACCCAAACCCTGCTGTTGTCAAAGTTTTTAGGAGATTATCACCTGAGTCATCAAAGAAATGGTAGAAGTTGGTGTCGTGGGTCCAAATTGCCATAGTCAATACCCTGCAAAGTTCGATTCAACGAACACCATTCGAAGTGATTTCTAATTATTAATAATAGAGAAGGATAACGTTGAAATCTTGGAGATGATAAGACTGGAGTTACTCAAGAAGTACGATGATCACAGAGATAAAATACGCTTTTATGTTCGACTGCAAATTGAAAAGGTTGAACCTGAGAAGATTTGATTGCAAGAGAAAGGCAGTGATGGTTTCTACATGTGCATAAGAAAAGCTAAAATGTATAACCGTTTATTGTTCGAATACCCTTTCACCATGGCTCATTTAGGCAATCTCTGACAGTCTACAGCCAATTTTTTTGTTTCACAACAAAGATACCTTATCCCTTTTTATTTTACACTGAATATAGTTGGCAGTTTTAATCGGTGTAAGCGGATTCTTAAATTGCAATCATTCATTTACTCCTGATGGTTTAATGCTCCTTTGAGAGTTGTTTGATGTGCCTTGAAAAAAAAGTGTGCTTCAAATGCTAATTTATGATCATTGTGCTTATAGGACTTGTTCCCTAAGTTTCGTAAAAAGACTTGTCAGAAGTGTCAGTAAGGTCGTTGTCCGTGTCCATTGTGTATTGTCCATTTAAACAATGTTCATGTTCATTGTCCATGTTGCTGTTATCAACAAGAGCAAACTAAATAATAAAACATTTAGGTGCATACATATATTTCCAAATCATACTTTTGAGGATAATAACCCTGAGGATGGTTTTCCATATTCAAAACAAATTCGCAAAAAGTAGCACAAAAGTCAGAGAATATTTTTTTTTAAACAAAAAAATGAGAACAATTTCAACAAGAGGACAAAATGTCACACAATCTTGCAAGGATAATGTGTCATACAAATGTTTTCATACTTTTTGTTTATTTTATTTTTTTTGTTGTTGTCATATTTCCATTTGGTACAAGATAATATAAGGACGACGCTGAATATCATTCATTTTAGAAAATTGTTCCAGCCATATAGTGGGACATATAGTAGTTAATATGCTAGAGCCAGTGGTGGGGGGGGGATGTATAGTAGAAAGTAGAGGATACATAAATGACTGAACGACAGGACCGGAGTGTTTAACAGCAACAACAACATCACCAGCAATATGATGATAGTGTATGAAAGGGGTATGGGTACAGGGCAGGCTTTGGTGCTGATGGTAAGCTATGGAATTTATGAGAACGTTTGATGTTGCATTTCGGTGTATTTATTCTGTTGGTTGGTTTCACACCAACAACAGCACAACCGTGTTCTTAGGATCTGCTATGCATAAAATGAACATACGTCAAGGATTTTAACACACACAAATTCACATAAGCGATATGGGGATGAGGATGAGGAATATATGTTTTCCAGTCTGCCAGAGACGAACGAAAGAAGCATTACATTGCGTTGACATTGCTTCGTCTGCTGATATATTATCCTTGCATAATGGCATGGCTGATGGTTTAAGCCAGGACTTTGTCCTTTTGGCTGTGTATCTGTATTTTGCTTCTGCAACCATATCATCGCAAGAGTTCTTCAAGTTAAAGCGTATAGCATTTATTTAAAAAAAACTGATGCAGGTGGTATTGTTTTTTTTGCTGCCTCGACAAACATATCCGTCTTACGTTGTTTATATCCATCCTTTCGGTAACTCCATTTTCCATAATGTGTGCGCCCCTTTGGAGTATAAACTTTTTGGTGGGTATAATGTAGTAAAAAGATGTTTAAACACAAAAAAACACAAACGTGTGCGGTAATTGAGTACCTAACTCATTACAGAAATGAGCTACAAATGAGATTTTGCTAATGAGTTTGGCATTGTGGAAGTCGTAAATGTTTTAGCTGCTGATGCTGTAAATGTTGCTCATTAAATTCGCGCACATAATAACATTTTAGAGCGCGCACACATGAAAGAGTGCATCAATGTTGGAGGATTTAATGTTGTAAACTTGGCCTTGATGATGAAAAGTAATGGAAGCATGAATTGCAATGTGATTATAAAAATGATTTACCAAAATCGTGCCATGGTGATAGCTGTGTATATATAAAAATGTATCCATGGTGAACGTTAAGTGAGATTAGAATCTTATTGTATACTAAATAAACATTAGGTATTGCAACAAAGTTAATTTCAATATCTGGTTTATCCTTTTCGAAGAATATTCTAAGCATATTTTAAATTGTTTAAAAAAAGCAATTGGTGATTCGGTTATTAGTCAACAAAATGTTGGTAAATCTTTGGTCGCAACAGAAAACTTTATTAATAAGCATCAAGGTACTATTATAATTATGATTTACATTATCATTTGCGAAACTTCTTGAAGCAAATTTTAACCCTCTTAAGCCAACCAAGTGTAGTAAAAACATAAGAAATGTGCCAACACCTTTTGTATTGAAGGAGTTTCTCGACGACCATAATGAGCCTGGGGCCCAACTATGTAATTCGATTCTATAATAAAAATATTCGAATTCGCAAAATCGGAACAATGTAGTTCTTTAAGAACGTTTAAATATACGATAATCGAACAGCTCTAGTAGTGCCAACTAAACTTTCGCATATTCAGGCAACTATACCTATCTCGAAAGCAATGTCAAAACAACTTGAAATCACAAATTTTCATTCGACATCAAATGTGTTTGCGAATATATTCCGTCGAGAAGTTTTTTTTTCAAAATGTAAGTAAACAGAAGTTAAAAATTTATATTTTTCTGAATATTTCTTAAATATAGTAATATATAATTGAATCGGTGAGTGGAAGAATAGTACAAGTACAAAATGTTGGTTTTGAGAAAAACAGAAATAACTATTTCACAGAAAAACGATTAATATATTCGTACAATATTGTATGGGAGATTTGAAGTTTTCGAGTTCCTCAATATTTGCATGAAAGAATAATTCATAAAAGTGTATAGAGAAAAGTAGTATTGAGACGGAAAAACAAGTACTTGTACTGTTCTTTCACTCAATATGAAAAAAGCACGGATAAAATTTTGGTTCACTGTCTTATTGTTTTTATAAATCTTCATAAACAAAAAATGACAGTTCTTTGAGCAATTCTATTAACTTGGAGCATCATACTTGGTTGTTTTTCATGATAGTGCAAAACGTAAAGTCCCATACAAATTGATACATTGGAAGCATAAACCAAGAACTATTATTTAATTTGTCAACTGGTTTACTAGTCTTTCTTCAAAACCTGTCATGTGTCATGTCATCAATAATTTTTGTTAATAATATTGTAATTGATTGCTTTAAAAATTGAG
This sequence comes from Dasysyrphus tricinctus, assembly GCA_963921185.1. NCBI lineage: Eukaryota > Metazoa > Arthropoda > Insecta > Diptera > Syrphidae > Dasysyrphus > Dasysyrphus tricinctus. The sequence continues at coordinate 17,063,016 of OY992530.1, forward strand.
CATTAACTCCAGACAGCAGTGATTGAGTGAAAGAACAGTATAAATCCCAGGATTTGTACTGTTCTTCCACTCAATCAGAGATCATAGTAGTGTAGTTAAGTATGAATTCGACTTTCAAATGTTCTGTTATTTTGCTGATTTGAAGGTTTACGTAAGCAGAACATTTTGGCATCTTCAGCTCAGAACTCAATTTTTGGCACTTGTACTGTTCTTTCACTCACCGATTCAATTATGTAAATGTTTTCTGTGCAGGGAATCATCTAAAAGTGCAATTACGAAAGCATCCCAGTTCGAGATACTCGTGCAAGCATCCAGATTTGTCCAAGGGATATCTAAAAACACCCGAAGCGAGACAAAAATCTAAGCATTTATGGACTAATTAGTCAAAGGACTTGAATGCTGAAGGTCCACCGCATCGCGATGATATTCGGCACAGAAGTTTGCAATCGTCGAATGCTCAGCTCACTTGAAATATTATCTACCAAATAGATAAAGGCTTCTTTTGAGAGCCTGTAGCTTTTAACAAAGTTTAAACTGGAATACTTATCTTTACAAATCCTTTAATATTTATTTTCACAAACCTTCTATCACTTAGCTCCAATATGTTGGACGGATTCGCCTGCGTTCAATTTGTTTTCTCTTTCTTCATTTTCGTTGTACCAAAACCAAATTGCCGCTGAGTCCATTTTGTTTACTTTTTTTATTAGGTATTTAAAAACTTTCTTCAAATCGCTTGGAATTTTTTTCTTTTTTAAATTAATCTGACAACTTAAAATCGATGCTCGCTCGAAAGTCGAAAATTTTAAATAAAAAAGTTGGCATAACTTACATTCGATTCTAATTTAATACGTAGTACCAACTGAAAGTAGAATCGGAAATAGGTTTCGAGTAGAATTGAAAGTAGAATCGAATTACATAGTTGGCCCCCTGTAACAGTCAATAGAAGAAAACAATATCGAAAAGAACGGCGATTACTGATCCATCCAAAGCCAAATACTCATTAAGAGGTTTTTCTACAGGCATAACTAAAAGAAAGCCACTTTTGAGTTATCAAAAACAAAGCCTGTAATTGTACTCGCCTACAAGCAAGCCCCTAAACCTATGTAAATGGAGTTGACTCCATTTTTTCTTGCTGATGTCAAATGAAACGGTTGTACATATTTTTCAAACTCAAAAGACGTCGCATTGCAGTCCTAGTGATCGTCATCATTTTTCTACCTAGAAGTACCAACAATTTGTTCAGAAACAATAAACCAATGAAACTGGTGGACGAGCTCTTGCAGGCGGAACTGAATAACCGTTCGCACCCCCAAAAACGAAACATAATAGGAAAAACAACTTTGGATGCTCTTCATATCAAGGGCAGAGTTAAGGCGGTCTTACCAACATTCTCCGAGAGGCTTCCATGAAAAAGTGGCATCTTGCCAATGATCAGAAGACAAGAAAAGACAAAAAGGGGGGGGGGGGGGGGGTTGGCATATTGTGCAGCGAGGGTGGAATCATGGAAAATAAAAAACCAGAGCTGGGGGTGGATGGCTAATGCTCCTCTCCACCAATTTTCTACCAAATTCAAGATAAAAAAGATGTACTATTAATAGTTGGTAAGTGTAAATTTTTATAATCTTTTATAGAAGATTGCACTAGTTTTAGCATGGAAAAGATTTTATAAAAATAGTAAGAGCCGATTTTGAGAACAAAAATTTGTTTCCCTTATGGTTTTTTTAAATTTTTGTATGCAAGGTATGCCGTTATTTTTTCATAAAAATAGAATTCTTATTATTTCACTACATTTTGAGGCCGAATATCTCGTAAGCCCCAATATTGCTAACCTACTCGCAGTAACCATTTCAATGATGTATGACAGATTTGTGTTGAGTTATTGACCAGGTCTCATACATTTTTACTCGTTCTCCTTTGTGGTATTGATGTGATAGTTTAAAGCGAACATTTATTTTAGTCAATACTTTATGTTATACTTGCATACCCCACTGAACAAAACTGTGATTTTACAAAGCTTTTCGAAATGTTTTAAAAGTTTCTCCTTACCTTTAACATCGATTCAATTAACATTTAGATTACTTTTATTTTTCGTAAACGATTTAATTTTTTTTTTTGTTAGATCGGAAAAAATCCTTTTTGTGCATCGTTTTCTGAGTTTGTCAAATATTCACAAAAAAAAAAAAATAAACACACAAATCAAGTTCCGCCTCTTTGATGTTTTTCTGGTTCGATTCCGTGCTTTAGAGATGATTCCATTTGAATGAAATTCAACTTGGTACAGATGCTGCTCCAGCTCGAGTTCCATATCTCTAGCTCCTTCTCCTGGTTAGTGTGCAATTTTGCGAAAGGGTAAACACACATTCTACCCATTTTACTCCTGTGGGTGGGTTCCACGTCCCTTCTGCCAATGTCATTCCTTTGCCGTTCCCTCGCTGCTCGGGGGACTCTAATTTATTAAAATTGTATTCACTTGGTGATGCACTTAGGAAATTGACAGAGATGCATTTCGTTTGCTATCAAATCGAATCATGAATAATATTGAACTCTTCTCAGATTCGAAAGAATAAATCAGGGTCCCTGGCCCCAAGGGTGTTCTTTCAGGCTCTGCTCCTCCGTCTCCGTCTCCCTTATTCTTCCTGAGATGTCGATTGTCATTTTCGATTGAAGTGTCGGGGTTGTCTTCTATCGATCTTTTTTCCTTTTCTTTCCGGTTTCTCCCAGTTTAAGTTGTGTTTTGTGTTTGCTCCTCCATGAGTGAGCGATTTGCCTCAGGTGTCGTTCATAGAGTAGCGTTGGTAGTTCTGAATGTTCAGTTTGAGTCTGCTGGAGAAAATGATTCCCCCCATCCCCTCCCTCCCACAATCTCAATCTATGTCATTCAAAATAATTTATCGTTTATTTTTGTTTGTAATTAATTTTCAAGCAAAACTAAACTTAAAACAAATTGAATTAATTTCTTTCACTTAATAATTTTAATCGTTCCAAAGGAAGAGAAAATATTTAACAAAAAAAAAACTGCTTTAAAAGTTTTTCTTAGTATGTTTGTCCTAGAATAACTGAAAAGGGAAGAAAATATTTTTCATCAACCTAGAATGTCCTTAGAGAGAATTGCTTATATTACATTTTTTTATGAGAACTGATAGTAAAAAAAGGGTTTGTATATTTTCTTCTATGTATTAGTTGTTGTTGTTATCTTTTTTTTTTTTTATGAAAATGTGAAATGAAGACTTGAGTTTCCAATTCCTTTAAAGTTTGGAAAAGGAATTCAGGGATTAAATATTGAAATGAGGAACAAAAAAAAATATATTCTACGTGGGAAATAAGCAAGTAGAACTTCATCCTGTCTCGGTTTGTTTATGCACACAAAAAAGAATTTTGAAGTAAAGTTTTCTCTACGGTGACAGATTTATGTTTTTGACAGTTTTTTTTTTTTTTTCTTAACTTGAATATCTACTTTTGAGATAAAAAGAGAATTTTTATGAGACACTGGTATTATGTATATGGATAACTTTTCAATGTGGTTCACTGAAATATAGGATTATTCCAGAATGGATTTTATATGATGCAGCAAACTTTTTTAGCTGGACAGTGTCAGAAGTGGAATACGCGCTGAACAGCAGGAACGACAAAGTAGTTTTTTTTTTTTTACATTAGTTTTTATTGAACGGAAATTAATATTTACAATTGGTTCTTAATTCTATTTTTATATTATTATTACATTGACATTTTAATTTGTTTTGGCACATAAGGGGCCTAATTTTATACATTGTTTTTATTTTTATAAAAATTATTTAAAAGATTGTGATTGATGGTTATATACTATTTAATACTATGAAGATGATTCATCTCGGGTTGTTCAAATCCGGTTGTCTTTTGGAAGGATGTGGGGTTTCGGTGGCTTCTAGCCACGGTGATAGTTTGACGCTGTATCTTCGTAAAATTGAATTGCCTCGTCGTCGTTGATAGGAATAATTCCGTTGTCCAGTAGTGCTGTAACATCAAGGTATCGTGGCTCGGAGTGTCTCTCTTCACTTGTGATGGTTCTCACCAGAGGGTTGGGATGATTGCTTAGGTTGTTCGTCAGTCTTTTGGCAGCACTGATCATGTATTTGTCAAGAACGACAAAGTAGTCAAAGACTGAACATTGGATTGATTTGGTGATGTGTTGGATTAAGTAATATGTGAAATGTGTCAAAATGCAAAAATAACAAGAGTAAACTCACAGAGTTTTATAAATTTTGATCAAGAATTCACATGGTAACTCGCTGTTATAATGGTTTAAGGGAATCGTGATAATAATTGTTGGCTCCATATATTGTGAATAATCTCGACAATCAGCAAAATCGGCTTATGCAAATTAAAAATAGTAAAAAGTCACAGTATCTAACTCTTCAACAAATATCATAGTCCAGTAATTATTAAAGCTTTTTGCTTCGGAAAAAATAGTGGAATGCTGATTTTTGGTATAAAGGCACCTCATGGCATTCTTAAGAAACTGAAAGAAGTCTCTATCGATATGAGTGCCGCTAACAATTTTACAGGGGTAAAAGGCCCTTAACGGCTTTTCTCCCGAAAGGTAACTTTTACTCAAAAAATGTTAAGGACTAGGTTGTAGCTTAGAAAAATCCATCTTGATTTTGGCATACGAAAAACCAACAAAGTTTTAAAATCAGTATAAGGCCAGTCCAATACGTATCGCTCACGAGCTTCCTTTTTTTATCAAATTGTTCCTATTTTCATGAACATTTCCATAAACACTTTTACCAATGCAAGACTTCTATAACCCACATAAAAATAAACACCTACACCTTACCTGGTGTAGCTAAACTGTGTTAGGCTTCCTAAGTACTTACATACATATACATACCTAACCTACACTTAACTTTACTTAAGATGGCACTCACAGTCCAGGATGGACTACGGCCTCAACCAACAAGCCCGTCCAGCTAGCTCGGTCCCTAGCTAGCTGCCTGGTTCTTCTCCTACTTGTATGCGCCACCTAAGATGGAGTCTTCCTCTGCTCCGCAGACCATCAAGGGTAGATTCGAAGGCTCGTTGGGCTAGTGCGTTGGTGTTAATACGCTTTACGTGTCCCAGCCATCTCAGCCGCTGTACTTTCAGCTTTTTAACCAGGTTGACGTTCGCTGTAAAGCCCGTAAGGCTCGCTGTTAAATCTTTTCCCCCACACTCTATCGATACAGACTGGACCGATGATCACACCGATGAACTTTTCTTTCAAAGCACGCAAGCAGATTTTCATCCGTTTTTGACAGGGTCCATATGGTTTTGCCCCATAAAGCAGGACCGGGATGATAAGGGTCTTATATAAAGTCTCCTTGGTTCTTTGAGAGAGGGCTACTCAAATGCCTACTTAGCCCGAAGAAACAGCGGTTTGCTAGAGAAATTCTTCGTTTGATATCTGCACTGATGTCATTTGGCAATGTAATAGTGCAACTCAGGTAGACAAAGTCCTTGATGCCTTTGAAGTTGTACCTATCCATCGTGACGTTTTGCCCGAGTTGACGATGTTGAGATTCCTTTTCGATGATAGCATATACTTCGTCTTGTCCTCATTAACAGCCAAACCCATTTTTGCCGCCTCCCATTCAATACTTGCAAACGCGCCGGTGTCAGCTCGATTCGTTCTCCCAATGATGTCAACATCATCTGCTTAAGCAAGTAGTAGAAAAATTGTACCTCTGTTGTTGACTTGCGAGTTGTGTACAATTGCCTCAAGTACGATGTCTAAGAGGTTGCATGATAACGCATCACCTTCCCTCAACCATCCTCGACATCAAATGGTTCGGTGGTGCTCTTGCTGACTTTGACGGATCAGCGAGATATCTCCAGCGTCATCCTGCACAAGCGGACGAGTTGGGCAGGGATGCAGTCTGTCAATGCTATCATATGCGACTTTGAAATCGATAATGATATGGTGTGAGTCGATTTAAAGCTCCTGTGTTTTTTTCCAAAATGGATGGGGCACACTATACCGAGGTTCCATTCACCTGGCATTATTTCATCGGCTGGCAGGACATTTGCACCAGCAGCCTTTTACGCTTTAAGCTTGGTTATCGCTAAACGCACTTCATTTTGGTCAGGTGGACAGAAATGTTGACCATCGTCGTCCAGGTTGAATTGATTGTTCTACCTAACAGCGGAATTTTGAGCATCTATACCGTTTAGGAATCCAGAAAAGTGTTGTTTCCAGATCCTCAGCAGTCAGCACTCGTCTCGGCAGGCTTCCGTTCTGGCCTTTTAGCCCTTGGGAGATTGCTTCACCCTTCGGTAGAACTTTCGAACATCCCTCTTACCGCTACAGTCCTCAACAGACTCGACTGCCCGCTTCCCATGCTCTCTCTTTTTCCTCCTGAGGAGCTGGCGTTCCTCCCCTCACTTTTGCTCAAAGAGCTCTCGGGCTGTTGTTACAGCAGCTCTGGTTCCAGCATTTATCGGTAAGCTTCATTTTTTGCTGCATGTGCATTCTTCACCGAACCAGGGGTGTTGTTGTGGCCGCCTATTGAAACCCAGCACATCAGTGGCGGCACTTCTGGATGACTTGTTGGCAGTGTTTCCACTGGTTCCCTGCAGTTGGGGCTGTTGGTGGAGTTGCTGAAAGGTTAAGAGAGACTTGGTGAACAAAGATCTCTTGTCCGCTTGACGTTGTATCATTATAGATATCCGCATACGTACTCGTGCTATAACCAAGTAATGGTCCGAGTCAATGTTGGCTCTTACCTTAAATAGGTAAGGATTAGGAGCACTAGATACCATGCCTCCAGCGAATTTCCTTAATCAGGCTAGGACACTGGTAGATGTGTGGGTATTACAGCCCCTGGTGATAGTTGGGATGCTTAAATCTTCGAACTTAATAAAACTCCAAACCAATGACTAGCAGGAAAAAGTACTTTTTAAAAAAGGCTTTGAGGCAAAAACTGTGAAAAATCATGAAGGATGTTAGTTAAGTGTATTTGTGTGTGCATAAACCAAGTTTTTTTTATTTGATTTCAGATTTAATGACTACGAAATTCAAAAAATGATTTTTAAGGCACCAAAGATTACCTATAATGCCATAAAAGTTATTCACTAAGAAAATATAGGTCGAATTGCTAAAATAAATTTTCTAAAAGTTTAACCAAAAGTCGAAAGTTTTTTGAATTTTATCTAATGAAGATAGTTTTCCCTAAAATTCAAGAAGGCAGCCCCCTCCCGTAAGCCCTGGGTCTTGACCCTTGGAGCAACAGACAGAGAGATTTAAACAAATTAATTAAAGGGATAAAATACCATTTTGGCAATGATTTCAAAATAAAGGTTTTCGTCTTTAAGTCCATCGAACAAGTAGATACATAATACTTAAGTTTGCTATACATTCTGGACCAGTTTGCCAAGTCAGGTCATCATACATTATGTAATATATTTAAGAGCATATAAATAGGTATATCCAACATGCAAATAAATTAATGAAGTGCAATATTTTTATAATAAAAAAAAAAAAAATAAGTTAAAATTGATTTTCCATTTAATTTCCTCCTTTACAACTATGATAAAAAACTATGTTTCAAATGGTTTTGAAAAGTTTTTTTTTTTATTTATTAAGTAAGAGTTGATGTATTTTGCTTCATATAAATAACGGTAATTTTTCTTTTCAGAACTTCATCCGTTTTGTAAGAACCACTCTTAAAATGAATAAAATCCTTTTGCGGTAAAAGTATCAGAAAAAAAATCAATCCTTTCTGCCATGTATCCATTTAATTTTTTTTTTCTATATAAAAAGTAGTGCGTAGGCATAGAAATTCCTTTCATTTAATCAATGGCTCTTACCTTTTTCAATGCTTTATTTTATGTTTTTTTTTATACACAAACTTTTACAACCTGCTTTAATAGGTAGATACATATGTATACTTATGTATGTATGTATGTATGTACATAAGAATCAATCCTATGGCCCATATAATGTCGGATGATATTTTCAAAGGATGACAAAACAGAAATGTAATATTTATTTATTTTCTCTGTTGCCAGAGCCAGACGTCTTCTAAGTAGGCTACCTTTGGGCGCTGATTCATAATGTAAACAAGTGTATCCTTTTACATAGCCCCAACTCTTAAAATCAAACTCTCAAGGACTTGATATTTTTTTTATGTAGGTATATCCCTACTTTTATACTCTTCAACATAATATCAACAAAAAAAAAACATAGACCTAAGCCTTCACGCATTTAGGGACAACAGTTTCCTATATCGATGAATAAAAATATAGTAGTTGCGTTCTAAGTGCGTAAACAACCTAAAGGTGATTTATTATTATTAATGGAAATAAAGATTTTATATGATTTCCTCGAGCAAACATCGTTAATGGTGAACAAAAACAACACACAAAAAAGAAGAAAACATAGTACAAAAGATTTGGATTAGCCATTAAAAGTGTATTTTCAAGATCAGGAAAAAAGGAACTATTCTGAGAAGTGAAACATGGAAGAGATTTAATAACATAGGAAACGTGTGTGTTGGAAAAGATTTTTGTTTCGAGAATCCTTATTGAATATAATGAGTAGTGTTGGCTATTGAATATACTTTTTAATAAGGAAGAAAACAATTGAGTTCAAGGCTTTTTACTATTGAATACTTTGTTTTTTGGGGTAGAAACAGGCTTTAAACCATAAAAATGCTAGGTACTATGCACCCTTGTGCTTCTGAGAGAATGGTCATCATTAACAACTTTTCAATATGTTTGGTATAAATTGAAAACGAAGCCGAATTCAAAAATTTCACAACTGAAACTTTTTGTTCAAAATTGAAAAATCCAAGGAACTAATATACGCTGAGGTCATCCTTGTATAAAATAAAGTAGAGGCTCAAGGCTTTAATATATGACATATTCAAAAAGTGATTTTATTTTAAAACTGACAGAGATATAGCTATTCAAACTTTATCATTTCTTATCATTTTTCGCAGTTTTGGCCCGAAAGCTCCTTTCATCATGTATGACAAGATTATAGAGAATATTTAAAAATTAGTTTTCAGGCCATTTTAAACTGACCTTCAAATATCCGATTAGGCCAAGAATAACGATACTTGCCACTAAACCGTTAATGAAGAGCTTATCTATCTCAAAATCGGCTCTATCGATTTTCATAAAAAAAAATAAGTGTATTAGGCCTCGGCCACGCAGTAAGCGGCTGAGCGGCTAAGCGGCTGAGCGGCTAGCGGCTGAGTGGCAGCTCTAAGCGACGTATGGCCAAGCACTGAGCGACTGCTTTTGAGCGATTAGTAGTTAAAATGCCGTTGTCAAGAACAGTTCGCCGTATTTTACTGTCGGAAAATCGTTTGTATATGTACAAATTACTTAAACGTATACAAAAAAGAAGACGATTTGGTGTTCATCCGATTAACCAATTAAGATCGGAGTTTGGAGAATTTAATCATTTATTTTTGAATCTACGAAAATTTCCAGATAGATTCTGGCAATATCTACGTATGTCTATCGAATCTTTTGATATTTTTATTTTTAAAATTGGCATTTCTATCTTGCCATAAATCTGGTCGAGATTGCACACACGAAATTAACAACTCAATGTTTACTTTGGCCATCTTTACTTCTTGCCGCTCAGAACATTACTAAAAATTAAAACAGGTTTGGTTGCTGAGCGGCGCCGCTTAGCCGCTCAGAATTTTGTTTCGCCGCTCGCTCATTGCGTGGCCGCTTCTATGTGATTTCATATGTTTTATATTTTTTTTCCGCTCAGCCGCTCAGCCGCTTACTGCGTGGCCGCGGCCTTATTGTAGGTATAGTGTAATTTTTGGATGGTTAAGCGTTGTATGAAGCGGGTAGTCCCTGACTTGTGTGAACATGGCGACGTCTAGTGATGCAACGAATACTAGACGTCAATTGTGCTTATTTTACCTTCAAGTGATAACCATCGGATACGGGGTCACGTTCATCCCGACTTGACTTGTTCAACCAATAATCGTGAGTGTTGAAAAAAAGGCAAAAATAACAAAACTATAATTTTCTGTCGCAAATGATTGGCTATAATAATTTGGCCTAGGTCTTCGACGATCCTTTCACAAGGATGGTGTGCGGTGGATGAATTCGGCATAGAGAATCAATGATGCCCACCAACTGTCTTGAAGACAGCGACCGAGACTATAGTGTTCCCACTAAGGCACTTATAATTTTATCAAGGCGTTTGCGCAAGAATTCCCAAGATACATAGAATCAACGGTGGCATCCACGGTTCTAGTCAGGCAAAACCACTTAGCGAACACCTTATATGGGCTACTACGACATATTCGAAGCCTAGGCCTATAAGAAGCGGTTAATACAGCTTCCCCCCATCCTCGGAGTTATATTATAAAAGTCTGTTTCCCCAGGTTGGGGTCATGCCCTCGGGCTGATTTCCCGTCCAAAGTTAAGCTATTTTAGTTGCAAAGCAGCAATAAGCCTCGGAACCTATCACACAAAATAAAAAAAATGAACCTCGGATCTGTACATGGAATATTCTATCTCCTTATAGCCCAAGGACAAGAAAACGTTTTTGGTGGCATAATCGGAAGATATAGCCTGCACGCAACCACGGACTCAGGCTAATTGACTTTGCTGCCGGTTAAAACGTTGTGGTATATAGAACCCATACAAAGCGGCATGGCAATAACTGGTCAATCCACTGCCAACCAGATTGACCACATTGTGATCGACGCAAGGCAATCCTTCAATATCAAGGATGATGCAACGTTACGAGGAACCAACGTTTGCTTGGTCCTTTTCCGATTGGGTCTTTCGCACCCATTTTAATAGTCCAATATGAACCAGTGAAAGAATAGCAGAGAGGAACACCGGCTTCTCTGAAGGAAAAAAATGCGCATGAGAAGTGCGTGATCGAGGAAACAGAGTTTGCAGGAATCAAATTCGCAAGTTTTACCAAAAACTAAAAGAAACCTCCCAGAGCTAAGAGCCCGAATCGAAGCTTGCAAGGACGATCAGGAGAACATCGTGGTAGAATCGCAGTGGGTTCTGAGGATTTGGAAAATCATTCCCTGCCATTAGTCCTTTTATGCAGAATGCATACGGTGACCATTTTTTCAGGGGTAAAAAAGAGGACAACTTTTTAAAAACGTACAAAAGTTTCATAACATTTGTTTAAAAAGCTTTTACTTCAAAATCAAACTCCATGATAGATTGTACCAAAAAAAATGCTTAAATACTGAATATAATCAATTATTTTTATTAATTCTTGATTCCAATTCAATTTCTTAAGAACATTTTTAAATCTGCACAGTTGAAGTCGTTATTAAATAAACTTTGTTATTAATATTGCCTCTAGTTTTTCAATTTTTGATTGCTATTAAATCAATATAATTGAGGGTCCAAATTGTATTTGAAGCTGAAAACACTCTGTGTTCTTTTTTGTCGTATCGTTTGACACTGCTTACCTAGTCATTTAATTCCTCGGCAATGATTTCTAGATTCTAAATTCTATAGTGCATTGGAAAGCGTTTAGGTCCGAACTAGTGCTATCTTCTTTAAATTTTTAAGTGGTTTAGTAATGAAAAAAGGAGGTACTTAATGTATTTTCAGCCAGAAAATTATTTGAAAGATGAAAAGAGGACATTGGGAGGACAATTCAGCAAAAGGAGGACAATTGACTGTCCTCTTTAATAAAACTAAATAGAGAGGACACGATACCGAAAAAGAGGACTGTCCTCTGAAAAAGAGGACGGATGGTCACCGTAAGGATGCATGACGGAGAATGCACGCTGCCTCCATCAAAAGATCTCACCGATACCTTTGATGTCAAAAGTTTACGAAAAGGCGACGCACTGTCATGCAACTTCTTCAACATCGTTCTTGAAAGAATAGTGCAAAACTCTCACGCACACAATCTTTCAAAATTCCATCCAGTTACTCGCCAACGTTGACGATATTGACATAATCGGACGAATAAAGCGTGATGTCAGTGGTGATTTCGTGAATATTGAGGAAGAAGCCAAGAAGAGGTTTGTAGGCGAATGAAGGCGGGACCAACAACAAGAAAACAATTCAACCATTCCCGTCAGGAATGGAGGGACCTACTGTTTTTTGCTGAGTCTGAACGGCTAGATGAGAAACATTTATTCATGACAAGTATTCTCTTGGAGGTTTTGTCAGTTCCTAGCAAGAGGCAGTACCTTACTCGTTCAAAAGTGGCTGGTGATGAAGTGTTTAGGAGTATGCACCAGGTCATCTGTTAAATTTGGTCAAAATATTTGTTTTGATTTTTGGGCGAGGTTATGCTCGCCGGTCTCACCAGGGTCGTTCTGAAGAAAACACGAAACTTCAGAGGAACAAGGTCTTAAAACCTTATAACAAAAATCTTTATTGAAAACACTCTTATATTTATAACCCGCTATATTCTGTTGCTATGGTTTGCTGATACTTCGGTTAGTTCACTTGCGTTCCTGGATTCTGGTCTTGCTGTCTTGTATCGGTTACACTGGCGTCTGATAATTCAGTCCTATTCCTGTAGTTTGGTCTCGGGTAATGTAGCTTCCGATGGTTGGGCCTTTAAACCTGGTCCTATTATTCTGACGTTAGGTTTGGGTACTATACTTTAAGCGTTTTAAGAAATTGCAGGCTAAGATGCCCTGGGTATATCAGCAGGTACTACGCCCCTGGTGGCACTCAAAACAGCAGGCTAAAATGCTCTGGAAAATCAGCAGGTACTAAGCCCCTGGTGGCAATCAAAACAACAAACTAAAACACTCTGGTACATCAGCAGGTACAGGCTAAAACACTCTGGTGCAGCAGCAGGAACTACGCAATTGGCAGCACTCAAAACAGCAGGCAAGAACGCTCTGGAAGATCAGTAGGTACCAAAGCCCCTGGTGGCTTTGATGTCAAAAAAGGTTTTAGGCGACGCGCTGTCATGCGACTTTTTCAAAATCGTTCTTGAAAAAATAGTGCAAAGCTCTCACGTCAACACTAGAGGCACAATCTTTCAAAAGTCCGTCCAATTACTTGCTTACGCTGATGACATTGACATAAGGCGTTTTTCTTTTTTAATTCAGAAAAGAGCTCTGAATAGAGTCCGAGCATGTCGAGCATGTTCTGAACATCATCTGAGCAAGTTTGTTCTGACCACCCTGAACCATTTTTGAAACACACCTGAACACTAGATGTCAAATGCTATGTGTTCAGCATTGAACTCAGTCTACTTTTTATTCTGAGCTCATAGAGCGCGCTCTGAACAAACTCAGAACGAAAAAAGAAATACAAATTTTTAGTTCTGAAAAATCAGAGCTAAAAAAGAAACCCAACTTTTTGTTTGACAGTTCAGACTCTGCTCTGAATTAAAAAAGAAAACCCCCTATAATCGGAGGAGCAAAGCGTGATGTCAGTGGTGCTTTTGTGAGTATTGAGAAGGAAGCCAATAAGACGGGTTTAACGGTGAATGAAAGCAAAACGAAATTTATTTATTTATTATCATTTATTTATTTATTATCATCTATCGAGCTTATTATCTCTATTAGACTTAACAATAGGTATATATACAATAGGTACTTAACATTCATAGAATAAATATTCTTTGTCCATAAAAAATTATTATACAAACTTACTATCATGACCGATTAATTTACCATATAACAAACATTAAAGTTTTCTTAAATAAAAATCTGCTTAAATGTAGGTCAATTATATCGCAAACTGAATTAAATAAAATGCAGGAGCTGGAAACTGGGTCACTTTTACCATAATTTGTGTAGAAACGTGGCACGTAAAAAAACATTTTTCTTTCTCTCAAAGGTCTTGAAGGAGCAAAAATCGGATAAAGAGCAAGAAGGTCGGAACAATCAATATGTGAACATAAGACATCCCTTGCCAACATAACAAGATATTGCTTACGCCTTGATTCCAGAGTTTGCATCCCTAACAGAAGGCATCTTTGTTTATATGAAGGCATAACGTTATCTACCCAATTCAGCTTTCTTAAGGCATATCGCGTGAATTTGCGCTGGACTGCTTCTATACGGTTAATACTAACCTCATACGTTGGATTCCAAATACAACAACCATATTCTAAATTTGACCTAACTAAGCTTATATATAAGGATTTTAAAGTATGTGGATCAGTAAAATCCTTAGAATTTCTCTTTAGAAAACCTAGCAATTTATTAGCTTTAGATACAATATAATCATAATGATGATTGAAGGTTAATTTATTGTCAAAGACAATGCCAAGATCTTTTATTTTGTCAACTCTCTCCAATTCTTTGCCATTAATGATGTACGAGTTCTGAATAATTCGGGGAGATCGAGAGAAAGAAATCAACTTACACTTAGATATATTCAATTCCAAACAGTTATCAGCACACCACTTAGACACTCTATTAAGATCGTATTGAAGAAGTTCACAGTCATTAATGGATTTTATAAGCCTAAATACTTTAAAATCATCTGCAAACAGCAAGTTTCCAGAAAAGTTCACCCAAGAGGGAAGGTCATTTATAAAGAGATCAAAAAAGAGAGGTCCAAGGTGGCTACCTTGAGGAACTCCTGAAAAGTTTTTTATTAGTTTAGATAAATTACTGCCTATCTTTACATACTGATTTCGATTAATAAGATATTGTTGAAACCATTTTAAGATACTTGAGTGAAATCCTAAAGCTTTTAATTTTTCCAAAAGAATAACGTGTTGAACTCGGTCAAAAGCCTTTGAAAAGTCCGTATATATCACGTCTACTTGTCCACCTCGTTCCATTCCCTTTGTACAAAATTGCGAAAAAAGGGATAAGTTAGTAGTAGTTGATCTTCCACTAACGAACCCATGTTGACTATCGGAAATTCCACGTTTAATGTTTACATAGATTCGTTTTTTAACAATCGCTTCAAACAATTTGGGAATTGTTTGTAACATTGAAATGGGTCTGTAGTTGGTGATGTCTTGCTTCGAGCCTGCTTTATGTATTGGTGTTATTACCGAGGTCTTCCATTCATCAAGAAATACTCCTTGTTCTAACGATAAGTTAAATAATTTCCTCAAAGGTTTTGTTAAACTTTCTTTGCACATTTTTAAAAACAAAGGGGAAATTCTGTCAGAGTCCTCCTGCTTATTGCTATCTAGAATAGAAAGTTCTTCCAAAATTTCTTCGTCAGTTATAATAAGACTACCTAGACTCGTAATTGGTTGAATATTTGGTGCACTTCTGAATGTCGTATTATCAAGTACAAAGTTGGACTGGAAAAAATCAGCAAACAAATTACAAATTTCAAGTTCATCACATGTTACTATATCATTTAATTTCATATTAATTGGAAACCCGAAAGATTGTCTTTTTCCGTTAAGAAACAACCAAAAAGATTTCGCATTTGTTTTGATTTTAGATTCCAAACTCCACATGTATTGACTATACAAAAATTTTTTCAATGTTTCATATTCCTGTCGAAGTTGTCTATAGATGTCTTTGAAAGCTTCATTGGATCTATAACTTTTATGAGCCTTAACCATTTTATTTTTAAGACTACAAAGGCGTTTATTAAACCAAATAGGCCTACCATTGCTCTTTTTCCTTTTTTTAGGAACTAAACCAATTTTAGCTTCTTCAACTTTTTCTCTAAATTTCGCAAAGCATAGTTTTAAATCATTAGATACAAAAAAGTTATTCCAGTCCACCTCTTGAAAGAATGAATTTAAAGCAACATAATCAGCCTTTACATAATCGTACTCAAATATGGATTCCCGTTTAATAAAATTAAGTTTATCAAGAAACAAAAAATTAAATTGAATATGTAAAGCTTTATGGTGTATAGAGTTTTTAAGATAAGGTTCAATTATTTCTTCAACAACAGCTTCAAGCTCATTACTTAAAAAAATTAAATCAAGAAAACGGTCATTATCATTTTTTATACAATTGATCTGATTTAAATTCATAGATAACAGCAAATCTAAAGTTTCATATTCTATTTTAGAAGTTACATTAGAGGGATATAAACTTTTGTCCTCATCAGAATAAATCCAATTTATTTGTGGAAGATTAAAGTCTCCCAATATAACTATATATGAATTTTTTTCAAGAACATCAAACACTTTTTTTATATTTTGTAAATGTAAAGAATATGTAATTATATCGCTTCCAGGAGGAATATAAGAAACAAAGATATATAAATTTACACCAGCAAAGGGTAACTCAAGTTTAACACATATTTGTTCAATATTTTCATTAAATAAAGATAATTGAAAGCTTATGAGCTTGGAACTCACAGATAAAATAACGCCTCCACCTCTGCTTACACTATCCGTATAACGATCCTTTCTGTAAACATGGTAGTTACTGGGAAAAAGTTCAGACGAATATATACCTTGGGTTAACCATGTTTCGGTAAGGGCAAACACAGGATAACTGTTGTCAGCAATGGCAGCATAAAATTTATCAATTTTTGTCCTCAACCCACCACAATTTTGATAATAAATGCGAAATGTATTAGCTTCGTCAATAACAGGACAATTTTTAAAAACGTCTAGGTTATATTGATGAAATTTGATGGGAGCTTCAAGTTTTTTTGGTTCTCTTTAAAATATCTAACTCGTACCCCTTCAGGCCAAAAACTGCGACCAGTTACTGCGGTTGCACACTCGAGAGGGACTCTGATTTTAAAGTTTACGGTTTGGAGATTTTCAATGTTTTGGTTGACTGGAATCAACTTAAAGCAAACAATTTTAGATTGGTCTATGTTAAGCTTAAAAGCAGCATACTCAATAATAGCTTGGAATGTTGTTGTTGTCAGAAAACTTGATAAATGGAACCATTCAAATTTCTTCGCAACGAAAATTCCTTTAAGTGCAGATTCACCATTGCAGATATTAGATTTTGACTGTCGTAAACGAATATTATCCTCAACATCATCCACAGCAACACATGCATCTGTATCCTCAGATTCAACATCAGCAGCAACAACTCCAACACCATCAACTATATTAGCAACATTATTAGCATTAATAAACATAGCATCAGCATCAGCATCCTCGTATTCAACAGTAGCAGCAATACCCCCAGTGTCAACCAATTCAACAACATCATTTTCGGCAACAATACTTTCTGCGTTACTGAAAGCACCGGCAGCACCTACATCATCCGCAACAACTCCAACACCATCATCTATAGTAGCAACATTATTAGCATTAATAAACATAGCACCAGCATCAGCATCCTCGTATTCAACAGCAGCAGCAACACCCCCAGCGTCAACCAAATCAACAACATCATTTTCGGCAACAATACTTTCTGCATTACTGAAAGCACCGGCAGCACCTGCATCATCCGCACGCATTACTTGACAGTCCCCGTCACCACTCCCCTCATCAGCTACAAAAGAATCATTTGCATTGGCATCGACGACAACCGTATTTGTTTTTTCAGCTATAGACAATTGCAAATCGTCAACAACAACAGTGCTATAAGCGAGCTCCCCTTGATTTTTCCCTTTGCAACCACCATCAACCGCAGTAGAAGAGACTTTTGCACTTGCAGTAGCTGCAGTTCCAATTCCATTTCCACACGACTTTCGATTATTATGTATTTTATCTCTCTTTTGAGAGACTTTGTCAATGGGTTTGGCTTTGTTTATTGTGCATTTATTTACATCATTTTTTTTATTATTTGGTATTGTTCTTGAAAGAGGGGAAAGGGTAGACTTATTTAAGTTTTTTATGTTAGGTTTAGCAATGACGATAGGAGACGAAGAATTATGTACTTTCGGTTTAGGTGTTAACAAACTCGAGGGGTCTTTCACATTATCTCTACTTTTTTTAGCGCGAGTGACTCTATCAGCACCAAGTTTCGGAGTATTTGTATTAAGTTTTGTGTTTATGCACTTTGCACTCTCCGTATTTATCGAGGCTTCTACATTGCTAACTTTATTCTTTATCTCAGAGAGGTCAGATCTTAACTCATTTACTGAGATTTGCACTCTTTGTATATGGGCATATGAACACAAAGGGAAAGAATAATTTTTGCAGATATCACATTTCCAACACAAATTTTGATTTGAATTTATCATCTCCAAAATATTTTCACTCAGTAAAGTACATGAAGAATGAAAATTTAAAAAGCAAACTCCACAAGAAATAGAGCTTTTGTTATTTATAATACTTTTATCACATTTAAAACAATTTAAAGCCATTTTAACTGATAGCTAAGATAAGAAAAACAAGACACGTCTAGTCAGTTTGATATCAGTATAAGAATGAATGAAATGAAATATATGCTGTCAACAAGAAAGGACACCCAACACCGACGCACGTCTTGGACAGAACGTCACTATAGACAGCTTTGATTTTGAGGCGGTCAGAGACTTTGTCTACCTAGGATCCGCTATAAACTCAGCGAACGATACCACTGCTGAGATCAAACGAAGAATTACTCTTGCCAATCGCTGTTTCTTTGGGCTAAGAAGGCAATTGAGAAGCAAAGCCCTCTCTCAAGCAACTAAACTGTCCCTGTATAAGACGCTTATCATCCCGGTCCTGATGTATGGTGCAGAGGCATGGACACTGCTAACGGCGGATCAGAACGTGTTAGGCTGTTTTGAGAGGAAAATTCTCCGGGTGATTTTTGGTCCCGTCTATACAGTTGGGGATTGGAGAAGAAAATACAACCACGAACTGTATGGGCTGTACAGCGACACAAACCTAGCCACAAAAGTAAAAAGCCAATGACTAAGATGGCTGGGTCACCTAGAGCGAATGGACACTATTGCTCCGGCCCAGAAAGTCTTTGAATCCAACCCCGTGGGACAACGCAGTAGAGTTGGACAGCGTAAAAGGAGGCGCACGCAAGTGGAAGAAGAGGACCTCAACCAACTTGGCGTGCGAAACTGGAGACAGCTATAGCTAGAAACCGAGCCGGCTGGAAGAAGCTTGTTGGTTGAGGCCCTGGTCCACCCCGGACTGTAGTGCCACCTTAAGTAAGTAAGTAAGGCCCATTTGCTGATACGAAACTTAAATATTTAAGTAGAACATAAGGGCTTATGTGAGAGCTAACGCAGAGGAAAAAGTAGAGCATGAGCTTTTTAAGTAGAACATAAATGCTTAAGTATCGTATGAGCAAACGGCTCTAAGTAAAGCCCCTGGTGGCAATCAGGACATTTAACTTCAAACTAGGACCCCTTACCACTGCTGGGGGGAAGCCTTAGTAAGAAATAGCTGGGCAATCGTGTCCAAAGTGTGTGAATTAAATGTAGTGAAGTACAATTTTCACCAATAATTAAAATAACATGAAAGAACAAGCAAAATTGAAATAGTTTTAAAAAATTTTAACAATAGTTTTTTGAAAATTTTGGCAGGTTTACTATGTATATATGTTTTAGAAGCTTCTGAATAAATGAAATTATTAAAATCAATCAAACCATTTTCAAGGACATCGAAAATAAAAATAAAGGTTCTTTGGGAGGTTCCATTACTAACCAATTTTTGAAAAATGGGTTTAGAGAGAGAGGATCGATCAAAATAAAAACAAAAATATCTTTATAGGGTAAGGGTCAACTCTTATTCAAAAGGAACCTAATGTACATATTCAGGTTTACCGTTTACAAATATAGCTTCTTCTTTCTTTCAATTTTCGCACACATTGTGCGTTTATTCAAAAAAAGTTAACTCATCACATTAAGAAACTTTGTTACTTATTTCTTTGAAAAATGTTTGTCCTTTACAAATGACAGTGAGTAGAAAAAAATTAGATAAACTTGAAACTCACAGCGCCCACCATCATCTTATACGAATGAAAATTAATCACTGTCGGGGAATATAAATCATAAGGCCAACATAAAAACCTGTAGTAGGTAAAGGACGTAGGACCTTCAAGGAATCTCTCAAAGAGATTGTATTTCTTTGTATTCGGGCCATCCGCATAATCTTTGTTGTCCTTTCGTGTTAGCCAGAACTGACTCTGAAATGAGAATGAGATGAGCTAACAAGTCAAGTTCAGTTTTGTTTTTTTTTCTACATAGTCTCCTACTAATACTGCCTCTGCTCTCATAGCTAATGTAGGGCGTTTCATTAGTAACTCTTGTTTTCTTTTCACTAAAGAACTATGTACATGGCATACGAGGCAAGTTGGCCACACTACTACCAACATAAACTTTTGCATTGTTATAAAAGGATGTGAAAGTTAACTCGACTCGTTACTGGAAACTTAAACAAAAGATGCACCGGACAATGAGCTGTTGGATGAATTAAATTAGACATTAATTAAAATGAAATGTTTCTCAAGAAGAGACTTTTTCATAGCTATAGTTCAGTGTTAGTCAACATGTTGTACTTTTTGGAGTAGTGAAAATGTTTATTATGTCATTTTGAAAGTTCTTAAAATATAAACAAAATAGAATGAAATTGAAATATTAAGGTCAAATTGCAGGAATTTTGTTTTGGCAGCAGTTGTAGGTAATTCTTTTCAATAAAAATATTTGAGTTTGCTTTTATCGTAATTTTATGTTCTTAACCTCTCCCAAAATGAGGCACAGGGCGTCAACTATCGATTATCATAAAATTAAAAGCAATTAAATATCAAGGTCGAATCATTAAAAGTCCTCGCTGTTAACGGATATTTAAGATCATCTATAACTCTTAATAAATAAGAAATATATCTGTAAGGATATACTCAAAATCAACACAGAAAACCTTTTAAAAATATCCTTGAGATATCCTTTGCACAATCAATCATATTTTATTCTCATTCTTTTGGACATTAAAATCAATTCCAATTTGCTTGTCAACCGCAATGAAATCAAAAAAATCATATTCTAGGCTTCTTTCAATTTGCCGCTCGTTTATGACTGTGTCACTATAATATTTTTTTGGAAAAAAAAAATAATTACTTTCTATTATTTGATTCTTTATTTGGGTTTTATGCTCCAAGGCTTTTGCCAATTTAATTTTTTTTTCCATTGAATCGCAACAGAATCTCGTTTCTCTTCAATAATTTTCTTTGAAATCCCTAAAGGAATATCCTTCCCTCTATTCTATCGTCATATATCTGTATATGTTCATAGTTATCAAAGCATAGGGTATAAATGTTAACAACTGACCTCTACCCAGACATCGTAGTTCATGGCCTATTTCATATAGAAGTTATCCAAATATGACTTTTTATATTGGTTGTACAGACATTCATACATATTGGTATTATGTTCATTGGTTTTCTAAGGAAAGGATTTTAATGAAACGCCATATCTTCATGAAACTTTTATATTGGAACAGGAAAGCTTAGCCCTTGCGGCCTTAAGCCTTTGACCTAAATCATTAGTTTCGTATATCTTTGACTCTGGCAATCAAATAGTTTCGAGCCAAAAAATAGTCATAGCCAACATAGATAATATTAATGAAAGGTTTTCCTAGCTTCTATTTCAGACATGTTTAAAAGGACAAAGTTCAGTAACATATGCTCAGAAGCGTGTGTATAAATTGGTAGCAGTCCCACATAAACTGTATTTTTATTTAATTTAAGAAGTTTGAAAGAAAGCACTTGACTTTTAATTGGGCGGTATAACACGTATTACCCATTTAGCTTGTCGTAAATACCAACAGGAAATAAATTTTGAATTTGTAAAATATCAATACCTAATAGGGAATGTATATTAAGTTAGCAGGACACTTTTGGAAATTTATGTTAAAAACTAGGGAGCGGGTCAAAATTCTGGTTTCAAAATTCTGCTTTTCAAAATTCTGTTTTTTGCACGAAAATTCTTTTTTTCAAAATTCTGCTATTTTTCAGTTCTGTCTTTCAAAATTCTGCTTTTCAAAATTCTGTTTTTCAGAATTCTGTATCATAAATTTTTAATCAATAAAATTCTGCTAATTCTGGTTTTTCTCAAAGACGGAAAAAAAGTTATTTTTTTAATTTTATTGTTAGACAATTCAGGGCAATACTTTCTTCCAATCTGAAAGAGATTTTGTTTTTGCTCGTCATTTATTTATGATATTTGCACATATTTTTCTACAACGAACTATCTACGCACAACTTATATTTTACTTTTTTTGTACTTTAACGGGTTAATGAAGCTGTAAATGTAAGTGCAAAAGTTGAATTAAGCCTAGTTTACAGTTTGATTCAGGTTAAACACAAAATTATATTGGTAATTGGTTAACAGTTTCATGCAAAATTAAACCATTGTTGTCATGAAATTTCATGCAAAACGATTGGCCGGAAATTGTTTTGCGTGCTAAAATTATGTGGTGAATAATAAGTATTTTGTATGGTTGGCTTACACTTCGAAAAAAAAAATGTATTCACCTTACAGCTTTTTTTGCATGCATATGATTTTTGCTTCCAAAAATAATTGTTTTCCATTTTTAGGCCTATAGTTTATTAATTAAGTGTAAGTAAATGACTCAATGCGAGGCTAAGGCCAAGGTAAAAAATTTTCGTCTAGAATAATATAGAAGTTTTGCACAGTTGAGGTGCATAATTGTTTACAAAGTTTTGTTTTTTATGCGCACGGAACTGTAAACTATGCTCATACCTACAATTATTGTTTTAGACAAAAGAGCAGCCTTAAAAGCAAATTCAAGAAATTTTCCCTATTTTATGATGAGACAAGTACGAGAAAATTGTATGACAACATTCTGCCATTAATAAAAAGAAGGTTTGGAAAATGTTAAAAAGCGCGCGCTTTTTAACATTTTCCAAACCTTCTTTTTATTATTGGCAGAATTTTATAAAACAGAATTTTGAAAATCAGAATTTTGATAAGCAGAATTTTGAAAAGCAGAATTTTGAAAGCAGAATTTTGAAAGCAGAATTTTGAAAAGCAGAATTCTGAAAGCAGAATTTTGCAAAAAGAATTTTGACCCAGTCAGAATTTCGACCCCAACCCTAAAAACTATCCTATCATTAGTTGCCACTTAATTGCGAATTAGTTACGCAAAAAAAAATTAATTGCATTTTTGGTTTATGAAATAATGGGTGTCCTGCTAACTTCATATGAACTTAGCACGACAACTTTCTCAAAAATAAAGATAATCGAGCTAAAAAAAAGTTTATTATTGAGAACTAATTAATTGCGAATTAGTTACACAAACAAAAATTTATTACATTTTTGGTTTGCGAAAAAATGGGTGTCCTGCTAGCTTCATATGAACTTGGCAGGGCACAAATTTTTCGCAAACCTAAAACGCAATAGAAATTTTTTTTGCGTAACTAATTCGCAATTAATTAGTACTCAACAACCAAATTTTGTCAGCTCGATTATCTTCATTTATGGGAAAGTTGTCCTGCTAAGTTCATCTGAAGTTAGCAGGACACCAATTTTTTCGCAAACAAAAATGCAATAAATTTGTTTCTTGCGTAGCTAATTCGCAATTAATTAGTTCTCAATAACCAACTTTTATCAGCTCGATTATCTCCTTTTTTGAGAAAGTTGTCCTGCTTAGTTCACGTGAAGCAATACGCCTATTTTTCGCAAACCATTTTTTTCTGCGTAACTAATTCGAAATTAATTAGTTCTCAACAACCAACTTTTTTCGGATCGTTTATCTTCATTTTTAAGAAAGTTGTCCTGCTAGCTTCATATTTATTTATTTATTTATTTAATTATGTAACATCTACAAGCAATCTTACAGCTAGCAGATTATGGTTAAAAATAATAATGGTTAAAAACAAATACTAATTTATATAACATTACTAGCTGATACCCGCCCGCTTCCATAAAATGAAACAATTAGTAAAATTAAATAAAAAAGGATTATTTTTTCATCTTCAATATGATTGCAAACAATTCACGAATTAAATTGGGATGTGAAAGAATTGCACTTTATGCGTCATTAATGCAAAAAGTAAATCCCATTGTCGATCGTTATCTATAAATTAAGAACCTGACATTTCTGCGGTAATTTGCAAGTTTAACAATGTTATTAATTCTAAATTCTGGAAAGATGTTATCCACGCCGGATACATTTACCAACAGTGTGGCAACAAAATATGAAATTTCATCACATACAGCTTAATCGCGCATCCGAAACGTTTTTAAATTTTTGTATGCTGTTTAGTTTATACATGAAAATATTTAGGATTGGTTCTAAAACCATCCATTTTATCCCACTTTGTTGTTTTAGGTAATGGTAAAACTGATATGATTGAATGCAAGTGTGGAAGAAAAAAATGAAAATCATTTTCATCGCACAAATTTGACAGTTCTTTGCTGCGTTAGTCAAATATTGTACAATTTCACCTATATGTACGACCGCATTCCTATAGTTTCTTTTTGAGTGCACGCCAAAAAATGCCATATCGATGCCTTTGTATGCATTAAAATTTGATAGATTTAACCGAATTACAATGCTCCACCTAAATGTGCGCTTTGTTTACTAATGATATGTACTTCAATATTTAAAAATAACTATGTATTTCCCATTTGTATTATTGGTAATTTACTGCCATCTTCTACTGCTACTGATCTTCTTCTGTTATACATACTTATGGTCGAGGATATCGCTTAGAGCAGTTTCCGCTATTGGTATTTTTTATTTGGTTCAGTGCACGCAAGGTCCATGATGTATCATTTTTTGTTTGTCATAACTTCATGCAAATTGAGCAGTGAGTCACATAAAAGGTCTAAAATGCCAGAACCGTGCATGTCAGTACTGTAGATGCGAGTATCGTACTTTTTTTTTAAAGTTAAATTAAATAATTTCTTGCGATAATTAACTTTTAAAATAATTTCCCTTTGTAGTAAGAATCAAAATGATAATCGTAAGAAGGATAATCGTTTACTCAACCGCTATCGTCTCGCTTCTCGTTTTTTTCAGAATGCAATTTGATAGCGTTTCGTATTCTCAAACTCAACGGCGTACGCAACGGGTGGTCAGGTAAAGGCGCTTACCAACCCCCCCCCCCCTCGGCATATATTTCTTACATAATGTAATTTATCTTCTTTTGGAACCGTTTTGGGGCAAGATTTCTGTACCAAAACAATTTGTTTTAATGAGTTTTCTTCCTTATCGAAATCCTGCGTACGCCCTTGCTCAAACTGTGAATGAAATGTCATATTGGCTATCGTTAATGACAATCTGCGTTGTTTTTTTATCTTTAGTGCAATAAAAAAGAAACAAAAGACATGATGTCAAATTACAGTGGCTACTCAAACATTCCATTGCAGTAGCCTGCAAACTTACGATCATGAAAAAAGTATTAAGTGGGCATGAAAATTAATGCAAACGATACCTATCTAGGCATTGTCTCAACGATTGCGTTTTGACGATTATTGACTAACGTGAAGCAAATATTTGATTTTCAAAACATCATCGCCCAACAATGGTCGTAAAAAAGCTAAGGAATTTTATTCTATAAACTCTTATTCAGACAGCTGAGTTAGAAATTAAGCCTTTCTTACTTTTACCTCTAACACATTGCATTTTTGGAATAAATAGTATGTAACAACACGCTCCTATTCCACAGTAGCGGATCCAGGATTTGGCTGTGGGGGGGGCTCGAGGCTCCTATTTTAGACACCTCTCAATTTTTTTTCTCAAAATGTAGGCCAGTCAACAGAATCAAACAATTGTTTCATATTAAAAAATATACATAGTGAAAAAATTTTTCATTGAAAAAGGAGCATCTGTATAGATAATTACAAAGATATACATATACAGACACTCTACATAAAGTTGTTAGGATAATTCAAATGTCTTTCTATTTATACTGAATATTTTTTGTAGAATTCATACATTGAGGCAGTACGCAGGTCGTTCTGAATTTAAGCTCCCTTTCTTTCCAAACACCAGCTAAAATGCTAGCTCTATTTTAACACAAAATTTTTGTGGAGAATATCACATTCTCTGAAAACAAATTTTACTCCACAATTTCAAATGTTGCTTTTTCAATATTTAAAGTAAATCTGATAAAATAAAATGGGTTTTTCCCCAATATTTCACGTTTTTGATTTTCAATTTAACAAAGTAAAGTCCACCTTAATCTCATGAATAAAATAAACTGTACAAATTGATCTCGAGAATAATGTGGCGAACAATTATTTCATGCACCAAATTTTGGCAGGCATCTTGGTCATGTACTATAAGAAATGAAAATTTGATTTGAGTTGCATACCCCTCAGTCAAAATACTAGGCAAAATTTTGGGGAGAATGTTTTTGGGAGCAAAATTTGACCGCGTTCCAAAGATATTGGCTTAAACATGTTTTTGATATTGGCTAAAGCAACCATTTGCAGCCACGCAATTTTGTTTGAATGATTCTACCTTTTCTTATCATAAATATTTAATGATTTTTTTTCAATTTATTAATTTATTTAATTTTATTTATTTATTATTTTAAAGAAAGCCAAAAAAAAAGAGAAACTTAGATTAAAAATCGAATCCTTTTCAGGAAACATATGAAATCGTCGAAAAATCTTCGAACTAAAAATCTTCAGTTTCAATTTTGAGGACACTGTATTAAACAATAATTGTTTGATTCGGTCGCTCGAAAACATTTCATGCAAAGTTATTTGTTTGCCTCGGAAAAACAGTTTCTAGAGTTATAAGCTCTAGAGTTTCCCGATTGCTCTTGTAGCCAGATTCAATAGGATCCTTGATGATGAATTCTATCGATATCCTTAGTTTCGTTTATTTAGCTTAAAACAAAAGCATGCTCAAATCAAAATTTTACTTGAAAAGAAACTTTCAAGGCAAATGGTTACATTTTTCACTCAACACAGACACCTTTATCTTTGAATTTCGGTTTTCAATTTCTAAAACAAATTATTAAATGAAAATATGAGGTTTTGTCCATAAGCTCCTCAATTGCATTGAACATGTAAGCCTCTGAACTAACCTCATTTGTTTCGCCCAATGCTCTACGCCTCTACGGAATTAAACAAAAACGCAGCATATATTCATCTCTACCTTTTTTTTCGGCCAATTCCCTAGGGGCTTAAAAAAATGCATTTAACATGTTAATTTGTTAGCCCCAGCATCATATTTTCGTTCAGTTTCCTTGAAGGTTGGGAAAACAACGGCTTACTTGTTGTAATTGTAATTGTATGTTGTAATTGTAATTGTAAGGCCCCAAACTCTTCGCATTTTTGTCAGGCTTGGGAAAAAAACACAACCAGCATGCAAATTTGCTAGCCCCATTCTCATTCTTTTTCAGTTCCTTTATGGCTTGGAAAAATACATTTTTGGCGTAAATTGGTTAGCCCCAACTCTGATTCAAATTGCTTAGTCTTATCATCGTTTTTTCATCCAATTCTTTTGGGGGCTTAGAAAAACCAACTTTCATGCAAATTTTTCAGTCCCAACCTTGTTTTAATGAATACCACAAAAAACACAAATATTATATCTATGATTTACAGATCATTCTTTTTTTCATCAAGTGTTTTTAAATATTTAAGGTTTGAAAACGAGCCCAAAACTGAAATATCATCATGTTTTGTACTTTGCTATTTAATTAATTGTGCTAATCGACTGTGGGGGAGCTTCAGCCCCTATAGCCCCCCCTCTGGATCCGCCACTGCTATTCCAGTTATACCATGTGTCAAAATCTCAAACTAATCGATGAAGAACTTTCAGAGATCCTAGGTTTTGCACAAACATACATTTACATTTTTATTTATATAGATTAAAATATAAATATAAATAAAAGACTACCCTTAAAGGAATATCTCGAAGAGCTTAAATCGATTAATTGACAAACTTCATTGAAATGTCTTAAAGCCCTAGAAACCGGCTCATTACTACAATAGCTGGTCCTATGGTATCGTACAAAAAGGAAATCCCTCAAGCGAAAAAATCTTGAAGGTGCATAAATTGGTATTAGAGAAAGCAGAGGAGGGCATCTAATATGATAGCATAGCACGTCCCTTACAAGCATTATATCATGAATGTTTCGCCTCGATTCCAGGGACTTGATTCCTAGTAATAGACATCTGGCTCTATAATCAGGGACAGAACTCCATTTCATTTAAAAAAATATAAATTTTGTAAAACGCTATTGGACTTTTTCGATGCGATTAGAAAAGGTCTTAAAAGTCGGATTCCATAATTATAACATCTGCGTATTCAATTTTTGATCTAACAAGGGATGTATAAAGAGATAGCAAGGCATAGGGGTCAGAAAAGTCCACGCAGTTTCGTTTAATAAAACCGACAAGTGAATTCGCTCTTCCAACTATATAGTCAACATGACATTTGAAAGAAAAAGTTGAATCAAGCATTATACCAAGATCTTTGATATTTTCTACACGGGAGAGTGTGTTAGACTCGATGAAGTAGTTAAAGTCAATGTGAGTGTTTGATTTAAAAAAAGAGATAACATTACTTTTTTTTATATTTACCTTTAAACTATTTGAGTTACACCATTCAACCACCCGATTTATATCGGATTGAAGACGGTTACAGTCATCAACACTTTTTATCTCAAGAAATAATTTTAGATCATCCACATATAAGAGACACTGGGACTGGGAGTGATTTATGACTAACGTAATGTCATTGATAAAGATATTAAAAAGAAGAGGTCCCAAATGACTGCCCTGTGGAACACCAGAAATACATTCTATAGACCTCGATAGAAAGTTATCAATGACAACTTTTTGAGACCTACCTATGAGGTATGACGAAATCCAACTGAGGAACTTAGAGTGGAATCCAAATATATCAAGCTTACGCAGCAGGGAGTGGTGGCTTACAGAATCAAAAGCTTTGCTAAAATCTGTGTATACTGCATCAACCTGACCCCTTCCCTCAATAGAGTTAATTACATATGTTGAGAAAAGTGCCATATTTCTAGTTGTGGATCGCCCAGATACAAATCCATGTTGCAATTCAGATATGGATTCTTTAGTTAAAAATTCAATTTTATTTTTTACTATACTCTCGAACAACTTGGGAATGGCTGAAAGCTTTGAAATACCTCTACAGTTTTCTACTAAGTTCTTGGATCCAGATTTATGAATTGGCATTAGGTAAGATATTTTCCACGTATCAAGAAAGATTCCTTCTGATAGGGACTTATTAAAAATGCAAAGCAGAGGATAGCAAAGTGATGAAGCACAAGATTTTAGAAATATAGCTGGTATACCGTCAACTCCAGCATTTAATTTTGGTTTGATCGATTTGAGTCCTGAAAGAACTTCATAACTACTTAACTGTAATGCACCAATATCAACCTTACTTGGTATATTGGACATGCAGGGAAGATTATTCATGCTTGGAATGGAGTAAACTGATTGGAAAAATCATTATCCGAGGCTA
Source organism: Dasysyrphus tricinctus (assembly GCA_963921185.1). Taxonomy (NCBI): domain Eukaryota; kingdom Metazoa; phylum Arthropoda; class Insecta; order Diptera; family Syrphidae; genus Dasysyrphus; species Dasysyrphus tricinctus. The sequence continues at coordinate 17,092,231 of OY992530.1, forward strand.
CTCACGTCTCTCCCATATCCGATATATTTGGCGATTTTCTTTTGTAATTTAGAAAAGAGCTCTGAACAGAGTCCGAGCATAGCTGAACATCATATGAACAAGTTTGCTCTGAGCACTCTGAACTATTTTTGAAACACACCTGAACAATAGCTGTCAAATGCTATGTGTTCAGCCTTTAACTCTGTCTGCTCAGTTATTTTATTCTGAGCTCATAGAGCGCGCTCTGAACAAACTCGGAACACGCTCAGAACGAAAAAAGAAATACAAATTTTTAGCTCTGAAAAGAAACACAACTTTTTGCTTGACAGTTCAGGCTCTGCTCTGAATTAAAAAAGAAAAACCCCTAATGAAATATGACTGGATACAATATTTAGAAAGGCTCCATATTCCACAAATATTAAATATTCTTGGGAACTCCGTTGGAGCTAGAATAGCAAGTCGACAAATTCATTAAAGTCAGCACAGCAGCTGTAATCTCGATTTTCCTTACTTATACCCTTGAGTGCGTGCTTATTATGAAAAAAAAAAGTTCCTTCCGAGAGCAAACAACTGGTAAGTGAGTGTTGCTTGACTTAACCCAATTTTTAGAAATTTCCTTCAGGATTGTATATTATACTACATTACTTCTTGTGATAAATGCCTAGGGTCTTATTTTTGCCAATATATGTACCTACATTTTAAATGTTTTCAAATACAAGAATAAAAAAAAATTCACCCTTAATATGAGTGAAAACACAATAAATCATCTACGTGAGATAAACAATACGCCGAATGACTTATGGTGGACTGGTCAGTTTGTTTCGTTCTAAAAATAAAACATTACTTTCCTTAAAAGAGCTAAACGGAGTGTTGTTGAAAGGTCATATAATATTTATTTTAAATATGAAACATTTTCAACGGAAGCATTTTGTTTTCAAAATTTCTCTCTTTACTATAAAGAAGGGTGAAAAGTTGTTTAGTTTACGTGCCATTCAAAGTGTCACATGTCTCAATGAATTTTGTGTAAAGAAAGTTCAAACAGCAACATGAGATCTAAAAAAAAAATCAATTTTGACACGTACCATAATTCTTAGAACAGCTATTTTTATTTCAAAGGTAAATATGATATATAGAAGAAAATTGAATCAATATACTCTTTACTTCAAGGTAAGAAAGGAAATTGTAGTAAAACGGATGATTTCACCATATACACTCCTACCTTAACCAAATGGAGCATTTTCTGCAGTAGGTTATAGTGAAAGGTCATCAATCAAAAGTAAAACGAAATGAGAAGGAATGCTGGATCATTTTTATGTTTTTACGTTAACAGCAAAGCTAGCTAGTTTGTAATGAAAAAATAATAACATAATTTGAAACCCAATTTTTTAAAGTTCAAAGTTATTAACATGATTAATGCTTAAACACCATGAAATCGTATTTTTAAATATAAATACAAATATAAATATAAATATAAATATAACTATAAATATAAATATAAATATAAATATAAATATAAATATAAATATAAATATAAATATAAATATAAATATAAATATAAATATAAATATAAATATAAATATAAATATAAATATAAATATAAATATAAATATAAATATAAATATAAATATAAATATAAATATAAATATAAATATAAATATAAATATAAATATAAATATAAATATAAATATAAATATAAATATAAATATAAATATAAATATAAATATAAATATAAATATAAATATAAATATAAATATAAATATAAATATAAATATAAATATAAATATAAATATAAATATAAATATAAATATAAATATAAATATAAATATAAATATAAATATAAATATAAATATAAATATAAATATAAATATAAATATAAATATAAATATAAATATAAATATAAATATAAATATAAATATAAATATAAATATAAATATAAATATAAATATAAATATAAATATAAATATAAATATAAATATAAATATAAATATAAATATAAATATAAATATAAATATAAATATAAATATAAATATAAATATAAATATAAATATAAATATAAATATAAATATAAATATGTTGTTCAAAATTCAATATTCGATTTGATGATCGAAGGTTAAATTTCGAGGTTCGACGTGAAAATAGTTCGATGTTTGGAGTTTGATGTTTTTATAACTATGTGCGCACTAAAGGGGTTGCGACTACCCTTAAAATGATTGAATCCAGTGCGAGCAAAAATAGGGAAGTATTTAAAAGGAGATACCGATGTGCAGTGGTTTTGAAATTCCGAGTATCAAAATGGAAGGGAATAATAGAGCCGAGTAAAGCATTCCAAATTCATCTGGTTCAACTAAAAAAGATTCTCTGTACTTAACAGTAGGTACGTCCAAAATTGGCCTCAAGGGTCTGTAGCCTCACAGATCCAACATAAATATGTATGTATGTTCAACCCATTCTGTATGTCTGCTCAAGCTCTCTCAAAAATAAATTCCTGATTACGGACTTGCATATACATATATTCAAATTAATGATTCCTTTGACCTCACTAAATTACTTGACAGTCAAAAAGTATGTCCCCTTTCACATATTCAATATAAATCATGAAATATACCCCTCCATCCATACATACAAATTACAAACCTGAGAGATTTTATTTTATTATAAAAACAAAAATATATCTAAAAGCCCAAAGCTATTTTAGGCAAAAAGTCCCTCTTTTCGACTTAAACATATTTTTCTTTCGACTGTGTATATGTGCGTCTGAATGTGGCAATTGTAAGCACAAAACCTATTAACTATGCATGTTAACTCACATTGTATCTCTATTATTATGGTTTGACATTTTTCAGAACATATTATTCTTACGATTCCAGATTCCAGTATACCTTTTTGTTTAAATTTATGAAGGTGCACATAAAAGAATCACTCTCTAGGGTGACATATGTATAGGTATTTGGGCTTTTGGTTTTAAATTGAGATCCACAATCACAAGAAACAGACTGTTTTTGTGTGATATTTTTACCCGTCCCCGTCGGCAAAAAAGAAATAAAAAATCAGATGCGTTATGGTTGCTGCTGCTATACATATGGTATGAGAAACCATTAAAATCTGAATTGTCAACTGCGGGTTTATAAAAATAAATATTTTATTTTATTTTTCAAAGGACTGATTTTTCAGTCGCCAGACTCGCATTGAGGCTGTTTGGTTGGCAACAAAGTGAGAAGTAATGTTAACTGGCTCTTAAATAGCTTCTATAGATAAAAATAGGATTGTGGGGTGTATATGTACGTTTTTTTTTTTGAAGCAATACAAAAAACCCAGATACTTATTTCTTAGGATTACAAACACAATTGTTTCGAATTCGAGTGAATAAAATGGATTCAAAATAGCTTTGAATGACTTTTAATTCATTCTAAAATTGAGTTTTTATCCATATTATGCATTATTATTTGCAGACATCAGTTGATTGTTATGATATTTGCTAAAACGCAATTTTTAGTTTTTTTTTTTTTAATAGGAGTAAGGAGTTGTAAAATCACCTACATATTTGATTTTTTCTTAAGCTGTTTCTGGGCCAATACTAGTTAATTTATTATATAGGCACACCTTAGTTGTGCACACCTTAGAAGGCTTTGCTCCACACACACCTTAGATGGCTTTGCTCCACAATTATCTTCTTAGCTTACGAAGCAGCAACTGGCAGGAGTAATTCTTCGTTCGATCTCAGCGCTAGTATTATTCACTTAGTTGATAGTGGAGCCTATAGGTACAGAAAGTCTTTGGCCACCTCAAAATTATAGCCGCCCGTTTGGCACTATTCTTTCAAGAACGATGTTGAAGAAGTCGCATGACAGCGCGTCGTCGCCTTGCCTAAAAGCTTTTTTTCACATCAAAGGTGTCGGTGAGGTCCTTGCCGACCTTGATTGAGCACTGTACATTGTTCATCATCATTCTCAACAAATGGTTGTGTTTGAGAGGGATGCAAAAACTATATAGCTCTTCATAGCCTTCTCTATAAATGCTGTCATACGCGGCCTTGATATCAATGAAAGGTGAAGTTTCGATTTGAAATTCCTTTGTTTTTTTTTTCCAATATCTGCCGTAGTGCGAATATTTGGTCAATAGTCGACTTTCCTGGCCTAAAGCCACACTGATATGGACCTTTCAGGTTCCAAATGGATTCAGGTGTTCACAAAGTACGGCAGAGAAGATCTTATATGCTATGTTAAGCAGACTGACGCCTCTGTTATCAGTGCAGTCCAGAGGATCCATTATTTGCAGATGAGCTCGTACATACTCCTAACCAGTTCAACGCCAGCCGCTTTGAAAAGTTCAACCGCAAGGCCATCAGCTCTAGCAGCTTTATTGGAATTAAGTTTACATAAAGCTTTTTTCACCTCAATAGTGGGAGGAGGGAAATGTTGGGCTGTGTCGTCCAGGTAGAATGGTGAAATCAGCAAGCTCTAGAGTTCGGTTCATTTATCGTCGTAATAGAATTTGCAGAAATGATTTTTCCAAATCCTCAGGACTGCACACCGATTGGGATTCTACCACGATGTTCCCCTGATCGTCCTTGCAGGCTTCGGTTCGGGCCTTGTTACCCTGGGAGGTTCTTTTCACTTTTTGGTAAAACTTCCGTACTTCATTGCTATAATGGCATCACTCTATTTCCTCGATCACCCGCTTCTCATGCTCTTTTTTCTTCATTCTGAGTTTACGGTGTTCATCTCTCCTCTTCTGCTCGTAGAGCTCGCGAGCATGTCTGTTCTCGACTCGATCGGAAAAGCACCTGGTGACTTCTTGCCCCTGTAGCCGTTCGACGTCGAACTTGGCGTCATAACCTTTCTCCTCTGTGGAAGCTTGAGCGCATATGAGGCTAGTGTTGGCCAATTTAGCCTTGATGCGAACTATCCTGAGGCCCTCATTCACATAGCTTAAACTCAAGACTTTCTGCCTCAGTCTGTCTCTAATGACGAATCCACATCCAAAAAGACGCTGTGGTTTTTGTCGTTAACAGTCGCCGTATTAGATGACGTAGTCTTTCAGTATTTTTACTGCCCCGGCCCATCCCATCGCACTTCTTGGATGGTGGTGATGTCTGATTTGCAGCAGTCTAGGACATCCACTAAATGTTTGGCTGCACTTGGTCTATAGAGAGACAGAACACTACACCTGCAGATACGAAGTTCGTTGTCTTTATTTCGTTTGCTAGGTTCGTCAGCAGTTAATCCATCAGTATCTGAGACTTGTTGTTGCTTGGGCAAATAAAATCACCCCGACGACACGGCACGACCCCCAACCTGGAGGACCAGATCCTTATAATATAACTCCAGGGGTAAGGAGCCGAATAAACCGCTCCATATAGGATTGAGCTCGGAATTTGTCGTTGTAGCCCATACATGGTGTTCACTAAGTAGTTAGCCTGACTGGGACCGTAGATTCCACCGTTGATTTCATCTGGGGAGTTCTACCACTGCCTTAGTGGCATTACTCCTCTCGGTCTTTGTCTTAAAGACTGTTGGTGGTACCATTGATTCTCTATGCAGAATTCATCCGCCATACACCAACCTTCTGATAGTTTCGTCTAAGACTTCAGCAAAATTATCCATCCAGTCATTTCCCACTGAAGACTATAGAGTTGCTGTTTTTGGGGTATGGTTCTTTTCGTCTTTTTTATCTTGATTTTTTGTTGTTTCGTCTAATATTGTTTCGTTTTGATTATTTCGATTTTCTTTTAAAAGTTTTCAGTTTAATTCGACTTCAATCATTTCGCCATCGTTTGTTTGTTTTTTTTTATTTTTGTGCATGTAAAGAACGGCGAATTTTAACGCCTTTACGTTCTTTACATGCACAAAAATAAAAAAAACCAAACAAACGATGGCGAAATGATTGAAGTCGAATTGAACTGAATTTAATAATTTTCACAACCTAATACACGCCAACATTGCATTGGAAATTGATACAAACCAAATAATATGTATATTATCTTAAACTGCCATGCAAAGTTTCTTTTGTCATCCATGTTCCTAGTAATAAAGCAAACAACAACTCTTTAATATGCACTCTAAAGTTTATTACAAAAAAAAAAATATAACAAAACTAGATGTACTTCACATAAACTTGAAATGAAATCTATACATTCAAAAGTAACAATAAATTATTAAAAACAAGATAACGAATACAAAATAAACATGTGTTTGTGGAAAAAATTAATACAATTTTATATTTAAAGCTAGGGCCTTCAATAACCCTATGTCAGAATACTCGTCTTTTTTTTTCAAGGATGGCTCTAATCCTAGAATCTTTATCGGCATACTTTCTTTTTTTTTGGGGAATAGAATCCCCTCTAAACATTTTTTCAATTGCAGCTTCAACGTTTTTCATTTCTTTTTTGAGTTCAAAAATTAACTTATATACACCAATGTTTGATGCTCCAATTACTGAATTAATATGCCTATGGAAAGACTCAGCGTAATTTTGTGTCGTTGGCATATTCATCTCAAATTGGTTGGAAATGCTCCAAAACTGAGGGAGGTATGCTGGTGGTTTTCCATTTTTCCCATTAACATAAAATTCGTCAAACCAGTCCATTATCGGCTGTGCTTCAGAAGGCATTTCTTGCTTTAATTTACTGAAAGCCAAAGAAATCCTATCTGGTGACATGAAAGAAAGTGCGCCTATATGCCGAATTTTCAAAGAAAACTCTGGATCAGAACCATACCTTCTTTGTAAGCCAGATTTTTGAACATGGCGATAAATGGATTGAAACAGATGAAAACTACACCCCTTAGGAATACACTCAACATAACAATTTCTGATGCTATTAATAGCAGCTTTTTCAAAATCCATAATGCACAATTTAGGATTCAATGTGATTCCATGTTTTAAAGCATAATTTTGAAGACTTTTGAACAGCAAGTCATATAATTTTGTACTTTTACCCGTCATCAGAGCAAAAACCATTGGATATGCCTTAAAACTACTGTCAACATTACAATGGATGGTATAAAGTTGATAAAATAGTGTTGGTACAATTTTAAAAGTACCATCCATCATCCAAAACTGACTTTTTTCTAATAACTTTACATTTTCTACATTTGTCATTAATATAATTCTGTCTTTATCTTTTATAATGTCATCTACAATTACAATTTTTTCATCTAAAAACTTAACTTCTTCTGATAAAATAAAGTCTATTGTTGTCTGCTCAACCATTAAATCTGTCGTCTTCTTCCTTTCTCGTTTAATTTGTTGTTGTAAGGACGTTACACTTATTTCATGACTACAGCTCGCAACAGTGTCTTGAATTATTTTACTACTTCTGTCGGCACTTCTTTTAGCACTTTGTTTTAGTCTCGACAAAACATCTGCAACGGGCTTTCGCAAAGCATTTGGTTCATGGTTGTGCTCACCGATTACAGACTCTATTTCATGATTGTCTTCTTTTATAAATGTTATGACACGCACTTTACAATTATAGCTTTTATTCTTTTTTAGCTCACAACACCAATTATATTTGTCACTTTTAACTTTAAGTAAATCATAGGAATATCCTTCAACACTTAGTTTATCATTTCCTCTTATCGATTTAAAAGTAGCGCATATGAAATTATTATTCTCCATTTTACAATATTTTAATTATTATTTTACTACCGACACACAACACGTGACGACTCACAATCAATCATAAACTAACTGATAAGATAACAAAATAATCGAATTGCAAAAAAAACAAATAACATAAAAACAACATGCGAAACAACCGATGACGAAATAACCTAAGCTTAAGTAATCGATTGCAATTTTAACGGAAATGCGAAATAAGAAAAAAACAAAAGAAGAAACGCGAAATAATTGTGAGACGAAATGATCCGAAAACTGAGTGATTAAAAAAACAAAAAAACTTTTGCGAAACAAGCAAAAATAGTTGTGACCAAAACGAAATAATAGTTATCGAAATAAAAAAGACGAAACAATAGGCACCCCTGTTTTTGTCTTTTGTTCAACACTCACGCTTTTTTGGCTTAGCAACTTCGGGTGAAAGAGACCAGTATCCGATGATTACCACTTGGAGGTAAAATAAGCACAACTGACGTGTAGTACGTATTTTTGGCATCACTGGACGTCGCGTCGCCATGTTGAGGCGTCAATCAGTGACTACCCGCTTCCTTTTCCTACAACGCCAAACCATCATCTAATATACTTTTTCAAAACAAATTAAAAAAAAAACAGCCTTTGGCGTAGCGAATATAACTTTAATTTAATCAAAAGTTCTACAACCATCTAAACACACATCCTATTTCATTTTAAATAAATTCATTTAAAATATACCGAACCCATTTAAATGTAGTTAACCTCTATCTAACCACTTAATTAGTGGCACCAAGCCATAATATTGCTCATACTATACACCATGTAATTCGTGACAACCCTTAAAGCACTTAAAACAAATAACACCAATGGTCATTAATTAGAGGGATATTGAAAAGGATACAACTTCAAAAATAGCCAATTAAAATAAACACTGGGAGCATTGATACCATTAGTATTCTAATTTGATGACTAGTTGCTGTTGGGCACAACTGTATGACCTCGAAAAAGCATTTTACCACTAACCAAACCGAGTTTATTTATATGTTTAGAGAAAAATGGTGGTGTCAGTTACTATTGACCCAACAGCGTGATTTGAAGCTTTAAGATTTTTTTATATAAAAAAGCTATTGATGGATTAAATTTGTATTGGGTTTATGATAAATCTCCTTGCAAACTATAGGTCAGCTTCAATACTGTGAAATTTCTTGAATTTCAGTTCAATTGGGTTGCCGTATACCTTTCACTACACTTGGAGAGATTTTCATCCCCAACTTTAAAAACTTTAGAAGCAGTCGTGAGTTTCTGTGTAAATTTTCTTGATATGATGCGTTATACCGTCGTAATACTTGCCTGTTATTTCCAATAATTTTTGATAGTTGATGCCTTCTTCTTGAGGCATAGCTATCCCTTTGAGAATACCCATCATTGATCAAAGTTGCTGTTTCTTTTTTTTTTGCGGACTAAAGATGTGAGACTGAGCACTGAGACGTATCGAAACAAAAGTTTTTTGAAATGATGAATTGCCTGCGATGATGGGTTGTGGGAATTGACCATAATTTGTTTTTGGTTTTGAAAATTTATATATTTCTTCTGGCTGAGACTTATATATGTGTTGATGGAATGGATATTTTTTCTACTGCTCAAAAACTTTGTTTGTGAAGTTCTTATACCTTTTTGATAATTTCTTAATTTATTATAAATAAATGTTGGTGTAAGGTGAAGGATAAAATATTGTGTTTGCCACGTTTCTGAAAAGAAAATTTAAGCTGTTATCTAATACCAATATCACAGTGTTACAGTAGCATACCGTATTTAGTTTATACTTTGAACGTTATTTAGTTATGTAAATGATTAGATATCGATCACCAAAAAACATCTGCGAAACTATGCTAGGAACTTGCAATTAGGCTACAAATTTGCAGTTTTCTAGCATTTAAAGAATAGGCTTTAGGTCCCAATTTAATTTTTTTTAGCATGCTTGGTTCTTGAGATACACTATGTGACCAACCGTTCTTCGCCAAGTATTTCTAGGTTGGCCCACTTATCTTCTCACTGCGTGAGGTGGTTCCATTGCATCGCTTGATTCGTAATGTACTCGTGGCTTTTCAAATTGTATGCCCAATCCACTGCCACTTTGATGTTAGACTGAGTCGATGGTTTCCTGACTTGTCCTCGCATAAAGTTCATCCTCAAGATGTCTCGCGGTAATAGCTTCACGAACGTTTGCAGCTTTGTTACTTTCCAACTGCTGTACTCATAAAGAAGCACGGATTCAAACATGGAGGGGAACGGTCACAGCTTGGTCTTTATAGGCTTATATAGAGTTTTCCATGTTTTGGACAGCATTACCGAACCTAGCCTTTGCTTTACCGATTCAGCTGATTATATCAAGTTCGTTCCCACCATAAGCAGAGACAATACTCCAAGTCCAAAGATATTGCAAACTCTCTACCATCTCTACTGGTTGTCCAGAAATATCTACTTGGCTAGATGATGATGTTTTCAACGTATTGATCTTAAACCTAATGTTTTCAGCTTCTCTCTCCTACCTTGTTATCATTTGATGGAGATCCATGATCCTATGAGAGAGTTAGCATACGTTCTCGTCCGCCTAGTCCATATGTTTGAGGCATGATTTCAGATTCCTCCATTTGCAGTCAACAAAGCTGTATCCAGCACATCACTAAAAATTGAACTGTTTTCTTTCTTCGATCCTAGCCCAAGTTTCTTCGGAAAGCCAGGCACTGTTTCTTCCTTGCCAAATTTTTATTTCAGCACCGAATATAAAAACATTTTCCACAACACACCAATGGTTTTCAATGGAGATGGGTTCCATGCTACTGATCGCTCTCAATCCTTGTGAAAGGTGGTCCTCTAGTTTCAGTGGACTGAGAGATGCTTAAGTCAATCACTTTTGAACTTGCGCACACAGGTGTTTTTTTTTTTTTGGATCCCCAAACTGCAGCTTTGCGTAATCTCATGGTAGCAACCATTAGATGGTAGTCCCGAGCCATTCCCAAGTCTGCACCTCTTCTGTTTCGAACGTCCTGGAGACTGCTTCTAAGCCACCTACTGATCGCGAAGTGATCAATTTTGTTGCAAGTTGCTTGCCAGTCCTTCGACACCCAACTGACTTTGTGGCACGTTGTATGCTCAAACATTGTCCCTCCTATTACAAGGCGGTTGGCCTTACAAAAATCGACGTTCGCCATTGTCGTTGCGGTCACCAACGCCAACGCCATGCTTTCCCACAACATGCTTCAGCCCATCATTCTCATTGCCAACCTTAGCATTAGTCTTCCATTACCATTATCATGTCTCCACGTGTTGTACTATAATAAGCAGCACTCAGCCGTTTATAATAGTCCTCCTTCCACTCTCGATAGAAGAGACTTCCGTTGCGGAGCAATAGCACTGAATGATGGTGACGTGACGTAATCTAGTTCAGAACCTGGCTTTCAGGATTCTGTCATCTAAACACTCATAGGGAATTAAGCTCTTTAGAGCTGTTTTGAAAAGCAGCAATCCACCGCCAGATTCACTATAATTTCCAGGTGCATTTCTGGAGTAGAGCCCAACCAACTTACTTCACTAATCCTTAGATGTCCTTGTGCAGCTTATACAGCATGGATTCTTTCTCCAATTCGCACTTGCAAGATTCCTTAAAGATCTTGATATACACAAATCCGCTGGCTTGGATAGTATCCCTCCTATTGTTTTGAAGAGGTGTTCTTCTACGCTGGCAAAGCCACTGCGTAAGCTTTTCCATCTGTCCTACTCTATAGGTCTCTTCCCGAGTGGATGGAAAACAGCATTTGTCCAGCCTGTCCCTAAAAAAGGCGAATCTTCTTCACCCACCAATTATCGCCCAATTGCCCTTACGTCCCTTCTTTCCAAGGTCATGGAAACGCTGATAAACTATCAGCTTAAGAAAGATCTCGAAGAACGGAAGCTTCTTAATGACCGGCAGTATGGCTTTCGGAGCAACAGGTCCACTGGTGATCTGATGGTATATCTCACCGAGCAGTGGAACAAATCTTTACATCGTTTTGGAGAAAGTAAGATTGTTGCACTTGATATTTCAAAAGTATTTGATAAAGTTTGGCATCAAGCTCTCTTATCGAAAATGCATGCATTTGGTATCGATGAATCTCTTCTTCGCTGGATTAGAAACTACCTTTCGGACCGCTCAATACAAGTTGTATTGAATGGTTTCAAGTCTGATATTCATAAAATAAATGCTGGTGTGCCCCAGGGCTCCGTTTTGTCTCCAAATCTCTTTCTTATCTTCATCAACGATCTCTTGTCTAAAACTTCTAATCCATTAAACTGTTTTGCTGACGAAAGTACCCTCAGCTTTTCATATTCGTTTTCAGATTCACATCCTTGTCCTTCGGATGTGGAACTTGAACGGCAGCGTATGATTAGCTCATTAAATTCTGATCTCGACAGCATTGTTCAATGGGGAATCAAAAATCGCGTAGAATTTAATGCTTCAAAAACTCAATGCTGTCTCTTGTCGTTAAAGCGGAACCCACCCCCTATGCCGCTATCCATGAGTGGCACTTGCATCGAAGAAACCGAACAGCTTTCAGTCCTCGGTATGTGCATCACAGATCACCTTCTGTGGAGTGACCACATATTCGACGTCGCTAAAAACGCTGCTAAGTGTTTGGGTTTCCTTCGACGATGCAAGAAATTTTTCTCTCCTTCTGATCTGGCTACAATCTATAAAGCCTCCATCCGACCTAAGCTTGAGTACAACTTCCACATCTGGGCAGGTGCTCCTATAACTCACTTGAATCTCTTGGAGAGAATCCAAAATAGAGCCTTAAAAATGATAGGTTATTCATCAATAACGCAATCAATAACATCTCTGAAACACCGTCGCAATGTTTCATGTCTCTCATTATTCTATCGCTATTTTTATAAACAATGTTCTAGTGAAATAGCCAGTTGCATTCCTCCCCTAAAACAATTCAACCGTAATACTCGGGCTTTTGGGAATGCTCATCAGTTTACCCTTGAGCCCAACTTCGGACGTACTGTAAAGTTCAGAGATTCTTTCTTCAGCCGCACAACAAGAATGTGGAATGCTTTACCAGGCTCCATTTTTCCCCCCCCCCCATTTTAATATTCAAAGCTTCAAAACCAATGTGCATCGGTTACTCCTGTCAAATCCTTCCTCATTTTCCTAACGCTCGTACTGTGTAGGTACTATAATCATCTTAAGGGTAGTCATAACCCCTTTAGTGCGCGCAAAATATAAAAAAAAAAAAAAAATTGAGGAATCTGGTTGTTTTGAGAACCTTCACTTCCGTTGCCAAGAAGTCTCTCCACATTCCAGAAACCAATCTTTTTCCTAGCCAAAAGTCGTCAACGTGTTATCATTTCTTATCCGAGACGTATTGTCGGTTTCGATGGCAGAATTGATTTCAGTAACGAAGAATTCTTATCTCCGTAACTTATCCAAGGCCTTTCGCACTTTGTTATGTTAGCCTATTTACGTATATGGGGATGCGCAGATAGTTGCCCGGCAACCACCACGAGGAGGTAAAACCAGCACTTCACCAAGACTGATTGTTGCGCTATGGCCTGGATCAAGTTCCGAGCAATCAATAGGTTCCCGATGCAGGTCGCCCAGTTCTTTAGAAAGCAAAATTGTGAAAGTTCAGAAGAATTTCACAAGTTGAATTGGAGGATTCCAAGGCCATTTTATTATATTAGGTGTTTATTATTTGGAATGCAATCTCTTAAAGATCGCAGGGTTTACTTCATTGTTTTCATTGGTTACTGGGTTGAATACATCATAAAGGACTATATGTTGTCGATTTCAATTTATTAACACTTTCACTGCAGCAATTATGGCCGAAATGAAGCTATATCCCGTTGCATAAGGGAAGCAAATTTAATTTGTAATAGTTTTGATTTTCATACAAAATGTTCGAGAGACATATTTACATAATCCTTTGCATTAAATTTTATGTCATAATCTCTTATGGCCGATTTCATGAAAGGCTTTTAATTATTTGAAAAGCCTTTAAGCAAAGACCGTATAATACCAAGATATTGCATCTAGTGTAAAAATTCGCAGTCAAAGCGCTAGTACTGTGACGACCCCAGTGGTGACCCCATAGATGTGTGAGTGAGAACCCCGTCTATGTATAAGTTTTACAATCGTCGGTGGCGCGGTCGCTGAGTCGTCCCAGCAAACATTTCCCTTCAGAAATGATTTATAAATAATTCACAGAAGTGAAAGAAACCCTCTTTTATGAATTCATTTATAAACCGGTTTGGATCAAATTTACTGGGTAGCATTACTTCGAATTCGAATCGTTTTTATGTTTCATTAATAATAGAGTAATTCTTCGTTTTAGTGAATGTAAATAGGACGCTTATATATTCATTTCACTGAACAATTCATGAATCTTTTTTGAATCATTTAAATGAGACAGATTTGATTCATTAATATGAACATAAATTGGGGTTTCCTCATTCAGTTTAGTGAATATAAATTGAATTATATTTAATTCATTATAATGATTCTTTAATAATCCGAATGTATACCATAGAATGTAAATATTATTTCAGTGTGGTTATACAAAATGCTAAAAAGACGCAAAAAAAAAACAAACAGTATCGTCGTCATCAAATTTCGATTGTTTAATGTACTTATATACCTAACTCAAGAAAAAAAGAAAAATATTTAATTATTTGTAAGTTTATTGATAGGTTGGTATACAAAAATGTATGTACTTAAGTCAAGAAATAAATACTTAGTTATACGTAGGTAAGTTTATGGATTGGAAGCATGCAAAAATGTATGTACAACTTTATATATACTTTGTTCGATCATTTTGAAGGTTTCTTTGCTTTTAAGCGATCATTTTATTTATTTTTATCACCTTATATGTTTATTTGTTAATTTATTCAATTTATATTTTTTTTATTTTTTTTTCACTGCCACAATGGATATGTAGTTCCGTCCGTACAATAACAATGCGCAAAATTTACTGAAAATGACGAATTTCCTCTTTGCATAACTTTTGTTTCAGTTTTGGCGCGACTAAACAAACTTTGACTTTTCAAAACAAACTGAAAGGGACATTCAGTTTATGTGAATAAAAATGGACGCACCCAAGATATACCTCTTTTGAGGATCGCTTGTGCGCGTTCACTTTTATTCATATCATATGAAGGAAATAAGAATCTCGATATTTTTTACTATGAAAAAAATCAACACAAATCCCCTTCCCCGCGTATGAGGTAAAAGTGATGGGATATTTGAGTATATTCACATTTGATTCACTGAATTGAGTGTTTCTCGAATATATATTCTTCATTTTCACTGAATGTTCAATGAACGTTCACAAAAATGTTTGCTGGGGTGGGTCTGCGGCGAATAAAGGCTTGCATGTCTGTATGTGTTATGTGAGTTCGAATGTGATACAATACGTGGGAATGTTTCCCTTCCTCCGACCGACCGCATCTAGAGCTGATTTTTGGTGGTTGGTTGAGATGCGGTATCTTGGTATTATACGGTCTTTGCTTTAAGCCTTTAAATGATGTTTTTTGGTTTCACCAAATGCTTTTTTATTTAAAAAGATTTTAAATGCCTTTAAGTCTTTTTTGTTAAGCCATTCCAGTCAACAACAGCTAATATTTTACTGTCAGAATAATTGTCCCTCATCCATAATGCTTTTTCACTTTTTCTCATAGACTTCGCATGTGCGAGGGAAACAACCCCTTTGTTTTATGAATCCAGGGATGTGAGCAAACTGAGTCAAATTAAAATATCCCTAAAATATCCCTTTTCTACATTGGTGAAACTGAAAAATTTTAAATGTCTGATACATTTTAGAAGGAGTTTAGATAAATGTAATTTTAGTGTGTGTTTATGAAATTGGCCACTAAACTTGTTTTTTTTATTGAACACAAAATTATTATTATACATTTTTATTTGAATATAATAATTGTACCCACCAAAACGGTAAAATTAAATAACTATGTATCTTATTCTAAGAGAATATTATATCTAATTGATGAAATCAACAAACCAGACTAAACTAAAATTGTTCTTTTCCCTTGAAACTCAACTCTGTAACGTGTACTTTTTCCACATATAAAAATAAAATAAAAGAACAACAGAAATTTAATGCAGTTTTAATCCAATTACAGATATTATAATAAAAGGTTTTTTTAAAGGCCAGAAGCTTGCGGTTCAGGCTCTTTGTGAAATTTATTTTTATAATCTATTTATTATCAGTTGACACGGGTTCATTTCATTTCAGAGACTGAGTTGATTATACATTATTCAACTGAGCAAAATAAAAAAAAAAATTAAAATTAAATAAAGGGTAAATTATGCAAATGAGAAAAAAAAAATCAAAGGATAAACAGGAAAAAAATTAACATAAATAACAAAAAAAAAATATATACATACAATGCATTATGATTATATAGTAATGTGCAGGTATTTTATTTTGAATCTACTTACACCGATGTGAATTTATATTAATTTTTCCACCTAAAGTTGTTAATTATTGAGATTACATTTTTTTTTCTTTTAGTATCTCCTTTTTATAATATTTTATTATTTTACTAAATTTTAAATAATCCTCTCTTCATTAAAACAGTTTATTTAAATTGTTTTTGATTCATATTATCGACTTTATGTAATTATTATGGAAAAATGATTTTTGTTTGTTGTAACGGATATTGAATAAAACTAAAATTAACAACACATGACTTTAATTATTGGGGAACATGCTTAAAATTAGGTAACAACTAGGTTCTATTAAAATAAATTTTACCTAAAAAAACGAGGAATTTGTCTGATATCACCAAATGCTCCATATGGGAAGCGGAAGCTGTTTTGCAGCGGGAAAAAGAGGCAAACTACTATTACCATGAAACCTGTTAGATATTCAATGGCGGGGCTCTATCTGCAGAAGGTCTACCCAATGTTCCCACCAACGTGCTTTCAAGAATACGGTAGTGAAAAAATTGTCAAATATCTTTGGAGAGTATTCTACGTGAGCTACATACTGTGACATATTAAGGTGATGGTAGGTAATGATTTTTCAGGACTAGCCAGAAATGATGGAAGAGACAGTGGTGGACGAACCTTTTATGGGCCAACAGTATTTTTTTCTCATTTGCATAGTCGGTTTTACGGTCATGGCATATCTGATGTTTCAGGTGGAAGAGACACGAGGAACCATTTTAGAGTGCCTGTACCCAGAGAATTTAATATTTTAAACCCCAGAGACAAATGCAGATCCAAAAATAGCCTTTGCTAAAAGAAATTGATTGAATTTTTTAAGAAAAGTGGTGGACCTACTTTTGAGAAAAATTAGATTTTTGGAAATCGATAAGCAGAATAAAAATGATATGCGCAATTTTTCATTTAGTGTATTTTTATTTGATTTACCTTACGATTTTTTCAATACCAAGACAAAAAGTGAATGAATTCCATGGTTTTTTTATTAGAAATATCCTACAAATTTGCGCCAAAAAATTGAACTTAAAAACAAATTAGTTCTCTTTATACCAGAACTCGGAAAAATAATTTTTGAATAAGTTTAATCATCTCTGGTGTAAAAATAATAACTATTTTAAAAATATGTTTCGAACATATTTGTAAATGATAAATTGGACAATAATTTAGCATCTTTAGATTTTTGGATTTGTAAAATTTTCTATCAACTTATATAGCTCTACATTATTAATGATCCGTAGGAGTTACCAACCGAGTTGTGGAGGTCTCCAGAGATCTGTAGCGGCCATCAACCGAGTTCTTGGGGCCTCTAATGATTCGTAGCGGCCATTAACCGAGTTCTTGGGGCCTCCAATGATCCCTAGAGACCACTAATTGAGTTCTGGGAGCCTCCAAAGATCCGTAGAGGCCACCAACCGAGTTCTGGGGCCTACAAAAATCCGTAGAGGCCACCAACCGAGTTCTGGGGGCAACCAATGATCAGTAGAGGCCACTAACCAAGTTTTGGGGGAATCCAGAGATCTGCAGGGGCCAGCAACTGAGTTTGGAAGGGTCTCAAAATATCCATTTTGATCCACAAAAAACTCTATATTTGGTGCGAGTCTAGATGTATTAGAAAGTTTTTCTTAAAAAAAAAACGAAACCTTCTATGAACTTTTTACTTGCCCGGGGCCCACCGGGCAAAACCCCGAATGCCCGGTGGCCCAGTCCGCTCCTGGTTGTTACCCTTTTTAACCGGCATGAATAGACTAGCTGCTTTTGTACGAGGAAAAGGAATGCGTTTGGGTTTAGCACGTTAAATGCTGCTGCCTCCAACTGCTCAGCAAGGGTGGTAAAATTTACCAATTTTGATCAAAGGGCACGGTAGTGCCCAGCCAAGTTCGCGGCACTACACCCTTTTTACAGGAACAAACTCAGGCGATTTTCAACCCCCCTCTAACTTCAGTACCAATAAAGTCAGAAACTTCAAATTCGGAATATTTGCTGAACTGATCAAACACAGGTGGCTCACCAAATTTCAACTCTTTAGCATTAATAGTTCCCAAGATATAGGACTTCAAAAATCACAAAAACCGTAACTGACTGACTCACTGACTCACTGACAGATCATCAAAATTATGGAGCACTTCCCGACATCGTAGAAACTTGAAATTTCGCACAACGGTAGGCCTTGTGGTACATACAAAGGAAAAAATCGAAAATCTGCAATTTTCTATTCAGGGGGCGTGGCATCCACCCACTTTCTTAAATATTCTATAAATTATATGGAGCCTTTCCGATTGTTGTAGAACAATGAAAATTGGTAGGTCGGTAGGGCTTAAGGTACTTAGAAAGAAAACAATTGAAAAATTGGAATTTTGCATTCAGGGGGCGTGCTATCCATCCACAGTCTTAAAAATTCTTATAAATTATATGGAGCACTTCCGATTGTTGTAGAACGATGAAAATTGGTAGGTCGGTATGCCTTGAAGTACTTAGAAGAAAAAATCGAGAAATTGAAAGTTTCAGTTCAGGGGGCGTGGCATCGACCCACATTCTTAAAAATTCTTATAAACTATATGAAGCACTTCCGATTGTTGTAGAACGATAAAAATTGGTAGGTCGGTAGAACTTGAAGTACTTAAAGGAAAAAAATCGAAAATTTGGAATTGTCCATTCAGGGGGGGGGGTGCCATCCACCCACTTTATCAGAATTGCTATTATTTGTATGGAGCACTTTCGGTTGTCGTAGAATTATTAAACTTTGTAGAGCGGTAGGACTTGACTTTCACCTGGCAAAATAAATCTTTGCAAAAAGGAGTGAAATCACAACAAAAACATAAATGTTAAAAAAGGAGCCAAGTTCTTATGTGCAAGTTTTCTCTTAAATACTTACTTAATCACAAATTTAAAATGTTTGAAAACTTGACCAGTGAACCCACCAAACTTTAATCAGTAATCATTAATTACCAAATTTCTATCATGATTTGGAATTGTTTCGATATTACTCTACTTAAGATATTTGATATTAAACTTCATGAACTTAAAACTTGGCATATATTTTAGATCTCATTACTTTTTTTGGCTGACTTTTTACGCACAGGTTTCTTGTACACATAAGAACTTGGCTCCTTTTTTAACATTTATGTTTTTATTGTGATAACCTTCTTTGGATTAATCGGATGATAATTATCTGGTATATTTTCCCAATCTGATGAAAATGACCCGTTCGGCAGACGGCCAAGCCATACTTAAATGTACTAAATTTAAAATAACCATTGTAAATTTTACTAATGATTACATAAGGTACCAAAATAATAATAAAATAATAAGATGACCCGTTATCTCTTTGTTCCGAAAGATTCAAAGAACACCAGCTTTTGTATAGTCATCGTGGAACTCGCAAACACAATGAACCCATTGAGCCATTTGCCCTTTATTTTCTGGCTTTTAAGAGAAAACCAGATGAAAATGCCAAAAATCGAAAAAATCAATTTTGAAATTGAAAAAACCATAAGAAAAGCGAATAAGAGATAGTCGATAACGTTTCATCTTTAACAGTTATAAAGTTAAAAGTATGTGGGGCATTTCGCCATTCTCAAAAGTAGTAACATCTACCAGACGGGGACCAAATGTCAACCGCTCTTCTCTTTGTAGTTTGTTTTGAACAGACCACCTATCTGTCTGGGTAATTTGACTTGAACAGACCATCTTTGTGTCAGTAATAAGCCGTTCGGGAATCCAGCACCTCTTGTGTTTTTGAATACATTTCAACAAAGACCGCCCGTTTAATTTTTTGTACGATAGACGTCGATTATCTTAATTTTTTCAAGATACTGGGATAGGGTACTTATGGCAGATAGACCATTGTTTTTCTACTCTCTCCCAAAATATTGAAGGGATAACAACTGAAGAAGAAAAGGAAAAGAACGACAGGAACAAAGATTTTGCAATATGAAAAGAACAGTTTTTGTCGCGGTAAATTTTACCGTGACACTGTCATCAAGTAGAAACATATAGGGCAGAGTAATTGCAATACATGAGATACACTGAACAGTATCAGTCAATATAGTATGTACATTAGGGTGGTCCTTAAATTGGACATTGTCTTGGATAGCCATCATTCGTTTCAAAACATTGAAAAACAATTTCCATAATTTTTTCAGATTTTTATTTCACACCCCTGGTTTCCCTTTTTTCACTTCAAGGTACAAATAATGAAGTTAGGGTGATTCTTTTAATACACAAAAAAATAGTCAGAACTTATAGGTTAGATTCAGACGAAAAAAAAAATCGTAAAGGAGGAGTGGTCTATTTCCCCCCGTTCAGGAGGGAGGGGTAATTTTCTTAAAATTTGACCCAAAATAAAAAAAAAATATTAAAAAACAACGGGACCACTTACAATGGCTTGCTATAGATTTTTTAAAGCCATGAATCCAGTGTCTAATATATTTTTTAAATCAAGTGTTTATTGTAAATAGTTTTTGAAAAAATAATTTTCAAAACTTAAAAATAAAAACAAAAATAATAGTTTTTTACGTTTGAAAATGATTTTTTTCAGAAACTATTTACAATACAAACTTGAATTAAAAAACATATTAGAGACTGCATTCATAGCTTTAAAAAAAGCTATAGCATGCCATTGTAAGTGGTCCCGTTGTTTTTTAATATTTTGTTTTCTATTTTGGGTCAAATTTTTAGAAAACTACCCCTCCTGCCTGAACGAGGGGAAATAGACCCCCCCTCCAGCACGTTTTTTTTTTTTCGTCTGAATCTGATCTATAAGTTCTGACTTTTTTTTGCGTGTTATAAGAATCACCCTAACCTTTGTATATAAACTCTATAGTAATACCATGGAGACGTTTTTATTAGTTGGGTGTGTGATCGATGGTGCGCTGGCGTCGCTAAAGTTGATTCAACATTTTTAAAATTGAATTATCAACATTCGCATGTGTATCTGGTTTTGTTGTTGATTTTTCGGTATGAATTCTCTTTTCTCTTTTTTTGCTATGAATGAATTTTGAAAGCAATGGTGGTGGGTTTTTTTCTTAATTTTTTGCTCTATATCTGTTTTCTGTGCGTTCGTCTGTTTTTTCGTTCTTCTTGTATCCAAAGAATTTTATAGGTATGCAAGGGTTTTGTTTTTGTTTGTTTTTTTTTTTGTCGAGATTTCGATTTTTTTCTTATTTGGGTTCTTAGTGGTTGTGTATTTTTGTTGTATCTTGTGCCTGACGAGGTCCATTAAGAAAAAAATGATTTTTTTTTTCTGAATTTACAATTTTGTAGAACAGAATCAAAACGAACGAAATTTAAGCTGAAAAAATGAAACAGCGATTTTTCAACTATTTTTCATGTAAATTATTGATTTCTTGAAATTTCATTGTTTTGATCAAAATTATCATTCCGATGATCTTAAAAATAATTCTCGTTAGATAAGTATGCATATAGTCCGTCAGTCTGCGAGGGTGTGTTTGTGGGATAATTATCTATGGGGAGCAGAGATGTGAAAGAATGCAATTATTTCAGTATTGCAATAAATTGATTAAAAAGACTTATGTATTTTGAAATATTTTTACTTCACCTCAGTACTTCAACTTTGAATGTAATTCCCATTCAATTTTGAAGTCCTTAGTAATGTAATCATTTCATGCATTTAAATGACTTAATGTAAAACGAATGCAATACTAAAGACAGCTTGAAGTCTTTTAAAAGTCTTTTACTAAGAATGCATTCCTTAAGTCTTTTGATTACAGTCTTATGACTGCAGTCAATTGACTGTTTTGAAGTCCTTTAACTGCTTGAAGTCTTTTGACTGCTTGAAGTCTTTTAACTGCATGAAGTCTTTAAACTTCTTGGAGTCTTTAAACTAGGTACTTGGATTCTTTTTACTTTTTTAATCATTATGAAGACTTAAACTATTATTGATATTTATTTGAATGCCTTAGAAATCGAAACTAACCACAAAATGAAAATAAAAATGTTACGTTCAAAAATTTTACATATATGCATTTTTTGTTTTGTTTTTACTGAGCACCATTTTGTTTGTTCTTCTACATTAAAAACGAAAACAAAAATAAATAAGGATAATCGGACGTGCCGCAATGAGTGTGAAAATTTGAATTTGATTTTTTATAAAATCTAAAAAACAATTTCACGTGGCATTTTTACCAATCAAGCTAACCGCGATAGGCGGAATTAATGAAGTGCATTTTCAAATTGGTTTACTTCGCTTGCAAAGAAAAAAAACAAATGACACGACTGGGTTGCACGTGCTTGCTTAAATAGAATAGTTTGTATGGAATATATGTAGCTCTTGATGAAGCATGTACAGTACAACAGTACATAGGTATATTGAAAAATGATGTCGCTTCCGTCGATGTCGCCTCCGACGACGACGATGGTAGGTATGACGGGGTTGAGTCGGACGGAGGTGGGTTTGGGACTAGGACAATTGCTCTAGAGATGGGTCTGGAACTGGGACAAAGAAATTTATAGAAAAAAACAACTTAAAAAAAAAGCGGCTGGGTGCGACCCACACTAGTAACTTCCCATTGGTGCCCTCGGAAGCTAAAGGCCCAAAGATTGGTTTGCCTTCGAGATATTATAGAAAAATATTGTTGAATAATGTTTGTAACCTTTTTCTATATAAAAAAAACTGTTTGTTAATGTTTTTTACTTAATTGAACTACATAGTATCTATGTAGAGTAAAATTATTCCAATGCCCATATCAATGTCTGTTCTAAAGATATTTGAGAGTATTTTTTCGCTTAAAAAACAGTTTGATGATTTTTTTTGCAAAACTTATTCCGTATCAATTTATTATAATCTAGTATATAGAATGAAATTACCCCGAAGCCAATATCATTGTTAGTTCTCAAGGTATTTGAGGCAAAAAACAAGTTTTCAACAATTATTGATAAAATTGCTTGCAGTTTTTTTCCTTAAAAAAAAACTGTTAATTCAATATTTTAAAAAAAAATTATCAATTTTTATATATAAACTACTGTATAAATTAAAATTATCTCGAAGTCAGTATCATTGTTTGTTCTCGAGATATTTGAGCCAAACAACTATAGCAACTTTTTTTTTATTTAAAAAAAAACTATAGGTTGATATGTTTTTATATTTTTACCAATTCTTTATTACGTCAATATGCATAGAATAAAATTAACCCGAAGTCGATAGCATGATTCGTTCTCAAGATATTCAGGACTGAAGAGATTCAACAACTATTTTTTAAAACTGCTATAGTAAAAAAACTGCTCATTTAATTTTTTTAAAAGTCCTTTCAGCACGTAATGAAACTTCTATCTATAAAATAAAATTCATCCGAAGTCGATATCTTAATTCGTTCTTGAGATATGGTGGACGAAAAAAAGCGATGGAACGTACGAACGTACGTACAAACACAGACATCTTTCTAAAAATGATGGGAAGTTAAAAATACTAGAAAATTTCATAAAAGAATAACTTTTTTTGGTTAAAAATGCCTCTTTTATTAATTTTTCAAAAAAAAAGTTTTTTTTTTTTTAAATTAAAAGAAAAAAATTGAAAGTTTTGAAAAAAACTTTTTTTACCAACTTTTTTTTTGATTTTTTAGAACTGGCACTTCCTAGATCACGAATATGCATTTTCGCGTCGCTACGATGCTTAGTTTAGCCGCAAATCAAGTTTTAAGGTGTCAACTTTGATGCCTCTAGGACGCTTAGTTTAGCCGCAAATCGCGTTTAAAGTTTTAAGTTCATT
Organism: Dasysyrphus tricinctus; assembly: GCA_963921185.1. Classification (NCBI taxonomy): domain Eukaryota; kingdom Metazoa; phylum Arthropoda; class Insecta; order Diptera; family Syrphidae; genus Dasysyrphus; species Dasysyrphus tricinctus. Next base: position 17,116,023 of record OY992530.1, read on the forward strand.
TATCGTTTAATTGAGCGCCAATGTCAAGTTTTCTTAAGCAAAAGTACCTTGGGTGGCGAATAAACAGTGAAATATGTATGAGGGCATGCTGCTCCCCTGCAACCCCCCTGTCTGGGCTCACTATAGGATTTGGGGTATGAAAAGTTTTTATGGAGTAGCAAATTTAGTCAAAAAATTTACTAAAATAACATTAATCGATCAACAATATTTGTTGTACTATATGCGTTTGGCTACATTTTCTCATTATTGTTGCCAATGTCAAGTTTTTTGCAGCAAGAGTACCTTGCGTGGCCCGCTTCGCGGGTTCTCAGGAGTTTAACCCTCCTTTTTTGGGTCCTCTGTCCCACTCACGGAACTCCGTTGCTCCGCTTCGGGTATTTAAAGTCGTCTAGCAGGCGCCAATGTCAGTCGAAAAAGTTTTTATTTTAATATAATTTTTTTCAAAAAAAAAAATTCCACCTCTGTCCAGAATCCAGACCCACTTCTGCCCAGATCCAGACCCAAAAAATATAAAACCAAATGTAATCAGAGAAAAATAAAATCTCCCGTCAGAATTGAACACCAATTTTAACTGAGAGAGAAACGAAATCTCCTGCCAAAAACAATTCTGCTCTCTGAAAAATATATTTAATTCCAAAAAATACTTAATTTGCAATCACCACGAAATTCTTCTAATAGTATTTTATAAAAAAGTACTGAAAATCCCGCCGAATAGTATTGGGGTACAAGCCGGCGGGATTTTTGTGTATTTGTAATCGGCGGGATTTTGTGCTGCGGGATTTCGTTACTCTCCCACATATTTTCTTACCCATACAAATAAATTCAAATACCTCAAAAATAATCATTTGATCTGTTTTTGAGATATAAAGACATATAAAATGGATTCATGCGAATGAGCTCTGAACATTTCATGCAGATCGTATGAGCCGTTGCGACGATATAGAGATATGATAAAGATTATTTGTTTTTACCCGCCCCATTCCTCAACTAAATTAATGACAACCGCCGCCTGCCTATGCAACGTACTGACCATATCGAAATCAAACAATATTTTTTTTCTTGAATTACTGAAAAACCTACCTACAACGATTACAATAACAAAAAACAAATACAAAAACACCCACCCCACGATGCCCAACTGACCTACATCAAGAACCAACCCAATATCGTTCAACCCTACATACCTACATACATCCATCCTTCAGCAGCAGCCAAGTATAATGCAACAAATACACACAAAAATAACAAAACACGAAAGCAAAAACAACCAAAAAATATACATGCCTAAAATGACAACATATGCTTACCTACCTACCTTCAATCTTCAATCATACATATACTTACATAAAGCACCAACAAACATATTTTTTTCCTTTTTGCTTATTGAGGGAAGAGCGCCAGGAACCAACGACAACCTTCCCCCAGTAAAGCATCTTCACAACTAAAAAGTAAAAATGAAAACGACAACAAAATATACAAAGAGGCAAGCATGGTGTTTCAACATGTGGCAAGCAACATTCATGGGTGTGTCAACATGGGTGTGTCAACATCAGACGGTGTGTCAACATTTATCTTCATGATATTACTATAAAGTTCATATACAAAGCCCTAACTCCATTATTTGTACCTTGAAGTGAAAAAAGGGAGACCAGGGGGGTGAAATAAAATGAAAAATTTGAAATTTGGTGAAAATTTTGTGTCTCCCTTTAGAGTAATTTGATGCCTATCCAAGTTGGAATTTCAAAAAAAACCCAATATAAGGACCACCCTAATGTACATAGCAAGATGATAAGAAAACTGTTAACTGTTTTTATTACAGCTGCGATAAGAGACTGCATATTGCTATAGGATGTGGATACATCGTGTGATGTCAGCTTAAAAGTAAAGTAATTGACTTAGAGCCGTTAACAGTGATGGCCTGGCTGTGATCCTAAACCTATGCACATCTATTTGAAAGAGGATACAGAAAGCAACGTTGTAAGGTATGTACATATGTTTTTATATTCTTACCAGCAGTACTATGTAAATGTAAGTGCCCAGTACTTGCGAAAACAAAAAACAAAAATTACAATGTACTTGGAACTTGAAAAACACCAAATACAAGTACAAATAAAGAAGTTTAAGTAAGGTACAATAGTTGATCAGTTAGATAATGTTGTACCCTTTTAAACGAAATTTTTTTTTGGATGTTTACCAACTCATATAGAAATTGACAGCATGAGTACACTGTGAATTCTATTTATCCAGGGGAATTTGTTTAAATTCAGCTTTCAGACATCCAGAAAGCAAATGCTAGTGCTCAGGCTTTCTCTAATTATGAAGAATATAATTTTTAATTTTCTTCAAAATCACAATTATAAATGCCGCCGAGTACATTTTCGAGTACTTTTCAAGTACAAATCCATCTTCAAGTATTTTTTATGTACAACTATCAGGATATTTCCAGGTTCTGTTTTAAATACAAATCCATTTAAAACTATTTTTGTATCTGAAAAGTACCTACTTGAAAATGTACTTGTACTTGAAAAGTAGGTACTTGAAAATGGAATTGTACTTAAAAGTAATTTATTTACTGGCTTAATTCAAGCTGAAATTGAAAGAGCACTCATACTTCTAATTGATAAAAGTACTTAAAAATGTACTGGGAGGTACCCAGTAAATTTCCTTCGAACATAGTACTAAATAACTTCTTTTATTTTATGTAGGTGCTTTTTTTCGGTACTTTGTCTTATTCGGTCCTGTGTCTTTTTCGGCACTTTGTTCATTTTGGTACTTTGTCTTTCCAGTACTTTACCTTTTTCGGTACTTTGTCTATTTCAGTACTATGTGTCTTTTTCGCTTCTTTGGGCTTTTCGGTAATCTGTCTTTTTCGTTTCTTTGTCTTTTTCGGTATTTGTTCTTTTTCGGTACTCTGTCTTTTTCGGTACAATGTCTTTTTCGGTACATTTTTAATTTTGGTACTTTGTCTTCTCCGGTACTTTGCCTTTTTCGGTACTTTGTCTTTTTCGGTACTATAAGTGTCTTTTTCGGTACTTTGGGTTTTTCGGTCTTTTTCGTTTCTTTGTCTTTTTCGGTACTTGTTATTTCACGGTACTTTGTCTTTTTCAGTACTATGTATTTTTCGTTATTGTGTTGCTTTCGGTTAGGCTAGGTTAGGTTAGGTAAATGGGCTGACAGTTGGTTTTGTTACCGTCACACTTAGATCAATGTAGATCCATTGTGGTACCCTAGGGATTGTGAACCCTATGAAAAGAAACCTATGATACATCCCATGTTAATTCAACCCCGTTAAGGGTGTTGAAGAGTTTCAGCAGGCTATAGCCTGAAAAGTCGGCGAGTGTTTCTTGGTCGTTGGAGGAGTGTCCGTTGGTACATAACCACCAGGCTGAGGAGAGGAAAACGCCTTTCAAAAGCGTGATCCTTCCTTTGCCCCCACTTGAAAAATCCTCCCTCCATCAGGCCCGTAGGAGCAGTGGCTCCATGCAGCGACTGGCAGATGAGAGTGATAGGTCAGTGGTTGGTTTATGTTTCGGCTTTCGGTACATTGTGTTTTTCGGTACTTTGTCTTCGTAATCCACTTACTGCGATAGTTTTTATTCAACAAATCGAATAAAAACTTTCGGTGGACTAATTGCTAGACACAGTCTCCACGAAGAGATAAATGTTAACTAAAGGCCTCCAAGTAGACTTTTCAGAAGTTTGTAAAACTTGGTTTCCACGGCTAAGAATCCACAAATCAACCTGACGCTCCCTAAATGGTTGATACGCCACCCAAATCTAGCATATGCTAATCAACAAACGACACTTCTCTAACAACTTAGACGTGAGTACTATTCGATGTGTAAATGCTGAGGCTGACTCTTTTTCTTGTTGCAGCAAGGGTTAAAGCTCGACTTTCAAATGAAAAGAAACCACGAACCAACATATAGAAGATATTTGACGTTGGTGGCCGTAGCCAAAAGCACAATAGGCCTGGCGGGGCCACTAACCACCACCGAAAAAGAACCCGTGGTATGATGCTGCTGTACTGAAAAAAGTGACAGAAAATGAACATGCAAATGCAGCAGCAGAAAACCAAAGCAGAGAGGGAGGAGTATTGAGCGAGGAAAATAGAGAAGACGCAGCGTAGAAAGAAAAGAGCATACAGCCTCCTTCAGGGAACAGTAGATGTATTCAAGCTGCATCCTGAATTTCAAGCAGCTGCTTAATGAGAATGAGGTAGAGTGAGAATTAGGACGAGAAGGGAACTGATACAATTGTGTCGTGTATCATAAGAAAATCCACGATGCAATGTGCAACTAGAGAAAAGCTCTTCCAAATTATTCCAAACATGCACAAGGTTTTGGAAAAGAAATTCGCTATAATGTTATTTCTTCAATCTCGTTCTGGAGAAATAAGTATGCAGATCAAGCGTTATCATTGAAGGCACTATATTTTCAACTGATTTGCCCAACTTCTAGGGTAGGCTGATGATATCGACAATATAAGCCACTCCCAACAGGCTTTATGGAGTCTTTCAGAGGAACTGAATAATGGGCGACATTTATTTTTGGTCTTCAAGTAAACGAAGGTAAGACCAGCTACATGCTATCAATAAACAATAAAATATCTGTTAACCGGCTATGAAAAAACGTGACTGTTGATGGCAACAACTTCGAAGTAGTTAAGGAGTTCATCTACCTCAGATTAAACATTAATCCCGCGAACAACTTCTTTGTTGGAGAGCCAAACCTAGCAGATCGGCTCTACTTCGGTTTGGTGCAACAGTTGGATTCAATACCCCTCACACGAAGACAGTCCTGCTTTATAACGCCGCCGAGTGTTGGGTCATAAGCAGCTACTGATATTGGCTTCTTTCGAAAGAAAAATTCCTTGACGGATATTTGTTCTTGTGTGCAAAGAAGGTGAATGGAGCAGAAGATATCAACGTAAACTCTATGGTCTGTATCAACATATCGAGTGAATGAACAACTATGTACATAGTTCCAGCCAAGAGAGTTTTTGAATCCCAGCTCCTAGGTTCGAGAAAACAAAGAAAACCAAACACCCGGTTTATATACTAAGCCATCGCCAGAAACTTGGTCTAGATGACTGGAAGCAGCATGCTCGAGATTGTAGAGGATGGAAGGCTGCCGTGTCTGATATTAAATTGAATAAACATGTGTACATATGTAAATATTTCCTTTGAAATCAACCAGTTAACTCGGTATACGTTTTAAACTTTTCAAAACTTTTTTGTTTTCGGAAGTGTCAAGAATTTTATTAAATTTAAAACGAATTATTGACAAAAAAAAATCCTAATGGTTCTCTTCGAAAATTTCAACACTTCAAAACAATCATCACCACATTTTGAGAAACATGAGAACTTTGTCATCGATTTGATATCAGTAAGTTTTTTTTATTCCAATTAACTTAAAATTGCAATGTTGTATTACTTGACATTTTATAATCTTCTAAAGCCTGGTTGTGCTGTTGTACAAACTCTCAACTTTGAAGATCGTTGCAGATTCGTAGAAACCACCCATGAATGTCACGAAGAAGCCCAACTTGTTGACTATACTCATTTCTTCTATTGTACAATCGATGCCAGACACTGGATTGAAGAAGCCTTAGGAGTTTTCGTTTTGTTTCTTGTTTGTCTTTATATGTTTGCTTTCGTTGGAACTACAACTGATAAATTGTAAGAAATCACTAGGCATGTCCAGAAAAACTAGAGGCTCAGAGGCTTCAGCAATTTCAGCTTCGTGAACAGGATTCCTTAGCAAAATTTCTCAGTTTTGCTGTTAAATTACTGAGGAAAAAAATTTTGGATCTGATTTTGATCGTTGTTTGACGGAGTAAAATTTACTGAGGGCTCTGAGATCTCATTATTTACCCGAGAGAACTAGCTCTTGAATATATGAATATATATATTTTTTTTTAAGTTTCTGCCCGCCACTCAAAATGATTACAAAGAAGTTCGGAATCAGTGAGAATTTCGCCGGAGTAACTCTTTTGGCATTTGGAAATAGTGTTCCTGATATAGCCACGAGCTTAGTTGGAGTTTCAGGAGATGTTGGAACAATGTACTCGGATTTAATGGGATCAGCAGTGTTCATTACAGCTTTTATAGCTGGCATTATAGTTTACTTGAAGCCAATGCAAGTCGAGGCTACAACTTTTATACGTGATATTTCATTTCACATTCTAGCTGTTGCTTACATCGATTATGCTATCAAAAGTGATAGATTTGTTACAGCAATTGAGAGCGTCGGTTTGTGTTGTAATGTCTCCACTATTCTCCAATTATATCGAATTTATTTTAGTAATTCTAAGTATATATGTTTGCTATTTTACAATTGTTATAATGGATCAAGTGATATTAGTTCGTACATTGAAAAGTAAAAAAAATTAAATATGTGCGATAGGAAAACTTCTGAAGAATTCTTTTTACTCGTAGGTCTTCAAAAGAAGCTGAAGCAGCAAGATAACATAACTGGTAAATGCAAACTAGAAAATTTCCAGCTAAAACTTTGGTAATTTATATTTATTACAGATGATCAAGCCCAGAGACTTAAAAAACTCCAAGAAGAAGCTGGTATTGAAATAGTTTTCAAGCCCCGACCTGGTATTAAAATTTACATCGGTCAAACCACTGAGTTAAATACCAATAAATCAAATGAAAAGATGTTATTACAATTCTTCCATTCGCTAAACCCTGTCGATGTTGGAGATTGGCGACAAAGTGGATGGTTTTCAAGGATCTTCATTGTTTTGAAAGTTCCGATAAATCTATTTCTTTTCATATTGGTACCGGCAGTGGACTACAATCTTGAACAGGATGGATGGTCAAAGCTTTTGAATTGCTTACAAATCGTATTTATGCCTTCTGCAATTTGCGCTATAACACGTAAGAAATAATGTTTTTTCTTTCGCCTTGAAATTAGGTCTAATAATGAATTAACTTTTCTAGTAAATGAGTACACAATTTTTGGCTTTTCGATACCAATTTGTACAATATTTTTGACAACACCTATTTGCGTTACGTTATTTTATATTACCAGAACCGATAAACGCCCACCATTTCATATTGTAAGTAATAACTGTATATTTAAATAATTTCATTTAAGAGCTTAGCAGAATCAGCATTCTTAGTCTGGTTATTTTCTCAATTAACTAATCAATTTTCAGTTTTTTTGCAATATTTTCAATGGTTGGCTCGATTTTTCTTGTAAGAATATTCACAAAGGAAATCATTAATGTTCTCGATGTTCTCGGAATTATAACTTTTAACAGTCAATCGTTTTTGGGTTGTACCTTTTTGGCTTGGGGAGATCAAATTGGTGATTTAATTGCATCAATAGCCATTTCTCAACAAGGCTATCAGAAAATGGGATTTGCTGCTTGTATTGCTGGTCCATTGTTTTGTAAGAAATTTTTAAAAATTTAACAATTTAAATACATTTATTAATTGTTCTTATATTTAAGATCTCACTGTTGCACTTGGTGGAACTTTTTTGTACAAAACTCTACAAAATGAAAAGCACGTATTTTTGGTAAGCTTATATTATTAGAGATTTTTGAAGAAAACGAAATAACTAATGGAGCCCAAATTACCTTTTTTTTAATAATGAGTGTGCACTTACGACACTTTGATGACTATCCGTTAAGATCAATATCAAAAGAGCTTAAATTTTTATTCAGTTCTGCGCATTTATCAAAATCGGTGAAAATAGTCAATCCAGACGTCCGTTACTTGTCAAGTATCAGTATATATTGTTGTATTTACATGAAGTTTTATCTGAAGGGATCAACTCCAAGACGCATTTTGTACACATTGAGTATATGAAAATTAATGTAAACAACATTAAATAGCATAATGGGAAATCAAATTTTGCACAGTTTTTCCTTAAATAAAAACTGCATTTGGTGGTTCAAAAGCATTATACCATCATTGTTGGCAAGGAATCGATTATGCAATACATCACATGCCAATAACATACAGCTGATACTAAATAATCATAAAAGTCAAATGAAAGAAGAGCCATTTCTGTGATATTTAGAGAAGGGTGATATTTTTATTTGGAACATGGAACAGAGCGGTTATGTTGCGCATGCTCTACTATCCAAGTAACGCAACGTGTTGAAATTCAGTTAAGCACTCCGAGACCTTAATATTATGTTATCCAAGCTGTTTAGTTCTCCATTGAAGTTTTCTCCAATGAAATAAATTAAAAAATCCGTTCATATACCTACGTTCATTTAGATTTTGAATGGAATCTTAAAGCTACTCGGGGTTATACGTATTGGTTCATAACATTATAAGTCGCAGCTATTGACAATGGTACGATATGATTGGTGGAAACGATGAATGGACGTTTTAAACAGAATTTTAAAATATTTAGAAATATGTACTTATTTGGGGGTGGGGTACGAAATTTTCCAAATCAATATCTCGAATTCGAAATCTCGCACAAAGTAATCTCACAATTACTAAATTCAACATGTCACAGCCCCGCAATAATGACAACCCGCAAACTAAGATATCAAAAATCAAAATCAAATCCAAATTGAAACAAATATTTTTTTTTTAATCAAATCTCACGAGCGATTTAGAAGAAAATGTGCAAATTGGCCCAATACTCAACACAAATGTGTTATATATATTTTTGAAAAGGTTATTATAAGAATATCATTTCATTATATAGCCGTCAAGCTCTAAACCATGGGGCTCGAGAGAAATTAGGCTCAAAGCACCGAAAGGAACAATAAAGCAATTCCGTATTTGGGTATAATCTTCTAACTCAACATCAATGTATTGTACATCGTTGAAAAGGTTATTGCTTGTACCACCACAAGCGTTAAGCTGCATACCATTGGTGTTGGTGAGATATTTGGTATCAAAACAGGCGAATATAACAATAATGCAATGCTGCGTTTTTCGCAGAATACTTTTATCGGTGTTTTTAAGCTGAATAACTCCCGAAACCCATGATTTTGAGCTAAACGGCTATATAGTAAAATGAAGTTCTCATAATAACCTTTTCTACAATTTATGACACATTAGTGTTGAGAAATGGATAAGCTCCGATACATTTTTGCTCATTCTCCTTTGTTTCGATTGGGTTCTAATTTTGAAATTCTATTAGAGCTGGGGTGCCAGCACGTAAATTGATATAATTGAGTTAAGTCGATACAATCGAGTATAGCCTGTTCCTTATTTAGTTCAAACGAATAAAAACATTCGACTGAGCCAAATTAGGAACAACCTATTCTCGATTGTATCGACTAAACTCGAACGAACGAAGTTACGTGCTAGACTGTACATATTTGCGCCAAGGACTACCTATGCATAACCAATAACTAAGACAAAATCGTATTTCTATGAGGGTATTATTTCAACCAATTTAGCTGTGAGGGAATATTTTGTTTATCATAGACTCAAAATAAATATACAATTTAAGAAAAGAACAACGGCAACACTAACAATATAATACTTTACCTTTTTTTTAAGTCAGAATCATTAGCAGATACAAGTAGTTTTCATAATTTTAAATTTTCTCAAAGACTTCCAGACCAACAAGGAACCATTTGGTTTTTCGCGTCGGACTTAAAATTGATTCGAACATTGAATACTGAATATTCCAGTCAGGAAACCGAATACCGTATTCTTTTTTCGGGGACTTTTTTATAATTGGATTTCATCAAAGGGCACGGTAGTGCCCAGCCAAGTTTTGCGGCACTACACCCTTTTTACAGGAACAAACTCAGGCGATTTTCAACCCCCCTCTAACTTCAGTACCAATAAAGTCAGAAACTTCATATTCGCAGTATTTGCTGAGCTGAGAGCTGATCAAACACAGGTGGCCCACTAAATTTCAACTCTTTAGCATTAGCGAAAGAAAAATCGAAAAATTGGAATTTTCCATTCAAAGGGCGTGCCCACTTTATCAGAATTACTATTTTTTATATGGAGCACTTTCGGTTGTCGTAGAATTATGAAACTTTGTAGAGCGGTAGGGCTTGTTTATTACCTGGCAAAATAAATCTTTGCAAAAAGGAGTGAAATCACAACAAAAACATACATAAATGTTAAAAAAAGAGCCAAGTTCTTATGTGTACAAGAAACCTGTGCGTAAAAAGTCAGCCAAAAAAAAGTAATGAGATCTAAAACATATGTATGCCAAGTTTTAACTTCATGAAGTTTAATATCAAATATCTTAAGTAGAGTAATATCAGTGCCGAACTGCATCCCGTCAACAGCACACGTCTTGTGAGAGTTTCGTCGGAAGTACAAGTCCCCTCGTTATCGTGAAATCTGTTCTTTTGTCCATGTGTTCCTATTACTTTTTCTATAAAAACTTATAATTAAATGCCACTAAATCCACCTACAATTAAATAGTATAACAAATTATCATAATTAACAAAACCCAAATAAATCTCTTTCTCGTGCCGCGAAACACCTAAATCAGTGCCAGTGATTGTGCATCCATTCTTCAACAACAACAACACCATAGTTATTCGTCAACTTAAAGCAATAATAAGCAAAAAAATCCATAGCCAAAAAAAAAAAAAAAAAAATCATAATAAGTCCAGTGCAAGTGAAAATAACAACAAAATGCAACACAACAGAGCACAACGAGTGTCTATTCCTTTCTTTTCCTTTCCCCTTCTTCTCTCACAGTCGTGTTAGCTTAATAGCTGTTACATTGTGTGTGGACTATGAACCCAGTAGGAAATTTCCAAAAATTCACTACTGAAGAAGTAGGTTTTTCCTCACGGAAAAGGAGCTGCAACCCATGAATTTCCTAGGGAATTCCTATCATGAATTTAACATGGGCTTGTCATTGGAAGGAAGTACCTACACACTCTCTCTATGAATATTTTGTAATGAAAATGCTCATGGCACTTTCGAATTCATAACTTCTTTTTCTTATCAGAAAAAAATGGTTCTCGTTATGTGATGCTTTCTTCAACGCGAATGAATACGTGAAAAATGGGTAAACTGTGAGGGGATGTTTTCGTAGAAGAAAAAATGTGACTGAAATCATTATGCATTTCTTCTTTGATTTCATCAAAAGAAGCGAAGCATCTGGAGTGAAGCTGGATTTATGACGAATAAAATAAAATAAATTCAACTAGTATAATGTATTTAAGAAGTTCATTAACTATAAAATATTAAAGAGAAAAGTAGATAGTTAGTTTTTAAAAGTAATTAAAATAAATAAGATAAACAGAACAAACAATGTAATTCAAAATAACTATACGTATATGTTTGTTCGATTTTAGAAAGTAGGTACTTCCTCGTCTTTTTGGCTGCAATTTTCTTAAAAATGATGATCATCGTCATACATGTTCAATTTGGAGCTAAGGAATAGAGGAATACAAACCTTAAGAGTTATAGAAAATAATCTAATACAAAATATAATTACCTAGGTGAATGTGATTAGTCTCCTGGGTCATGGTTATAATTTTATTAAATATGAACATGTTTATCAATTTGATTGAAAAACACTTAACAAATATACGTCTGTTCTCTTCGATCACAAAATCCATTCTATAATATTCTAGAACAAAGAAATGTCACGTGACCGATCGAGGAAAACCAAAACAAAAAATGTTTACTTTCGCATCGGAATTTTTTGTTCCAGGTCAAATATTTATTCAACAGGCAGATAAAAGAAATATGTATCTACCTACAGCTACGACCGTAAAGCGTGAAACAGATTAAACCAGCACCAACAACAGCACCAGCAACAGCGGCGGCCATTGTTTTAGAACCAATGTGTTTAAATCGTTCAGCACAGATTAGAACAGCACCAGCAACGTCAACAGCGTCGTTAGACCTAAGTCCTAAATTTGCTGTTGCTGGTGCATTGCTGACAACTTTTCCGCAAAAAAATTCAGGAGAGCCACACTGCAAAAAATAAAATTCCTTGGACATGGAACTTGTTGTTTCTGTTTTTACTTTTGTTTCTATGTGAAATGTCATGCACATGAAATTACGGTGCTGGTGGCAATGTGTTTGAAAAATATTTGCTGGCCAGCGTGCTGTTCTCTGTTGACGGTGCTGGTGCTGGTGCTGGGTTAATCTGTTTCGCGCATAACAATTCAGAGCAGACAAGCCACTGAAAGGATGCATAATTTTGTATGCAGGAAATCTTCGTATAACGGTTTATATAGAATTCATTCAACTTTTTGATGCGGAAGACAAGAAAAGGTTGTTTTCTCTTTCGCATAGCAGGCATAAAACACGCAATGCTGTGTGGATTGCAATAACCACTGAAAAGGTACAGGAATTATCTCTCCCGTTCAGTATTGAATTCATTTGAGTTTATGATGTCAAAAAAGGTTATTGCTTTGTTTCTTATTTTCTTTACCTTTTTTCAAGAGCAAAGCAGAAGATGCAACTGGAATGGCAATCTACTTACCTTTTGCATGACTTTCAATGAATGAAATCTATACAGAGCTTCTCCTCAATGAATGTGACAGATGATTTCGACGAGGAATGCACCTTTATTTTTCATTGAGGAGTAAATTTCCTACTGGGAAGCTCTCCACATAGTGTAGCGGGATTAGGCCTGGTTCACACGAGATTGTACCGCACGTTTATTATCGAATTCGGTTTTTACCGAACAAATATCGGGTGTTCACACGATATTTATATTAATTCGTTTAAAACTCGAATAGCTGCAGTATAATGAAAATCAATGGAAAAGTTTGAATTTGTGAAGTATTTTATTTTTATCTTTTTAAGGGAAAGGGCTAGAAATCTGAAATTTGGACTGATGATAGAAAATATTGATTTAAATATGAATTAAAAAAATAAGAGTCCTAGAATACCGTTGGACGGAGATAACGGCATTATTTGAGCGCTTTCACATATGAGTTCATATCTGTTTAGTGCATTGATGAATTTTCTTGTTGTTTTAAATATAACATATAAATAAAATTACGGTTATTTTGATACCTCATTCATTATTCTACGTGGTATATAAGCGACACAATCTTGATTTTAAATTGATCAAAAAATCAAAACAATTGCATTGAAATTACCTGCTTGGACCATTGTCTACGACCATCCACCAGCGAGAAGATCCCGTTATCTACATGGAATCTTTTTTATTAAAATTTGATATGGATGGCTTTAAAAACTTATAGCTTCCGTTCTACTGATTGGATCTTCAAGGTTAAGGTCTTTAAAGAAAGCTGACATAACGAGCTATATTGTGTACTAAAATCATTGAGAAGGGGCAAAAATGTTCATACTAAAAGGGTGAATAAAGCCCAATTCAATTCCATTTATTTTATTCTAAATTCAAATGTTGATGAAAATTTTTATAATTTTGAAAAACTAAAAACGCATATTTATTGCCTCATTCCTCTTCTTTATTTTAAGACCTTAACCTTTAAGATCCAATGAGTATCACCGGAGTTATAATTTTTTTAAACCAACCATATCGGTTGATTAATTTTTTTGTGCACATCGGTTATTCTCTCCACTGAAGCTCATTCGATGCCAACGAACAAAAACCCAACATGGATTTAAGCCGTGTGAACGAGACTGTATAAAACTATACGCCACTGGAAGACGATACGTCGCAGTTCATTCGTTTTTTTTGATAAGTCCGTTGAGTTTTCGATAAACGTACTTAGCTGAGTACGTTTTCTTGCCGTACAAACGTCGTGTGAAAGGCTCTATGTAAAATATATACGCCACTGCTAATTCGCACGGATTTATACTGCAAAAAATCGTGCGGTACAATCTCGTGTGAACCAGGCCTTAGGCTAACGATTTCAGATGTATTGTTAATTGTCTTTTTTGGGTAACCAGGGGCGGATCGATACAATTCTGTCACTAAGGCATAACACTAGTGATAGATTGTTATTGAAAAGTTCAAATTGGGATTCAAATTGGAGATTTAATTTAGATAGTTGTCTGAATTGGTTTTGATCTAGTTTTGCATTTTAAAATGGCTGGTAAGTTTAGAGTCGATTTTTCCAACATTCGTGGGTTGAGAAAAAATTTCTGTGCCGTGTACGTTTATACTGTACAAAACAGGCCAGCTGTTTTGGCACTAAGTGAAACTCAGATAGGGGAAAATTCTGATTTTTCAGAGTTTAATCTATATGGGTATAGCTTAGTGCCATTATTCTTTTCCCATCATGGTCTCGCCGTCTACATAAGAAATGATGTTGCGTACCAACTCCAACCACAATATGGTTTGTGCTCAAACACAAATTTCAACTTCGTGTGGTTAAAATTCTCGGTGAATAAGCGCATCATTCATACCTGCTTCATTTATCGAAGCCCAAACTTGGACAGAAATTCAACTTTTAACGAATTTGATTCTCTGTCCGACTCCATACAAAGAATTGTCGCCCATTATCCTCACACTGAAATCGTCATTGCGGGCGATTTCAATGTACACAATTCTTCGTGGCTTCGCTTTTCTGGCCAGACAACACCCGAAGGAAGGTATGTTGAGGTCTTTGCAGAGTTAAACCAACTAACTCAGCTTGTTGACGAGCCAACTCGTATCCCTGACGTTCCAGGTCAATCCGCCAACACTTTAGACTTGTTTCTTACCTCTGACCCTGATAAATACACTATTAGTGTACTATCGCCTCTAGGCACATCGGACCATTGTGTCATATCTGCTAATTTCTCGTGCCAAATCAATCCAGTTAGAGAGATAACGCCTATGAGAACTGTTTGGCAATACGAGAAAGCCAACTGGGACGGTCTCAATAATTTCTTCAGGAACTTTAACTGGTCACTATGCTTCCTCGGTAGTGACGTTGACTCCAGCGCAGATATGATTACAAATTTAATTCTTCACGGTATGAGAAATTTTATTCCGAACAGGATAAAATCCATCAAACCCAAAGAGAATTCATGGTTCGATTCGAGCTGTAAAGAGGTTATCAGGGTTAGAGAAGTAAGTTTCCGAAGATACAAAGCCAACCCCACTGAGGAAAACCGGAATAAGTTCAAACAAGCTCGAAAGACCTGTAACGTTCATATTCGAAGAACCAAATTTTTGGATGATCAGAAATTAAGGCAAAAAATACTACAATGTCCCAAAGGTAGTAAAAATTTCTGGTCATTTGTAAAAAACGTACGTAATTCTACCTTTTCTTCGGTTCCAACGCTCGTCTTCAATGATACTCCTGCTGTCAGCTCACTAGAAAAAGCCAATTTGCTTGCAGCACAGTTTGCTGTTAATTCGACGCTGCCAGAGAGTGTCATGACTCCACCTGTACTTGAGAGCGGTAATGATTTTATGGGACAAATCTTCTTTCGCACTCGTACAGTAGCTAGAGTTCTAAAAGATCTTGATGTACACAAATCCGCTGGCCCGGATAGTATCCCTCCTATTGTTCTGAAGAGGTGTTCTTCAACGCTGGCAAAGCCACTGCGTAAGCTTTTCCATCTGTCCTACTCTACTGGTCTCTTTCCGAGTGGATGGAAAACAGCATTTGTCCAGCCTGTCCCTAAAAAAGGTGAATCTTCGTCTCCCTCCAACTATCGACCAATTGCACTTACGTCCCTTCTTTCTAAGGTCATGGAAACGCTGATTAATTACCAGCTTAAGAAATATCTTGAAGAACGGAAGCTTCTTAATGACCGGCAGTACGGCTTTCGTAGCAATAGGTCCACTGGTGATCTGATGGTATATCTCACCGAGCAGTGGAACAAATCTTTACATCGTTTTGGAGAAAGTAAGATTAATGCACTTGATATTTCAAAAGCGTTTGATAGAGTTTGGCATCAAGCTCTCTTATCGAAAATGCGTGCATTTGGAATTGATGAATCTCTTCTTCGTTGGATTAGAAATTACCTTTCGGACCGTTCAATACAAGTTGTACTGGATGGTTTCAAGTCCGATATTCATAAAATAAATGCTGGTGTGCCCCAGGGCTCCGTTTTGTCTCCGACTCTCTTTCTCATTTTCATTAATGATCTCTTGTCTAAAACTTCTAATCCATTAAATTGTTTTGCTGATGACAGCACCCTCAGCTTTTCATATTCGTTTCTTGATTCACATCCTTGTCCTTCGGTTGTGGAACTTGAACGGCAGCGTATGATAAGCTCATTAAATTCTGATCTTGACAGCATTGTTCAGTGGGGAATAAGAAACCGTGTAGAATTTAATGCTTCAAAAACTCAATGCTGTTTGCTGTCTCTAAAGCAGAACCCACCCCCAATGCCACTATCCATGAGTGGTACTTGCATCGAGGAAACCGAACAGCTTTCAGTCCTGGGTATGTGCATCTCAGATCACCTTCTGTGGAATGAACACATATTCAATGTCGCCAAAAATGCTGCGAAGTGTTTAGGTTTTCTTCGAAGATGCAAGAAATTTTTCTCCCCTTCTGATCTGGCTGTAATCTACAAAGCCTTCATTCGTCCAAAGCTTGAATATAATTCTCATATTTGGGCAGGTGCTCCAATAACTCACTTAAGCCTTTTAGATAGAATCCAAAAAAGAGCTCTTAAAATGATAGGTGACTGTAATATAACTGAAACATTCGCATCTCTTGAACACCGTCGTAATGTTTCATGTCTCTGCTTATTCTATCGCTATTTTTATAAACAGTGTTCTAGTGAAATAGCCAGTTGCATTCCTCCCCTAAAACAATTCCACCGCAATACTCGCACTTCCAGGAATGCGCATCAGTTTACTCTTGAGCCCAATTTCGGACGTACTGTAAAGTACAGAGATTCTTTTTTCAGCCGAACAACACGAATGTGGAATGCCTTACCCGGCTCTATTTTTCCCTTCCATTTTGATATTCAGAACTTCAAAACTAATGTGCATCGGTATCTCCTTTCAAATCCTTCCCTATTTTCCTAATGCTCGCACTGTGTTCAATCATTTTAAGGGTAGTCACAACCCCTTTAGTGCGCGTATATTATAAAAAAAAAAAAAAAAATCAAACAATTCCAAATCATGGCAGAAATTTGGTATTTAATGATTACTGATTAAAATTTGGTGGATTTACTTGGCAAGTTTTCTCTTAATCACTTACTTATTTAAAATGTATGAAAACTTGACCAGTAACCCACCATATTTTAATCAGTAATCATTTAATATAAGATATTTGATATTAAACTTCATGAAGTTACAACTTGGCATATGTACATATATTTTAGATCTCATTACTTTTTTTTGGCTGACTTTTTACGCACAGGTTTCTTGTACATATAAGAACTTGGCTCTTTTTTTAACATTTATGTTTTTGTTTTGATTTTAATTTACACCGTTGTTTATTTTCTGATTGAAAATGTATCTGCAAGAGTTCTGAAACCTGCCAATGATTCTAAGTGTTTACCAAAATGAATCGGTCATTTCAAAAACCACTTAAGTCACACATTTAGAATTTTTCAGGAATCAATAAAAACTGTTTTATTAAAAAATAAACGAGTTTTAAAGGATTTTTGTTGGACTCAATACAGTATTAGAGTTTTAAGAAATTGAAATATAAAAAATATTCACAGGTTATCAATATTAATAATGAAAAAAGTCTGAAAAACCGTTCTTGGCTTACGTTGTTTTAGCAAGAAACGGGTTCAGTGGTATACAATTTGAACAAACTCAAAGGCTTTTATATTGTATTGCTTTTTATAAGAAATTACAATTAAATATTAACTTATTAACATGTCACATGTTTTAATTTATCATTTTTCAATATATTTAACCCTTAGGTCACACGAGGGAGTACCCAGCAAACATTTTTGTGAACGTTGATTGAACATTCAGTGAAAATGAAGAATATATATTCGAGAAACACTCACTTCAGTGAATCAAATGTGAATACACTCAAATATCCCATCACTTTTACCTCATACGCGGGGAAGGGGATTAATAAAAATATCGAGATTCTTATTTCCTTCACATAATATGAATAAAAATGAACGCGCACAAGCGATCCTCAAAAGAGGTTTATCTTGGGTGCGTTCATTTTTATTCACGTAAACTGAATGTCCCTTTCATTTTGTTTTGAAAAGCCATAACGGGACCGAGTCGCGCCAAAACTGAAACAAAAGTTATGCAAAGAGGAAATTCGTCACTTTCATTAAATTTTGCGTATTTGTTATTGTACGGACGGAACTATTACATGAGTGGAACTTAGTAGGGGTATGTAGAACACAAAGGCCTACACGAAACCATAAATTACTCAATTTTCCTTTTCAAAATAAGAGATTCAATTAGGATTGCCGTTGATTTTTTCTTTATAAATTTTCAATTTATGTAGTTGGAGAATTTTTGTATACAATTATTTTTTAAAATGGAGATAGCAAGGAACAATTTCCTCCGAACTTTGGGTTTATAAGACTAAACCGGGCCATTCACGTTAAGACAGTACAGTCGTAAGGACTACACACTCCAACTCTTAAATCTGTCTGAAACAACAATCCATATTCATCCATAATAATGTTAAATATTTTTTTTTTTCTATTCAGGTATCCCGAGGATCCATGGGCGAAAATTGTACAATTTTTTTGATGATCAATTTAGTTGGACTATTATTTGCAGCTTCTTCAACTAATTTTTATGTTCGTCGATCAATTGGAATTAATTTGATAATAATTTACATAATATTTTTGCTTTATTGTTTATTGGGCGAATATCAAATTATTCATCCATTTGGAACAGATCATTCAGAAGATTATGGATTAGTATATTTGTAGTTGATGTATCTAATTATTTTAAAATCTTTGTTTTTTTTTTTAATAAATAAAACGCATAAATGTTTCGGTTGATTGATTTCTTATTTTTGTGAAAGTTGTTTAAGTATATATGTAACACTAGTGAATCATTAGAATGGATATGCAGCGGTAAATCTTCGATTAGTGTAAATGAGAACGCCAAAAACAAAAAAAATCTGTAGGGTAAAGTCGGGAGATATGGCACCCATTTTCAGTTTTCTTTATAACTCACAAAGTAAAAATGGTTTTTATTTTAAACTTTTATATATGCGTTCTGTAGTTAATTTTAAAACAAAAAAAAATAGGTTGGTTACGAAAGCTTTTATAAAAACAAATATTTTTAAAAGAAATTAAAATACCTTAAAAAAAAGACACGTGAAGAAATGGCAGGTGATAAGGCGCTAGTGGGTGATATGGAACTTTACTTTTTGTATGGATTTTTGCCACGCTCAATGCAGTTAAATGTCAAATGCAATGAGAAAAGTCAAATAATGCACTTTTTGGCTCAAATGTAATAAAAAAAAAACGGTCCTAGAAAGTCAATGAAAAATTACCAAAATGTAGTAGTGGGTGAAATGGCACCATTGAAATTTGTACTAAGCTTAAGGGGTGCCATATCTCCCTTTTGATATTACCACTATTTTTTTCAAATTACTCAGACAAAGCATGTATGCTTACATATTGCGATAATTAAAAACAAATAAACACGCATCACTCTTCATTTTTTCGTTAAAGCGAGCACCTGGTGCCAAATAATTCCGTTGCTGCACTTTTTTATGTTATGCACAAAAAAAATTGACTTAAATATAGTCGCTATTATTTTACTTTCGGTTGTGGTTTTAAATTTAAAAAAGCTACTTCAGTCTTAACAGTATCAATTGAGAGCTAAAGTTAAACTTGATGGTATTCTGATATTTTTGTTTTAAAAATAATTAATTAAGTAGGAAATATTTAAAGGGTGCCATATCTCCCGTGGTGTCATATCACCCGGGTCAACTGAGCGAGGGAGGCATTGGCCACTTTCATCTTCCAGTTATGCAATTAAAGAAGCTCCGCATACTGACGTATAATGTGAATTCATTATACAGCCTGGAGAAGAGGACATCATTTAACTTGTTCATGAAGAGGAACAACCCGGATATCGCCCTAATCAGCGAGACCAACGTTACTAAATGCAACAACATCGACATCATTGGCTTCAAAACCTTCCGTAAGGATAAGGGCGAAGGCTTAAGAGGGACGGCAATATATGTAAGGAAGAACATCTGCCCCAACACCAGCGAAACCATCATCACAGGTCTCCTTACCAGCGAGGCCACCGCCGTCACCATACAACTGGGAAGAGAAACTCTCACTATCATCAGTGTCTACTTCAAATGCAAATCCAGCATGAGAAACATCCACAAGGATCTTCACGTTCTCAACAGCATCTTAAGGAGAACCACATATGGACTCATCGGTGGTGATTTCAACGCAAGGCATCACCTTTGGCTGGATACCGCTATCACCAACGAAGGCAAAGCTATTGCTGACTGGCTGGATACCAACAGCGATCAACATTCATTGGTGGTTATTTCCCAACCCCAACCAACCTTCCCCAGGACACCATCAACATTAGACTTTTTTCTATCATCATCTAATTTTATTCATATTCTTCCAGAAATCAGCAACTTCACCTGTACAATAGTACCCAGTGACTCGGACCATGAAGCTGTTCAACTAAGCATCAAACTCCACCAAGCCATCTTCCTAGCGACAGAACCAGTGGAGCATTTCATCAACTACAGAAGACTGGATACAGATAGGCTACAAAGAGACGTAGAAGACAACATAAGACTTCCCCTGCAAAACAGGAACCTGCAGAATATTGAAATTGACAAAGCCATCGACTGTCTGGAATTAGCTGTAGCAAACGCACTGGATAACCAAAAGCAGCCCAAGACGTCAAAGGATAGATATCAGCATCTTCCCCAATATATCCAAAACCTATATGCACATAGGCAACGACTCAGAAAATGTCTGCAAAGGATCCACCAACGAGAGCTAAACACAACCAACAGTAACTACCAGACAGTGCGAAGTGAGCTTCAGTGCGTCAACATTATGTTCCGGAATTCTATTCAATATCACAACAACAACCAATTCCAGAAGAGACTGCAGTCAATCAAACCTGGACCTGATGCCTTTAAGAACATCAACAGACTGATTGGTCAAAAATCACCAATGCCTGAGACGATCATCACCAACAGTGGAGAAGCAACAACGATAGAGGATAAAGTTGAAGCCTTCGCTTCCCAATTTGAAGGAAACTTCACGGCCAGCCCATCTGAAGATCCAATCTTCCTTGGTGAAATTGAGGCATCCATCCAGCAGACAATGATGCCCAACTTGAATAGAGCAACGTTTAGTGACAGCAATCCTGCGAGTGATCCAGTCGACAACCCGAACTTGAGCACCCCAGAGGAGATAAATGCGATTATTAGCAACTCAAAACCAAAGAAGTCAGCTGGGCCAGATGGGGTATCCAACTTCATCCTAAAGAAACTTCCACAAACAGTAATGGTTTTCTTGGCCATCATCCTCAACAACTGCATCAACAACAGTTATTTCCCCCAGAAATGGAAAACTGCAAAAATCGTGGCGATTCCAAAGAAAGGTGCAAGGAACATGGTTACCAACTACAGGCCGATATCCCTCCTCAATAACCTAAGTAAGATCTTGGAAGAGCTGATACTCAGGAAGCTCAAGAAGTTCTGCGAAGAGAACAACATCATCCCAGACATGCAGTTCGGTTTTCGGGAAAAGCATTCCACTCTGCATCCGCTCCTGAAGTTCCATCATGACATCACCACAGCTTTGAACAACCATCAAGTTACCGTCGGATGCTTTCTGGATGTCGAAAAAGCATTCGACAGTGTATGGATTGAAGCCCTTATCCATAAACTCAACTTACTAGGCTTTCCTTCAGCACTAATACAAATTATTTTCTCTTTTCTTTCTTCCAGGAACTTTTTCGTACAACTGGAGAATTGCAAATCGACAGTGAAGAGCATCAGGGCGGGAGTTGCCCAAGGGTCGAAGCTTGGACCACTTCTATACAACATCATGACCTCTGACCAACCAACCTCAAGTGAATGCGAGAACCTTCTCTTCGCTGATGACTCGCTCACATATTACTCATCATTATCGCCATTAACAGCTGTCCGAGAAGTCGAGGCCCACATTCGCAAACTCTTCGAGTTTTACACCAAATGGGGTATCCGGATCAACTCATCCAAATCGGAGCTTGTCTGCTTCAGACGACCAGGAGGCAGACGAGGCCGCTCAGCTGGAAACTGCAGAAGCATCACCCTAGCACTCCCAGACGGAACCAGATTACCAGCCAAGCGCAGCGCCAAGTACCTGGGCATAAACTTCAATGAGCTGCTGAGATTCAACCCACATTCACGGACTGTCCTTAAAAAAGCAAACTTTTCCTTCCATCGCCTCTACCCGCTGATGAAAAAAAGAATTGGGCTAAGCCAGCAGACAAAAGTTCTAATGTACAAGCAACTTCTGAGACCAGTCATCAGTTACAGCTTCCCAGTTTGGTTCACTATCTCCAAAACAGCCATGAAGGAACTACAAATATTCGAAAGGAAAATTCTGAGGATATGCACTGGGCTTCATTTCGATCGTCAGCGGCGCAAACATTTCAAGAACGAGCAACTCTACTCTGAAGCCAAGGTAGTCCCCCTGGACAAGTACTTATTGCTATCTGCAGATAAACTGGTTAGAAACATCGCCAACCACCCTAATCAACTGATGAGAAGGATGATAAACCAACAACGACATCCGGAACCAAGGTACCTAGGTGCCAAGGAAATTCTGGATATAACTACAACAACCAACGATGAAGCAGGACACTTCTACTCTGACCCAGGGTCAGAACATTACCGTGGCTAAACGCCAACTCTATCCCCCATCCTATATAAATGCACTGCCACTGGACAACCGGGACTGAACAACCCGAGGACGACAAAGTCAAACCGACTTTTATATTAAGTTTTCACATATTATAAATCTTATTTGTATTCAAAATTTTACCAATGTATACCGTTAGGCCCCTTTTGTGCCAACAAAATTTTATTATTTATCAATGTATCTAATAGTTATAAATTATTTTTAAGCCAATTGTAAATAGAAATGTTCAATAAAGCAAAATTGAAAAATTGAATTGTCATATCACCCGACTTTACCCTACCTACCTGCGATACCGATAGTAACTGTTCTGAATGACTTATTTTACGTAAATGTAGAGACCATGCCTACAATAGAGATTTTTGATGTATATAAAGTTAGCAGGACACTTTTGGAAATTCATGTCAAAAACTATCCTATCATTAGTTGCTACTTAATTGCGAATTGGTTACGCAAAAAAAAAAAAATTATAGCATTTATGGTTTGCGAAAAAAAGGGTGTCCTGCTAACTTCATATGAACCAAGCAGGACAACTTTCTCAAAAAAGGAGATATCGAGCTGAAAAAAGTTGGTTATTGAGAACTAATTAATTGCAAATTAATTGCATTTTTTGGCTTGCGAACAAATGGGTGTCCTGCTAACTTCATATGAACTTAGTAGGACAACTTTCTCAAAAATTTGTATAAACGATTAAAACAAAATGATTTTGAGAACTAATTAATTGCGAATTAGTTACGCAAAAAAAAAAATATTATAGCATTTTTGGTTTGCGAAAAAATGGGTGTCCTGCTAACTTCATATGAACTTAGAAGGACAACTTTCTCAAAAATTTGTATGATCGATTAAAAC
This sequence comes from Dasysyrphus tricinctus, assembly GCA_963921185.1. NCBI lineage: Eukaryota > Metazoa > Arthropoda > Insecta > Diptera > Syrphidae > Dasysyrphus > Dasysyrphus tricinctus. The sequence continues at coordinate 17,139,529 of OY992530.1, forward strand.
AAAATGATTTTGAGAACTAATTAATTGCGAATTAGTTACGCAAAAAAAAAAAATTAAAGCATTTTTGGTTTGCGAAAAAATGGGTGTCCTGCTAACTTCATATGAACCTAGCAGGACAACTTTCTCAAAAATATAGATAAACGATCTAAAAAAAGGTGGTTGTTGAGAACTATTTAATTGCGAATTAGTTACGCAGAAAAATTTGAATTTTTTGTTTGTTTGCGAAAAATAGGCGTATTACGAACTTCATGTGAACTAAGCAGGACAACTTTCTCAAAAAAGGAGATAATCGAGCGGAAAAAGTGGGTTATTAAGAACTAATTAATTTCGAATTATTAGTTGCGCAAAAAAAAAATTTAATTGCATTTTTGGTTTGCGAAAAAATGGGTGTCCTGCTAACTTCATATGAACTTAGCAGGACAACTTTTCTCAAAAATGAAGATAATCAAGCTGAAAAAATTTGGTTGTTGAGTACTAATTAATTGCGAATTAGTTACGCAAAAAAATTTGTATTGCGTTTTAGGTTTGCGAAAAAATTTGTGCCCTGCCAAGTTCATATGATGCTAGCAGGAAACCCATTTTTTTCGCAAACCAAAAAATGCAATTAATTTTTTTTTTTGCGTAACTAATTCGCAATTAAGTAGCAACTAATGATAAGATAGTTTTTAACATGAATTTCCAAAAGTGTCCTGCCAACTTTATATACATAGATTTTTGGTTAAAAGTCGTTTGAGCCATTTTTTAGATAAAAAAGCTTTTGTAAAACGATTTTATAGCAGCCTTCTGTTATTTTTGGAGCTAAGACACAACTTAAAAATTTCAAAATTTGAAGAAAATCGCTTCAGTGGCTAAGGTTATAGGTAGTAGGCTGAGGTAGGTACAGTACAGACACTTAGACAGAATTCCCGGACACACTTTTTTCGTGTTCTCTATCGTGCGTCATAATGTCACATTTGATTAAAATCTCGACTTTTTTTTTTGTATGTACGAATCCAAAACATTCGCTATAGACTATATTCCCAAGTTCAGAAGCACAAAAATTGTCAAAGTGTTATTTGAGCAGGAAGTTTATCTTTGTCTATCCTTTACTAATATGAGACCGATTGAACAAAATTCAAGCAAAAAGGTTATCCACTTTTGTCGAAATTCCTCCTTCTTAAAACTCATTTCTCTAATTTCAATAAAAATATAATTGAATTCTAAGAAAACAACAATTGAACCCAATCAATTAACCCACATATCGAATGATAAAAATTTAATTAACCAAATAGCTTGAAGATCTATCTCGGGGGGTATCCATACTTAGGTACTCTTACTTCTTACATAGTATATCTGATTTATCTCTGAGAGCCCTTGAATTTTATATTCCTTTTTTCTATTTTCTGTTTTTTTTTTCTGTGATGGGTTCTTTGCTTCTTTTTTTTTTGTGTTTTGTTACGACCATCACATTTCCAGACATTCATAATAATATGTTACGAGTAACAAACGTATAGAAGACGTACTTAAACTTAACCGACAACAACACAGTTCTAATGAATAAACATGTAAGAAAATATGTTATCTCTCGCAACGCAACGTCTCAACCACCCCGCACGCCATCACCATAATTCCAATGCAAATATGTGTCCCTTCACGGAGTCACATTTTAACATACGTGTTTGTTTTTCACAACCTCAATCCACAACCTCCTCCACATGACAAGCCTTGAACAAGCAGCTTCTTCAAAGCTAAAAACAAAACAAAATATATAAAAAAAAAAAAATAAGAAAAGAAAAGACTAAAATCATCAACGAAAATGTGTGTGCGAAAGTCAAAGTGAAGCTAAATCCGTAAACTTTTCGCTGTCGTAAAAATTTTATTGTGAACGTGACTTGTCATTGTGTTTTTAGGCTTTACTTTTCTAAGACGATGTGAGGAGTTTCGCACGTTGCAGGACCCTTTTGTCAAAACTTAGGTTTTATGTGGAAACAGGTACGTATAGGTTAGGTGTATATGTAAGGTTAAGAGGACAAGGTAATGTGTGATGTTACATTTTACGCACTATGCGTAATTTGTTTGCAGAGTTTCCATTTGAGTGTGTGGAACGTGCGTTTAAGTAGAGTTAAGCTTCTTTGTCAAACCTGTAGCTAAGTGGAATTTAATTGATAAAAGGTCCTTACCGAAATGAAAATTTCCTGTTCTTTTGTAATAATAATCAAAATCCTAGATACAGGCACACAGGTGATCTTAAAATTAAACTGAAAGCTCATCGAGGTGCCATTTTATTTAAAAGGCTTAAATTAGGGAAATTATTTGGAAAGACCCTGATTATAGATTTATTATATTGCAAATGCTAATGTGAAGCTAAACTTTGTGACTAAAATACGTTTTACGTTTTTAATTTTACTGGATAAAGTTCTAGGTTTAGTCGGAGAGCTACCAGCCAATTTGACTAACCTACTAGACACAAGGCTACAACTTTGTGTATCTTTGATTTGGGACTAGTTAAGTATGAAAACACGGTCTGGCAGGGTTGCCGCGGTCGAAAGGTTGTCATCTGATTTTTTCAAAATGCAAAAAAAAGGGTCAAAATTAACCTACTCGCACAAGGCTGAAACTTATTTTTAATTTAGTTTATACAATTCTTATGTATGAAAATAATTATGCCAGTCGAAAGTGCTTGCCAGACGAGCCTAAAGCTCTTAAAGATTAATAAAAGATATTGGATAACTTGATAAATTTGTTAGGTACAAGGCTAAAACTTAGTGTATTCTTTGTTCGTGAACAGATTACATAAAAAATAAAGATCTGAGGAAAATTTCCGCAATTCTTGGGTTACCACCTATTTTTTTCAAAATGTAAAATAACTTCCAAATGCAACATATCTACTTTAAGAATGCTGATTTTTGAATTAATAATAACTCATGTCTTTTTGTACATGAAAAAAAGATGCCAGACCAGTTTTGGTGGACGAAAATAGCTTGCCAGACGTGTTTTTAAAGTTTGTATTAAAAAATGTCATTGATTATAGTCAGAGAATAATGTATTAAATATAACACGTTAACTGCTTATAATCCTAATACATATTAAATCAAGTCAACAAATTATCATATGGTTCTTTTACTGCAGACACAGGGTTGCCACATATTTTTTTAAAAATTTTATAAAATTGACAAAACTGAAACACCAACCTACCTAAAGTTTTCGCACATATGTAAGCTTATGCCATCTTGTATATAAAAAAAAACATACTTGACAGACGATCAGAAGCTTCTGTCAGACAAGCCTAAGATTTAAAAAATTGGTATTATAAGAAATATCCTTTCTTGATTTTTTCCTAAATTTCAAAAAAATGTCAAAATTGCAAACCTACTCCCACAAAGCTGATTTTTATATATATGTTAGCTGATATACTCTTAAATATGAAAAAAAATATATCAGACCGGACGGACGGTCGAAAGTTCCTGCCAGACGGGCCTCAATCTTTTGACCGTCAGCTTTGTCAGTTTTTTGAAATTCAAGAAAAAATAAAAAAAGGATATTTCTTGCAATACCATCTTTTAAGACTTTAGGCCCGTCTGGCAAGAACTTTTGACCGTCCTTCCGGTGTGATATATTTTTTTTCATATTCAAAAATATATCAGCTAACATATATATAAAAATCAGTTTTGTGCGGGTAGTTTTGCAATTTTGACAGTTTTTTGAAATGTAATAAAAAATAAAAAAAGGATATTTCTTACAATACCAACTTTTGAAACTTGAGGCCCGTCTGGCAGGAACTTTCGACCGTCCGTCCGGTCTGATATATTTTGTTTCATATTCAAGAATATATCAGCTAACATATATGTAAAAATCAGCTTTTTGCCAGTAGGTTTGCAATTTTGACAGTTTTTTTGAAATTTAAGAAAAAATTAAAAAAATGGATATTTCTTACAATACCAACTTTTGAAACTTGAGGCCCATCTGGCAGGAACTTTCGACCGTTCATCCGGTGTGATATATTTTTTTTTCATATTTAAGAATATATCATCTAACATACATATATATAAAAATCAGTTTTGTGCGGGTAGTTTTACAATACCAAATTTGAGGCCCGTCTGGCAGGAAATTTTGACCATCCGTCCGTACTGATATATTTTGTTTCATATTCAAGAATATATCAGCTAACATATATGTAAAAATCAGCTTTGTGCGAGTAGGTTTGCAATTTTGACATTTTTTTGAAATTAAGGAAAAAATCAAGAAAGGATATTTCTTATAATACCAATTTTTTAAATCTTAGGCTTGTCTGACAGAAGCTTCTGATCGTCTGTCAAGTATGTTTTTTTTTATATACAAGATGGCATAAGCTTACATATGTGCGAAAACTTTAGGTAGGTTGGTGTTTCAGTTTTGTCAATTTTATAAAATTAAAAAAAAAAATATGTGGCAACCCTGTGTCTACAGTAAAAGAACCATATGATAATCTGTTGACTTGATTTAATATGTATTAGGATTATAAGCAGTTAACGTGTTATATTTAATACATTATTCTCTGACTATAATCAATGACATTTTTTAATACAAACTTTAAAAACACGTCTGGCAAGCTATTTTCGACCACCAAAACTGGTCTGGCATCTTTTTTTCATGTACAAAAAGACATGAGTTATTATAAATTCAAAAATCAGCATTCTTAAAGTAGATATGTTTCATTTGGAAGTCATTTTACATCTTGAAAAAAATAGGTGGTAACCCAAAAATTGCGGAAATTTTCTCAGATCTTTATTTTTTAACTAATCTGTTCACGAACAAAGAATACACTAAGTTTTAGCCTTGTACCTAACAAATTTATCAAGTTATCCAATATCTTTTATTAATCTTTAAGAGCTTTAGGCTCGTCTGGCAAGCACTTTCGACCGCAAAACCCGTCTGGCATAGTTATTTTCATACATAAGAATGTATAAACTAAATTAAAAATAAGTTTCAGCCCTGTGCGAGTAGGTTAATTTTGACCCTTTTTTTGCATTTTGAAAAAATCAGATGGCAACCTTTCAACCGCGGCAACTCTGCTAGACCAATGGATTTCATACTTAACTAGTCCCAAATCAAACATACCCAAAGTTGTAGCCTTGTGTCTAGTATAGGTTAGTCAAAGTGGCTGGTAGCTCTTAGACTAGTTGGAAAGGATATGTTTTGAAAACTCTAACTCTTTATGATTTGCTTTCAAAGACTTACCAGGCTTATTCATAAACGCATTTTAGAGACTGCGTGAAGTTACAATGCTTCTAAACACAACGCGGAAGTGTTATCGATAGTAATGTGATTTTGAATAGAGCTTTTTTGGACTTATACCGTTAAGAGGTTGAATAATGGCTACACAAGGATATTTTAGTTTGACATCAAAACGTAATAGATTTCTCTTTTTAGTACTCTATTGGACACAAGGGCATTGTAACTAAAAATTGTTGAAAAATGATTTATGAATAAGCATTTACTTAAAGTTGAGTTAATACTTTATAAGGGCTTTAACAATGGGTTACTATTCAACCCTTTTATCAAAGTCGTGGACTATATCGAATTGCGTGGACTTGGGTAGACATGCGTGAAGTTGCGTAGATTTGTGATGGCTTGCATGGACTTTTGTAGACATGCGTGGATTTGCGTAGAATTGCGTTAAGTTGCATGAAATTGCGTAGTAGTGTGAAAACCTGCAAAGACTTGCGTTGATTTGGGTTCTTGCTTGGGTAAGCGGAGACTTGCGTAGTCATGCGGACTTGAACCTTGAAAAACAAAGTTCTCTTGTATTCCCAAATGCAACATAGGGAATTGGGGCAGAATTGCTTCTATGTCCACCATCTTCAACAAATATGGGAAGTCAAGAAGTGCAAAAGATACTTTTGGCGACCGCATACAAGCGGAGGGTTGTGATTGAATTTTTACTTAGGTAGGTGGGTCTGATGTTGTTGGAAGATGTGGGTTGACCTTTGTCCTCATGCAGCTTTAGGCACGCTTGTGATCGCACAGGCATTAGCTCGACGGTGGGGTGGGATCTTGCTGCATCATTCCTAAGCACACATAATTTTTCGTGCCTGTGTATTATTTGTGTACTAAAAAGGGGAAAATTTATGGAAAATGAGAGGAAAAACAGTTTTAAGAGAGATAGAAAATAAAAGAAAGGGATTGAAGAGAACACCAACTGACAAGGTTCCTGATGGTGTGAAACCTTTTGCCATACCCTCCCCTAAGTATCTAAATGGGTGATTAGATACACCATGACTATCCTTTTTTTTTGGTAATGTTTAGATAGTCCCTTTAGAATCCACTCACAAATTCACCATATCACTCTTACGTAGCTTAGGACACTCTATTCATTTAAAAGACCCATTTTAGAATTTTACAATTTTACTAATGATTTCTTTATTGAGGGGGATTTCATTTAATATTGATTTTGTATAAACGACGAAATATGAAATTGAAATTTACACTTAAAATGTGGATCATGAGTATGTACGTAAGTATGAAATCAAAATAAAAATAAAATAGGTATTTTAGGTTAGGTAGGTAAATGTAATGTGTGTAAGATTTTTAATTTTTGTTTTAATCCAATTTTATAATATATATTTTTTTTTAAGATAAAGGAACTTAGTTTTTAGTATAGGTAGGTTAAATATTGTAATTTGATCAAAAAAAAAGTAAATGTATAATAATTGCCAAAGAAATTTTATATTGTGGTACAATATGGTACTTACAGGTAAATTCCCGGTGCGGTGGTGAAAGTTGTGGCCACAATTTTCCCTCGACGAACTTCGGGTGTTGGCTTTGTCCAACTTGTAAATTTAAGGTTATGATAATATATTTTCTGTGGCAGTTCTTTTTTTTCACTTTCTTTTTGTTTTTATATATTTATAGAATTTGTATAGCACCTTTAGGATTAAGTTTCAAAAATTAATTTTACACAATTAAGGATCAGGTATATAGGAATTAGGATAGGTTTTAAATTCAATATTTTAAGTTTAGTTTAGGCGAGTATTTTAGTTTAAGATTTGTGTTTGATAATTCTTCTTTTGATAGCTGCAGGTTTAGCTGCTGACTGCACTATCCAATTACTAGAATAGATGACGTGTAGGAAGATTTTGTTCACCGTACCACGTGTTCCAATTTCTTGTGCGGACTGACGCAATGGAATGCTATTATCACTATCACGAGAATATGGATCTGGACTGTATAATTTGCGGACGCACCGTCTTGGCTAGAGAACAGGTTATGCCAAATTTTAATAGGCTACGTCCGCAATTATCTGTGGACGTATTAATGCAGATTAGAATCGGAGTATAAAATACTTTTTTAAAACACAACAAACGTACCTTTTGTCTTTTGTATTAAGGAATAAGTATTATTCTTTTAAAATCTGTTAAAGGAGATTCGGGTAAAGTTATCCCTATATCTCTCGTGCTTCAAGTCTCAACCAAGGTTTCTTCGTAAGTATTTTGAGTCGGATCTGATTTTTTCTGAAGTATAGGTTGTTTATTCTAAGTTTGTAACAAGAAATAAATCACTGGATATTACTGCTTTATCTTCCGACTTAAGAAGTATATAGGACGGACTTCTAATCACCTTGAGAGTTGAGATTGAAAAAGACCATGCTTAGATCGAAAAATGTCGAAGAAAGGCTAACTTCCGACAAAAGCATATACACGACAGTTCAGTGGGCTATCGATACTCGTTTTTGATTTTCGTATTTAGCATATGGAATTCGAAGATCGATCGATCGATATCTGATGTCTGATTACACTAGGCATATTATGTTATTTACTGTGACCTATTTTTCATTTTTATTTAAATATAGTATAGGTAGGTACTCGTAGAAAGGTGTACGCTACAAAATCAAGTATTTTGGAAATAATTCTTATTTTTAAAAGACTTGAAAAACGTATTACTTTAAATTTGTTTTGATAGCTTTCGTAACGTGTGGCCTCGACCCATGACCCTGAGAATCATGCTCTACCGGCTGAGCTATGATCGCAAGTCCTTAGCATGGTAAATACCGATTATTTTTCCATCTAAATTCTCTACCTCGTACATGGAATTGCCTATTTGTCTGACAATCCTACATTTGACGAACTTGTCACATAATTTAGCATTAAGATTTTTAGAAGCATCGCTTAAAATGAAATTTCGTCGATAGCATTCTGTGCCTGGCAATAATAATCGTTTTGAACTTCTCAGATTGTAAGATTTTTGGTTTTTAGAATACGCTTGCTCCAGACTGTCTTTAACTTTTTGTCTTATGATTTCAAGTTTACTATTTTGAGGCAAACACATAAGTTCACTTTCATTTAAAGCATTAAGATTTCGCAGTATTTTATACATGCTTGCATGGGTTATCATATGCCTACCAAATAAAATGAAATATGGAGACATTCCAGTCGACTGGTGAACTGATGTCCACAACGCTTGCTGTATCTGAGACAGGTGTTTGTCCCAATCACGATGATCTTGTTTGATATAGCTTCGCACCGCAGATAAAATCGATTGATTGACTCTTTCTGCTGCGTTTGATTGAGGCGAATACACTGCATTTTTCATGTGCCTACATCCATATTTAGCCAGAAAGTCTTGAAAGTCTTTCGCAATGAACTGTTTCCCGTTATCACTGTGGACAATTTCCGGTACTCCATACTGACTGAAAACAATTTGTTCTAGAAACTCAATCACAGCTTTTACATTCGCTTTTGGCATCGACTTTAAAAATACACACTTTGAAAACCCATCTAGGACTACAAAAATAAAAGCTTTGCCACGTTTACTTCGAGGGTATGGACCCATAAAATCTATAAAAATTTTCTGAAATGGTCTATCTAATTGTGTATGAGTGATCATAGGAGGCCTTAAAGTTTTGTTTACGGATTTAGTTTCTTTACACGTTGAGCAGTCTTTCACAAAGTTTCTAACCTGAGCTGTCATGTTTGGCCAATAGTAAAAGCGTTTAATTCTATCCAACGTCTTTACCATTCCTCCATGTGAACAATTCGGTGGATTGTGTGAATTTTCTATAATGGACTGTGTCAACCCTATGGGTATCCACAGTTTCCATTCACATTCACTCTTTAAGCAGTCTTTCTCTTTTGGAAACTCGCGTTTGTAAACATATTTCTCGTCCACTACTTTTATATCAGGAAAGTTTGACTTGTCTTTGACAACTGTTGAAATAACTTCTCGGTATTCTGGCGAATTAAATTCTGATGACTCTAAGTCAACTGCCATGTATGTATCCGAATCAAACGAAAGCTCATCCATGAATGCCCGCGACAACGCATCGGCTACTACATTTTGTGACCCTTTTTTATGCTTGATATCAAAGGTGAATGCCTGAAGCTTTAGTGACCACCGTGCTAACCTGCCGCTAAGATCTTTAAGGCTTATAAGCCATTTAAGGCTTGCGTGGTCTGTCACTAAAGTAAATGGCAAACCCTCAACATATGGTCTAAATTTCTTCACCGCTTGCACTGCCGCGTAGCATTCCTGCTCCGTAACACTATAGTTACGTTGACATTTGTTAAGCTTTTCAGAAAAGAAAGCTATAGGCTTCTCGTTCTCGTCTTCATCATATTGGTATAACACACCACCTATACCACAACTAGAAGCGTCACATTGAATAACGAACGGCTTGGAAAAATCTGGGTGACTCAATAAAGGGGCTGAAATTAAGGCTGTCTTTAGAGCTTCGAAGGATGCTCGTGCTTCAGGATTCATTACAAAAACTTTTACTTTTTTAAGGGTGTCTGTTAAAGGGCTTGCTATGGCAGCAAAATTCCTAATGAATCTCCTGTACCACCCGCACATTCCTAAAAATCTGCGCACCTGTTTTTGCGAAGTTGGTACTGGAAATTCTTGTATGCAGGAAACCTTACCGGGATCTGGCTTTATAATGCCCTGGCCAACAACATACCCTAAATATCTTAACTCTTTGAAACAAAAGTGTGATTTTTCGACATTGATTGTCAAATTTGCGGATTTTAAGCGTTCGGCGACCTTTTCAAGAATTTGAAGATGAGTGTCAAAATCTTTTGAAATTATGAGGAGGTCGTCAACATAAGGGAAAACATATTCCCTGAGTTCACTGGGGATCACTTTATCAATCACTTTACACATGGTCTGTGCAGCATTTCGTAGACCGAAAGGCATCACCGTAAATTGGTAAAGTGGTCTTCCCTGAACAGTGAATGCTGTCTTCTCTTTTGCTGACTCTTCTAAAGGAATTTGCCAAAAGGCATCTTTTAAATCGACACTGCTTATGTAATGTGTGTCTTTCAACCGGCTTATGATTCCTTCAATATTTTGCATAGGATATGCACTTCCTTTTGTGTGAGCGTTAAGCTTCCTGGAGTCCAAACAGAGACGAACCTTCCCTGGTTTCTGGACCAAAACTATGGGCGAACTCCAGGCGCTATTGCTCTCTTCAATTACTCCGAGGGCAAGCATCCTGTCGAGCTCTTTAAAAATTATATTTTGAATTGGTAATGAAACAGGGTAATGCCTTTGTTTTATTGGCTCCTGCTCATTGGTCTCGATAACGTGCATACCTACTGTTGTTCTGCCAAGGCCTAATTCAGAAAACGATGGAAATTGGTTAATGACCTTTTGAAGTGACATGGTTTGTTCGTCAGTTAAGTCGTGTGGTTCTGGTTTAGTTTTTGGTTTTCCAATATCTAAATCTTTGGCTATCTCGCTTATTATGTTCGGTGCGATTTTAAACTTCTGCCAAAAATCTATGCCAAGATATAATGGCTGAGAAAGTGATGGTATAATGTATAAATCTAGGTTATGGGTTTGATCGCCGTACGAAACCTCAACGTTTACTCTTCCTATTATCGCTTGAGATTTGCCATCAGCTGTTTTTATCGATGACTGAAACCTTATAATTGGAATTTTTAAATCACGAATAAATTCTAACGAATCGTTGCCTAAACACGAAAGAGTCGCACCACTGTCTAACAAACCATTTATTTCTGTTCCTTTAATACTAATTCTAGCATACGGCCTTGGATCATTATTTGAGCGTAATATACAGCTGCTTATCATTGTATTATAAAATGAACGTTTGTGATATCTTTTACGAACTTTCGCAACTTTACTAAGTGGCATTTTATGGCTAATTTCGTTTAAGTTAAATATTTTTGATCTTAATTCATTATAATGTTTAAGTCTTTCTTCATAGCTTTTGTTTCGAAAAATGCTTCTTTTGTATTCGTTTTCAATCTTATTTTTACTTATATCCGGTTTTATTTTGTCATGGCCAATGTCTTCATCTGGGAATTTAATATTGTCTTTAAAATCAGGGTAAGTATTTGTAGAAGAATCTACTTTGTAAGGTCGGGACGTGTTTGTGTCGAACGAGACATTCCCGTAAATGTCAGGTTCGACTTTGAGTTTTCCTGTTTTTGTGTGCACTTTGGACAGTTCAAAACTGTGAAATCATCAGTTCCACACCGGTAACAAAATAATCTGTCAAAAGTCGAGGGACAGTTAATGAACAAGTGTCCAGTTTGTTTACAATTAAAACATTTAAGGGTGTTTTTATTCACACTGTTCTGTGGCTTCTGCATAGCCGAAACAGATTCACAATTATTGAATTTTAAGTCAGCATACGCGTCTTCACTCACATCGTTCAATTCATGAATATTCCTAAAAGGTCTATTTTGAACAGGGTATCTAGCACTAAGCATTCTCTCAACACGTTTGCACTCATCCCTAAAGTGCTCTAATGAGGTAATTCTCATTGGATAAATAAAGTTTATTAACTTGGTATTAATGTTGGATCGAAGAATATCGATCAAATCATCGTCTCTCATAGGGTTCTTGAGTTGGCTTTTAAGCTGAAGCACAGATATAAAATAATCTTCAAAGTTTTCTTGTGGCATCTGCTTTTTATCCATGATTTGTTTAATAATTTGGAAATCATTCTCATGACTCCTAAAACGCTTAAACAAAGAATCACGCAGCATAATCCAATCGCCTCTTGGGTTGTTTCTTAAATACTGCCAAAACCAATCTTGCGCTACACCGCTCAAAAGAAGATGAAATTGCCGAATTACATCATCCCACGAATACCTGTAATTATTCTTAAAGTTTCTATTCGAAACACGAAATCCTCTATTGACATTCCCTTGGAAGTGGCATCAAATTTTTATCCCCCAACGATCTATCCGTAACGTTTTGTCATCATTTAATGAAAAGTTTCTGTTTGGTACCCTATTCACATTTGCATCAAAATAAGAATACGCTCCACCATGCAGATAATCATTCAAATTTTGATTGAAAGCCTGATTCAGATTATTACTGTTGTCAAAGCCTATTTTATCGTTTCATTATTTTGTCTAGGTTGGGAAAAACTAAGAGTACTATATTTCTCATTATTAGTATTATTATTAATGTTAGACGAAATATTTCGAATACTACTTTGAATGAGCTCTGGAAGCTTTAACTCTAAAGTCTTTGTAATAAGATTTTCAATATGCTCATCGAGTCTTTGCATACGAACTGAACCATTGTTTACAACTTGAATTCGAGGTAGGTCATGGTTTTTGCTGTTATCAACATGACGATCAGCTGGCAGATTTATTCCGTTGTGGACTTGCGCAGTGAATCCACTTGCGACATTGTCTTGGTTATCAACATTAAGCAAAGGTAATGATACATTATTCGCAACATAATTAGTGTTATCATTTCTCTCATGACGAGAAGTTATTGGAATGCTACCGCTGCTGGTGTTCACAGCTGTTGTTGTATTTTTCGTTGATGCTGTATTATCAGTAGGATAAACGCTTTTGTTTATCGGAAGGAGAAATTCTCTATTGAATTATTACTATTATTTAAAAGAGGTTCGCTTTGAAATTGAATTGAGTCGTTTAAATTAAGAGACAAAGTCTCGGACAGCATTAGCTACAGGAGAGTGCTGAACGGGATTTAGACTAGCTCCAAGGCTTCTGTTGGCTCTGTTGATCGGTGAATTTGCAAGGTTGTCATTGTATGAGCGTGTTTTGGGGGCCTCTCTTCGAATTGGGATACCGCGGATTTTTCGGAATTGCTCCGTTAATTGATTTATTATTTTCACTCATTGTCTCTTTTAAAATTAATAATTTTATCAAAACAGTTGTAAATTTAAGAGTTTTTTTTTTTTCGATTTTGCTACTCAGAAGTGAATGGTTTTATTGTGAGGGTTTAAAGTCAGTTGTATGTTCAAAAGAAAGGGGAAAAGAAAAGAAAGGAGAAAAAAAAATAAGTTTCTGTTGGAATAAATTAATCTCTCTGGACTTTAAAGCTCTTTTGCTAATCTATAGCTGAGGACTCAGAGAAATTAAACACCAATTAATGAGTTTTCGTTTACTTCAAAAAAAGAGAGAATGTCATTTATTGCTTCACGATCAGGTTCTATTGAACTTATGACGTGGACTCATAAATGACGTTTTCAAAAAAAATAAACAATGCAGACTACTGTTTACCAAGTGCAACGATATAATTTCTTTTTGCTGAATGGCAGCTAATTATGATCGGACTCCTTGAAAAAAAAACTACGTCTACTATCCAGTGACAACACTGCTTATTTTTAAATTTTTAGCTAGGGGACTCACTGGTTATTAAAATTGGTAAATAAAGCAAGGAATTATGTATAAAATACAAAGCTGGAATCTGAAACTTCTGAAATTTTATTTTGCTTTTGGTCTGAAGGCATTATTGCAAAAGCAATAATGAAGCCTTACTCGTTGGGCGCCAATGTGTGATTGAATTTTTACTTAGGTAGGTGGGGTCTGATGTTGTTGGAAGATGTGGGTTGACCTTTGTCCTCATGCAGCTTTAGGCACGCTTGTGATCGCACAGGCATTAGCTCGACGGTGGGGTGGGATCTTGCTGCATCATTCCTAAGCACACATAATTTTTCGTGCCTGTGTATTATTTGTGTACTAAAAAGGGGAAAATTTATGGAAAATGAGAGGAAAAACAGTTTTAAGAGAGATAGAAAATAAAAGAAAGGGATTGAAGAGAACACCAACTGACAAGGTTCCTGATGGTGTGAAACCTTTTGCCATACCCTCCCCTAAGTATCTAAATGGGTGATTAGATACACCATGACTATCCTTTTTTTTTGGGAATGTTTAGATAGTCCCTTTAGAATCCACTCACAAATTCACCATATCACTCTTACGTAGCTTAGGACACTCTATTCATTTAAAAGACCCATTTTAGAATTTTACAATTTTACTAATGATTTCTTTATTGAGGGGGATTTCATTTAATATTGATTTTGTATAAACGACGAAATATGAAATTGAAATTTACACTTAAAATGTGGATCATGAGTATGTACGTAAGTATGAAATCAAAATAAAAATAAAATAGGTATTTTAGGTTAGGTAGGTAAATGTAATGTGTGTAAGATTTTTAATTTTTGTTTTAATCCAATTTTATAATATATATTTTTTTTTAAGATAAAGGAACTTAGTTTTTTAGTATAGGTAGGTTAAATATTGTAATTTGATCAAAAAAAAAAGTAAATGTATAATAATTGCCAAAGAAATTTTATATTGTGGTACAATATGGTACTTACAGGTAAATTCCCGGTGCGGTGGTGAAAGTTGTGGCCACAATTTTCCCTCGACGAACTTCGGGTGTTGGCTTTGTCCAACTTGTAAATTTAAGGTTATGATAATATATTTTCTGTGGCAGTTCTTTTTTTTTCACTTTCTTTTTGTTTTTATATATTTATAGAATTTGTATAGCACCTTTAGGATTAAGTTTCAAAAATTAATTTTACACAATTAAGGATCAGGTATATAGGAATTAGGATAGGTTTTAAATTCAATATTTTAAGTTTAGTTTAGGCGAGTATTTTAGTTTAAGATTTGTGTTTGATAATTCTTCTTTTGATAGCTGCAGGTTTAGCTGCTGACTGCACTATCCAATTACTAGAATAGATGACGTGTAGGAAGATTTTGTTCACCGTACCACGTGTTCCAATTTCTTGTGCGGACTGACGCAATGGAATGCTATTATCACTATCACGAGAATATGGATCTGGACTGTATAATTTGCGGACGCACCGTCTTGGCTAGAGAACAGGGTTATGCCAAATTTTAATAGGCTACGTCCGCAATTATCTGTGGACGTATTAATGCAGATTAGAATCGGAGTATAAAATACTTTTTTAAAACACAACAAACGTACCTTTTGTCTTTTGTATTAAGGAATAAGTATTATTCTTTTAAAATCTGTTAAAGGAGATTCGGGGTAAAGTTATCCCTATATCTCTCGTGCTTCAAGTCTCAACCAAGGTTTCTTCGTAAGTATTTTGAGTCGGATCTGATTTTTTCTGAAGTATAGGTTGTTTATTCTAAGTTTTGTAACAAGAAATAAATCACTGGATATTACTGCTTTATCTTCCGACTTAAGAAGTATATAGGACGGACTTCTAATCACCTTGAGAGTTGAGATTGAAAAAGACCATGCTTAGATCGAAAAATGTCGAAGAAAGGCTAACTTCCGACAAAAGCATATACACGACAGTTCAGTGGGCTATCGATACTCGTTTTTGATTTTCGTATTTAGCATATGGAATTCGAAGATCGATCGATCGATATCTGATGTCTGATTACACTAGGCATATTATGTTATTTACTGTGACCTATTTTTCATTTTTATTTAAATATAGTATAGGTAGGTACTCGTAGAAAGGTGTACGCTACAGGGTTACAGAGTGATTGCCTATGCAGACAATGTGCGTATGAAAATCGGAGCATGGAACATTCGATCCTTGTACGGCTAAAGTAGATGAGTGTGAAATGCTTCACCTTAAGATCAGTATCCTGGGAATCAGCAAAACTAAGTGGAGAGGAAGAGCCGAAAATAGATCTGAGTGTGGGCAACGAGAATGCTGTATTCCGGGGAGGATGAAAGAGAGGGTGGCCAAAGGCTGCATGGTGTCAGAATTATGTTGAACGATGAAGCGAGGCGTAGTCTTATTTCCTTTCCTTTGCGCCCATTTCTGCAAGAATAATGACAGCAAAGTTCCGTTCAAAAATTCGTACGTCATAATAACTCAGTGCTACGCCTCCACAAATGTAGTGACAGAGGAAGACAAAACCGCTCTCTGAACTCATCTTAACTCAGTTTACAGAGGTGTTTCAAGAGCCGATATCATGATTGTCATGAGAGATCTCAATGGCCAAACACCAATCGTGGATGTGGATGGCACACTTTTGGTATCAATTGAGGACAAGCTATACGCAGATGGAACGATCACTTTTGTGCCTTGCTCAGTGAGGACTCCGTTGAGCAGAGTGCTGAAGTGCCCCAGCTAAACGAGATGCGTATAGGTCCTATAGTGGTATTGACAGCGAACCCTCTTCTGTATCGGAAGTTCAAACATCAATAAATCTCCTCAAAAACAACAAGGCAGCTGGACGCAATACCAGCCGGACACCACCAATTTTTGTACATAATAATACTTGTACCTACCTATAAACATTTATACTTAGATTTAGGAATACAAAAAATCATTATTTGTCCACCTGCAATGAAAAGAATATTAATTTTTTGTTTCTTGCACGTAAAAACAACAAGTTCTCCTAAACCCTAAAATTAAATCTTAGTCAGAAAAATAATTTATTTTGCCAGAGCGAAACACATTTGGACTTAAGGTAACAAAAACTTTAGATTTTAATTTCCATTCAAGAGGAAACAAAAACAAAAACAAAAATAATGTATTTTCAATTATTTGCGCTTCAATTTTTGATTTTCAAAAATCAAGTGGTGTATACATACCTATAGGTATACCAAATCTCGCGTGCAAATCCCTGAATAAATTTTTGTATATTATAAGGTTAAGGACTTTTTAATACTTAAATACGACATAGATACCTACACTTGATAAAGTAGGAATACATCAATATTAGAGAAACAGCTCAAGATTTTTTCTGAGCCAATCACATTTCCTTTGAATATTTTTATACTGGAAGGCAATGTATCCTTTACAAAGGAGAAAGCTTACCTAATAAGAAATTTCAAGAAAGGCAACCAAAAAATGCTTATAATTCCTAATTCCTAAGTTAAGGCTTTTTTTAAAACTTGAACACAATATGTAACAGAATTGTATCCAATTTTCTACATCATGTGTCTTAAATCTTCTTTGCCTAGGGATTATACTTAAATCAGGAAATCTACCCATCTGATCCATTGCAACACTTCAAGCATTTAAGCATCATGACTTATCCAAAGCTCGGACAATCAGAACTCTGTGAACTTACATACTAACAAACAAAAAAATGAAAAAAAAAGTGTGTGGACGACAAAAGAATTGTCCCCTTAATCATTAAAAAAAAAACCATAAATGAAAATAAAAACATTACTCTTCTTCGCAAAAAAAAAAAAAAAAAAAATGTACTAATTAATTGTTCGTCTGTTTGCATAATAAGGATTTAGTGTCCTTTTCCATAGTTAAATTCTTTTCCCAGGAACCAACAAATCCTTCAACTAACAAGGTTCGAGATGAATTGTGTGTTTGCTTGTTTTTTAGACTAAATAAAGTTGTATATAGAGAGAAAAGAAAAGGACACCATCAGATAGATGAAAAAAATACATATTCAAGTATGATGGAAAGTGACAGTTTGAGTCATTGTGGGATACACACAAATAAAGTTCTATAGAGGAGCTAAAAGAGTAATTGGGGTAATTTAATAAAAAATAATTTAATATGAGTGTTTTCCTGAGCGATTATTCTTTTTTGCTAAGGAAGGGGCCTACCTATATATCCTTGTTCTAACATGTGATATGATTTATTAAGAGAGGCTGTTAAGCAACCTGCGTGTCGTAGGATACCTAGCGCTGTGATGTTTTGATGATAAATTAGTGATTCAAACCTTTTCGTATTGTTTAGAGAGCCTCTACACCACCGACAGGATAATAAATCTTTGACCGTAATTTCAACATTATAAAGTTCTACTTCTATGCGAGAGGGAGATAAGTTTTGTAGAACAAAAAAATAGACCTACAAAACTTTAATTTCAAAGGTTGAAGTTATGAGCTAGTCAGATAAACTTTGAATAGGTACCTAAACTGCCAAATAGATATGAATCCAAGCTATCCACAAGGTCTGATTACCTGGGACAAACTGCAATGGGCACTCTAGAGCTTCAAACCTTACAAGTCAGCGGGACCCGACGACATAATACCAGTCGAAATTCAAATGAATTAAGTATAATTCGCCGATTCTGGAGGCTATATCATTCCCCTGTCTTGGAAAGAAGTCAAGGTTGTGTTATACGCAAAGTTGGCAAGTGTTCCCGCCCAAACTCGAAAGATCTCAGACCTATTAGTGTATCATCATTCTTTCTTGAAACATTTGAAAGCTGGATCGATATCCACATACGAACAAGCATAGACAAGCGATTTTTGACTACTTCTCAAAATGCTTACCGCAAAAGGAAATCGGTGGGAACTGCTTTACATATTCTAATACGAATCATCGAATATTCCCTACATCATAAAGAGTACATCATGATTGCTTTCTAAAAGATATAAAAGGCACTTTTAACAATGTCGACACATCTGCAATTGTATCTGCATTGACATCCCTGAAGGTAGATGGTTTGCTTATTGAATTTATTAACCAAATGCTGACAAGCACAGTTATCAACCAAATACTGGACGGCGAGAAGGTCTGTCAGTAGAGATATGCCACAAGGCGGTGTCCTATGTCCCCTTCTCTATAGAACTTGGTGGTTAATGGACTGCTTACATGTCCGGATGCGGAGGGTTACAGAGTAATTGTCTATGAAGACGATGTTGCACCCTTAAAAGAAATCTTACGAAACATTTTAAGTATGCTTATCAATTGGGCTTACCGGTGTGGTCTGGATGTCAACCCTCATAAAACAGAACTTGTTTTATTCTCAATTATCTTCCTTCTATCAAAGGAATTTTACTAACATTCACTGATCAAGAAAAATATTGGGGTCTTATTTAAGATAAAAAGTTAAGCTGGAAACCTTATATACAAGAAAGAGTTAAAAAGGCCACAGTGGCACTCTTTTCATGCAAAAAAGTCATTGGGAACAAATGGAGCCTTCAACTTTGTATCACTCATTGGCTTTATACTTCTGTGAATAGACCGATTCTCACTTATTGCATTGCAGTATGTTGAAGTGCTCTAGGTAAAGCAGTTAACTGTGAAAAACTAAGCAAAATACCACGCTCGACTTGTTTATGCACTAGTGGTGCACTTCATACAACATCCTCTGCTACTCTAAATGTTCTGCTCTATCTGATGCCCCACGATATTTTAAATTAACAGGTGGCTGCTAATACAGCCATATGCTTAAAAGCTTCCTCACAATTATGGACCAACAATAACATTGCCCATTCCATCATTCTGAATTCTTTCGGATCACTACCTCATCACATGGACTACACCATCCCAAAATTAAGTTCGCCAAAAAAGTTTCAACTCACCATTCCTTCCGGAACTCTCTGCGATGATATGGTTTCCTTAGAAGATGAATTAATTCATATCTACACAGACGGAGATGGGTGGGCGGTTTGTACTCAGAAATACTACAATTAAGCCTCTCTTTTCGTCTTCCTAATCAGCTATAAGTTCCAGGCGCAGCTTATGGTGATCAAAGAAGTCTTGTCTTTGCTAAAAGAAAACGTGATATCAACCACAGATATCCTCATTTTTACGGATTGTCAAGCAGTAATCAAATCTTTGGAATTGGTTCCTTCTAACTCCATAAGAGCCCTAAATTGCCATCTGGATATGGAAACGAAGGTCTAACATTCACCTGTGTGAGATTCCAAGTAATTGTAAGGTGAATGAACTCACTAAAAGTATTTCAACTCTTACTTTACCTCTTTCTACCTATAGTAAGGCAAATATAAGTATAGCCATCGCTACATGGAAGCTTATGATGAAAGTAAGATGCCTCTAAAGAGGACAAACCTTTCAATTCAATTCAATTCAATTGTCCAGCTCCCCCAAGAAGAATCTCTTCCTGATATATTGCGGTCTTACATCGGTTGCGGTCCCTCAAACGCTCCCTATAGTCGTTGAGACCAAGCGTTCTTGCGTCTGCGACCGCCTGGTCTTTTTAGCAGAGGTTCGGTCTTCCTGGTCGTGTTGAGCCAGGGGGCTGGGATTCGAAGATTTTCTTGCATGGCTGGAGCGTTGGTGTCCATTCGCTCGATGTGGCCGAACCAGTGCAGTCGACGTGTTTTCGCTCTTTGGGCTACATCCACATCTTGGTACAGCTCGTACGATTCACGATTGAAACTTCTCCTCCAATCGCCCCTCCTTGCATGTAGGACCAAATATCCGCCGAAGAATTTCTCTCTGGAAAGAGCCCAGTATCAATTCCCCTTTCTACTTGCGATCATAGGTACTAACGGGTGATTTTTTAAGAGGTTTTAGAACTTTATAAAAAAAAAAACACACAAAAAATTCGAAAAAAATGAATGAAATATTTATTTGAATCGATAGTTTGAACCTTGCAATTTAATGTTTAAAGATAATTTCATGCAAATGTTGACCGCGGCTGCGTCTCAGGTAGCCCATCCGCTGAGTCCAATTTTGGCATACTCTTTGACATACCCCACAAAAAATAATCTAATGGTGTCAAATCGCTCGATCTAGGCGGCCAATTGACCGGCCCGAAATGTGAAATTAACTGTTTCACCAAACTCGCCTCGCAATTGCGCCATTGTTTCGCGTGCTGTGTGGCATGTGGCACCGTCTTGTTGAAACCACATATCATGCAAGTCAAGAACTTCCATTTCGGGCAAAAAAAAGTTTGTTATCATCGCTCGGTAGCGTTCACCATTGACAGTAACGCTGCGATTCGCATCATCTTTGAAGAAATATGGCCCAATAATGCCGCCGGCCCATAAACCGCACCAAACAGTGGCTTTTTTCGGGATGCATTGGTAGCTGTTGCAATGCTTCTGGCTGATCTTCACTCCAAATGCGGCAATTATGCTTATTTACGTACCCATTCAACCAAAAATGAGCCTCATCGCTGAACACAATTTTTCGATAAAAAAGCGGATCGAACCGAGCACGAATTTTGATAGTAAAATTCAATAATTTGCCAAGCGGTTGTTCATTTGTAAGACGATCCATGGTTAAATTGCAAACCAAACTGAAGCTGTTTGACAGTGACACAAGGTACTAAACACACGTCAGCTGTCAAAACCAGTGTTGCCAAAACCAAACCAGCTAAAAAATCACCCGTTATAAGGCAAGTTTTGTATTCGTGCAAAAAAAAAATGTTTGAGATAACAATCAAACATGATATTACGATGATAGAGAACACCAAAAAAGTGGGTGGCACAATTCTGTCTGTCTGTCGTCTACAGCCTAAACGGCTCGATCGATTTTCTTCAAACTTGGTACACAGTGGTTTTTGGTGATTATGCCCCCACGTTTTTTTCATTTTTTTTTTTTAGAATAAAAATAACGGTACCTGCCATACATTTTTTTTTAGCAATTTTACATAATCGTATTTTTCTCAAAAACGGCTTGACAACTTTTCTTAAAAAAAATTCAGTAAACTTATTTTAGTAAAGGCTTTCCTTGGGTGGAAAACCATTTTAAAAAAAATGGTTATTAATGGTACCTCCCAAAGAACCATTTTTTGATTTTTTATTTTCTTCAAAACGGTACGATCGATTTCAACTATTTTTTTTACACAGAAGCTTCTGAAAAATATCAACAGTTTTGTGTGCCAAAATTTTTAAAAATATTTTTTGGATTTTTAAAAAATGTTTCAAATTTTTTTTTTGGAAAATCAAATATTTCGAAAACAACACTTTATCGATTTTTTTGAAACTTGATATTTAAGACTTTTTTAGTACTCTCTAAAATATTTTAGAAAAAAATTTACAAAAGTTAAAAAACCGCAAAGGAAAATATTTTTTTCTCAAAAACGACTCCTACGATTTTGATAAACACATACTAAAATTAGTACGATCTACTACCAAAAACTATAAAATTTTACACTTAGCAACAACTAATAGTACTTGTCATAGAACGTATTTTTTATTTTTAATTTTCTCGTTATCTGCTTAACTTATTTAAATTAATTTTTATATAAAAATTTCAGATAAGATTAAATAATATTGCTTATCAAAATTTTCAAAAAAAAAAGTTTTTTGGATTTTTAAAAAAAGTTTCAAACTTTTTATTTGAAAATTCGATATCTCAAAAACGGGTTGACAATTTTTTTTCAAATTTTGTTTTTATATACACATAAATAAAAAGTTTAAATCTGCATTACAATTTGTTCTTAAAAATGTTTTCAAGAATTTTATATATACAAAATTAATTTTTTTAAGAAACCATTCCAACGATTTTTAAATATTTTTCCCATACAATCATATTCCATTATGAATTAAGATGGCATACTTTCTTTTCACCTCAAACTGTCAAAGGAGTTGTTTTAGCTAATTTAAATGTCGTATTTCATGCTTCTCTACATTTTTCTCTCATAATTTCCATGTTTGTATATACAATTTTCTTAAACTCGCAGTGTCTTGAACATAAGAGCATGTACGTGCGACCCAGTCGTGCATTTTGTTTTTTAAAGCAACTTTCCGAGTAGGATCGAGTCGGACGAAGCTCATTTCTGGTAGAAGTTAAAAGTTCGTTTCTGAGTGAAGTGTAACTTTACATCAACCAGGAATTGTTCGGAAGATGCTTCATAAAATTTACTTATTTGATTTAAACCGGTTTCTTAGACGAAAAATACTGGTCACTAAATCCTCATATCCTATGTATCTTCCTATACAGAAAAAGAAACTCTTTGTTGCATATAAAATGTATTTCTTCGAATTAGTATCTATTTAATCTAAAAAAAACTTAAAAAACATTTTTTTTTTCAAAAAAAACCGGTTATTTAATGAACCGTTTTTTCGGTCCGGTTAAAACCGGCAGGTAAAACCGGCAGGTAAAACCGGATAGAGAAAAAACCGGAATGACCGAAAACCGGTTATTTTGGAATAACCGCCATCCCAAATTGGGACTAAAGGTAGAACAAGAATAGTCGGAAGCCAACTTAAGTG
The DNA here is from genome assembly GCA_963921185.1 of Dasysyrphus tricinctus. Lineage (NCBI taxonomy): Eukaryota > Metazoa > Arthropoda > Insecta > Diptera > Syrphidae > Dasysyrphus > Dasysyrphus tricinctus. The sequence continues at coordinate 17,162,599 of OY992530.1, forward strand.
GTCGTACGAAACCGAGCGAAAACAAGAAATTCATATGACACGCATATAATTGCGAAGTGGAGCTTTTCGTTTAGTTTTGGTTAACTTTTGCCATCGGGGGTGAGAGCGCTCACTGACCGCTCTTTGGCAAGTGGACGGACGAAAATCAAAATGGTGGAAGCAAACTAAAATTAATTTGGCGCTTGGTGCATAGTTTTTCAACACTTTTTTTTTCTGTTTGATGTATAAGTGTAGTAAAATCTTAAATTTAATTTATTTATACCACGTCGAATTTTCGTGGTTTCACGAGTAAATAATTAAAAGCCTATCGTTCGTGCTGTCAATAAGAATGAGAAAATTAACATTGAAGAAATGATTACTTACATTTGTTTTTCACTTTCAACCACTTACGTGTATTATGGGTGACTTGTGAAATTGACGATTCGGAAAGCTTCTTTTCGGCTTCCAACAGCTTCCGCCTATTCTAGTTCTACCTTAACTTTCGTTATACATTTCATTTACAATATATTAAGCCTTCGTTAAGTTTTAATATACATTTTTCATATAAGCTCAAAACATCGAATGCAGAGTTGCCAGATTCATGCAGTTCAATACAATAGCAATATTCGCATCGAAAGATGACGATCATTTGAAAATCGAATTGACGTTGACTTGACATTTTCAAAAACGCCCAAAAATAACTATCTGGGACTGCTGTAGTCGTTTCCTGGTTTCTCTCCAATAATCGTTGCATTCGTACTCCTCACCAGTTTAAAAATATGGAACACGGAAAAATCCTACAACGCATGCACGAAAGTGGCAAAATCCTAATGAATACTTACATACATCAAAAACGCATCTTATGGCTAAATCAGATGTGCAGCACGTCTGCACGCATCGCTGCATACAGCGCCGAACTCGAAACACGTGTACATACTCTTAAGGTACGTATCCGTTTTAGAGTAAGGCCTAGTACGCTGCTGATGCAAAACGAAATGTTTAGTTGGTCTCCAACAAGACAACGAAATGCTATCGAAAACGAAGCGGAAAATTATTCATTGACAGTTGCACAAATTCAAAAAATTAAAACAAATGCAAATGCAAAAAAATCACAAGCATCCATACTGTAATGAAAGAAATAACAAATGTCATTTTTCGCAAAAAATAAAGTGTTGACTTCTCCAAATAATCTGCTACAATTATCAATTTCGCTCACCCAACAGCGTACTGCTGAACGAAAATTAGAACTAAATTTTTAGTTTATGATTTCGTTGTGTCATTTTTGTATGGGATTTTTTGTTTCGCATCAGCAGCGTACTAGGCTTAAAAGACGACGAGCACTCTGAAATAGTCCTCGAGAGTAAAACTCGAAAGTGGACACAGACACCATCAGGCATGAAATAAGCCCACCAGAGGTGAAGACAGATACTCGAGAGTCGCTCTTGAGAGTTTTCTAGTGAAAGTACTCCCTCAATAGAGACGCACATTTTAATAAAAGAATCACCCTTTTGGTATGAAATTTTTTGGTATCTCAATAACTTTTATACAGAAATGTATAGTTTTACTATCTTAATTAAATTAGATATCTTTATCCTGTAGATCGAAGCATTAGACATTTTTGAAACTATGTAAATCGACGTATTTTAAAGATTTATGGCCAATTTCACGAAAGGCTTTTAATTATTTTAAAAGCCATTTAGCCTTAAAATGATGTTTTTTGGTTTCACCAAATGCTTTTATATTTAAGAAGATTTTAAATGCCCTTGTAAACTAAAAGCTCGTTTTTGTCTCCTTAAATTATAAAAGTCCTTTTTGTTGAGCCACTCCAGTCAACAACAGCTGATATTTTGCTGTCAGAATAATTGTCTCATCTATAATGCTTTTTCACTTTTTCTCATAGACCTTGCATGTGCGAGGGAAACAACCTCTTTTTTTGAATCCAGGGATGTGAGCAAACTCAGTAAAATTAAAATATCCCTAAAATATCCCTTTTCTGTATTGGTGAAACTGACAAATTTTAAATGTCTGATAAAATTTAGAAGGAGTTTAGATAAAAGTAATTTTAGTGTTTGTTTATGAAATTGGCCATTAATTTTTTTAAAATTAAAATCAACTTTAAGGGTGAACATTTATTAAATTCATATTTTATGCTTCGTTCGTTCTTGCCCAGGGGGGGGGGGGGGGGCAATTGCACCCATTGCTCCCCCCCCCCTGTATCCGCACCTGCCTCCAATCGCCCTCTTTGCAAATATCCGCCGAAGAATTTCTCTCTCGAAAGTGCCCAGTATTGCTGTAAGGACGAGGAGATAGAGATAGAATCGAAAATTTGTTCACACATCATTGCAAATCATAATCCTTTCCAGAAAGTTTTGGTCTTTTTTATACAAATAAAATTATATAAAATACGCTCACAATATACATATATTGTAGATGTAGATGTATTGAAAAAATCTCGAGTCATATTTTTTTACGAGGCAGTATTAAATTATATTAATTAGCCCATCAGGAGATTTAGGGCCAGTTTCAAATGTTCCGGTTAAAGTTTCGGACAGATATCCGACACATAACCCTATCCAGCAGATAAAAGTTGCTGTTATTTATTTTCTGTTTCATCATCAAAGTTTCGGATAAACTAACCGGTGGATAAATTTAATCGACACTTACAGTTTGAGAACAACATAAAACATCAAAAATACTGAAAATTAAATTTTTGCTGTCAAAACAAAACATTTTTGTCATTTCGATTTAAAATGTCATTGAATTTTAAAATTTAAATTCAGTACGAACCGCGACGGATCGATTTAAAGTGAAATTAAAAAAAAAATAACGGTGGAGACTGATAGCCATAACAGTTAGGCGTTCAAACTGTATAATCCTCAACGTTGGAAAGAATTTTGGCCTAGAAACAAGAAATGAAAAATAGACATATCGGACATATAGAAGAGAAGAAGAGACCACAAGCATATGATGCCGCCCCCATAGTGCATTTCGCACAACCGCTCGGCGCTTCCACTTTTCTCAACCGTTCAAAAATGCATTGCGGTTTATTAATTTTGAATATAATAAAGATGTATGAACGATGTACAAATGTACATATGTATGTAAATAGATGTAATAAATTATAATATGCTTTAATGAAAATATAATGTGCATTATTCTAAAAATGTCATTCGTCCGTTTATGCATTTCCATATACATTCTCGGTGAACTCGATCAAAGGCTTTCTCAAAATCCACGAACATGAGGTAAAGGTCAAGCGGTGATTGAAATTCCATCGACTGCTCGAGGACGATACGCAGGGTGTTGATAGGGTCGACACACGATCGACCTCTGCGGAAGCCAGCTTGATGCCTCTTGAGTGTAGACTCGATTCTATCCTTTATTCGCTCGAGAATGATGGTTGCCATTAGTTTTGGGAAAACGGACAAAACGGTAATACCACGCCAATTGTTGCAATTCTTTAAGTCATCTTTCTTTGGCAACTTAACAATCACACCATCCTTCCAGTCCCTGGGATAGCTCTCGTATTCCCAAATGCTTTGTATCAGCGGATGTAAAATAATAGCCTACGTATACACAGTATAATTATCTAAACCAATAGGTTCCTGTGCACTAATGAAATAATAGCGGGTCAAAGTTGGTCTATCAATTTTGCGATATAAAAGGAAGGGAAAGGAAAAATAAATAATTATAATTAATATTGTATGTAGCTCATAAATTATTATCCTTAATTTATTAAACTATCCTTAATTAATAAACTATAGGCCTTTAAATGAAAAACACTTATTTTTGGATGCAAAAACCATTAGCATGCAAATAATGCCTTGAGGAGAATATGTATTTTTTTTTTTTAATATAAGCCGACAACAAAAACAAAAATATTTTATTCACCACATTTTTTTTTCGCATTCAAATCAATTGCAGGTCCATTGTTTTGCATGAAATTCCATGACAGCATTGGTTTTTTTTGCATGAAACTGTAAACCAATCATGCAAACAATTATTTTACATTTAACCTCATTTCAGTAGTATATAGAATTTGTATTATAAAACCTTCTTATTTAACCTTAATTATTTTTACATGCGAGAACATTTGCATAGATATATTTTGCGCAAGGGAACTGAAAGCTAGGATAAAAGCATTAGATTTTGAGAAAAACGTGCACAAACGTAACAAGAGCTTTTTTTTTTGTTATGAAATCTTTTCAATACCACCACCATTTCAGTTCGCTAGAGTTAATATGTAATGGACGCGTATGTGATAATTTTTAATGAACAATATTTGCATTTAAACAAAATTAAATGCATTAACAATTATGTTTGTATAAGTATTACTTACGTACAGCTGTGTACCGCTATTTAATTCCTCGAAGTACTGCTTTCTAAAAACGACAGCCCTGGTTCGGACTCGGCATAAAATTGAAGGTCCCCTCTCCCCTCCATTGTTGTCAACAACACGCACACAGGAATGGTTGAGAGTTGTAAGTCACTAGGCCCTGGTTCTCCGTGAGCTGTTGCGCCACCCAATTTATTTATTTATTTATGTTACGCTTCACAAGAAGCTCCAATGATTTCCCGAGTAGGGAAAAGGGCTTCCCAGATTAATGTGGTCTCTAAGTGTGTCAGTCTTCATAACTGTCAACCGCACTTCAACTTAACCTCACCTTACCTTGCACGACTTCATGCGCCACAGCGATATTTTTGGACAAACCATGCTTTGTTGTAGTTTAGTACCTAGAATTTGGCCACCATAAACATTAAATAGTCGACTTGAAAAGGACGACCATGTAATCCATCAAATGGGTGCGAATCAGATCAGGTAGATATTGAAGAAACACTGTGAGGAACAACAAACAAAGCCTTTCATAAGTTTTAATTGAACTAACAGGCACCCTTTTATTCGCTTTTTACTTGCGATATAGGTACTATAGGGCAAGTTTTGGATTCGTGCAAAAAAAAATTCGAGATAACAATCAAACATGACATTATGATAATAGAGAATACGAAAATAGTGGGTGGCACAATTCTGTCTGTCTGTCTGTCCGTATCTCAACCTACAGCCTAAGCCAGTGAAGTGATTGTCTTAAAATTTTTAACTTAAGGTTTTTTTGTAACTCTCCAGAGGGAAAATTGAATTTTGTTTAAGCTCAAAAAATAACGGTACTTGCCATACACCCGTTAAGGAAAAGCGTATTTATCTCAAAAACAGCTCCAACGATTTCGATAAAAAAGCAGTGTATTATTGTAGATCGGCCATTCCAAAAATTTCGAAACCAAGCAACTCAATTTCAAATTATGGAAAAAAATATATTTGAATATGCCAATATTTACAGTATATATTAGAGTTAACGAAAAAATTGTAAATATAAAACTTTACTTGTTGTTGTAAAATAGGCAAGTGATCAAAAAAGCTCATACTTTATCTTTCGTATCTGGGCATTTTTCGGCATTTTTGCCGCTATCAGGTCTCTATAAATTGTGATGCAAATGGCGATGCGCAGTTAGGTTTTTATAAGTGTTTTCAATACACTACTTAAATTCGGAACTATTTTTCTGATAGGAGTGCTGTAAAAATAGTATTACGCCTCAAAATGACTGAACATTTCATGTCTTCTCCGTTACCGAAAAATGACAAAAGTTGGTATAAATGGTGAACTATATTAGTGTTTGTAAAATTATTCCGCATACAACGCAAGACTTGAAAAAGGATTATGGTGGATTTCTTATAGATTTTTAAATCATGTATTACTGTCTAAAACAGGGTAACGGAGGAAGACAAAATTGCACTTTCTCATCCAAATTTCAACGACTCACAGGCACTTTTTTTTATAGTCTGATTTTTTTTGATCCCCATGCTTAAAATGGATCAAGGTTATTAAAAAAAATATGTGTTAAATTTCATTCAAATCGGTTGACGTTACACGTGCCAGCGAGCACTTGAAGTTTTTCACATTTTTCACAGATTTTTTGCTCAAAGGGCCAGTAAAAGTGTAAACTTTGATTTAAAAACTTTAAACTTGGCACATATACTAAAAAATACCATAAGGAGTATACAAATATATTTTTTTTTTATTTTGTAGACAACAGTTACTCCATTTAAAATAGCAACAAAATGCATAAAAACAACGATTTTTAATTAAATTATTTGATTTAATATTATGCAAAACTGTTGAAAATTTTTTGTTGATACTCCTAACGGTAGTTAATTTATGTGCCAAGTTTAAAGATTTTCCATCAACTTTCACAATTTTGCTGATATTTTGAGTAAAAACTGTGAAAACCCCATGTGTTTTGAATGAAAAATTTCAAGTGCTCGCTAGCACGTGTTAACGTTAACCGATTTCAATGAAATTTTACACACATTTTTCAATTGCCTGAACCACTTTTATCATTGATGAGAATAATTTAAAAATACGAATTACAATATAACTGAACAAAAAGAAATTTTTAATCGTACGTGTCTTCTCCGTTACCATTAGCTGTCTTCTCCGTTACCATTTTTCATATTTTTTTTCTGTTAGTAAAATGAAACTTGGCATTTAACCAAGGATGGTTTTTGATTAATGTTGGTTTATGAAAGTGTGCAAAAAAATCAACTTCATATCTTAATGGACGGCGCAGAATTTTAAACTTCAAGGCAGTGGTCGGAAATCTCTAAATCGTACGTGTATTCTCCGTTACCATCTACTTTTTTGAATAAACTTACTAAATTTCATAATTTTTTGGTAAAACTTCTGTGTCGTGTACTTTGTGATGAATTCTTAAAAACCACTGAGTTTCATAAAAAAATATTAATTTCTTAACAAGAAAAACCTTACTACAAGCGTCCGATTGTCTTCTCCGTTACTTTGGAATGGCATTTATTAACGGTACCTGCCATATAATGATTTTTTTGATTTTTGGTTTTCTCATTAACCGCTCATCCGATTTCAATAAAATTTTTTGCACAAAAGCCTTGTTAGAATATTAATAATACTGCATACCAACATTTTTGAAAAAAAAATTTGATTTAAAAAAAACATTCAAAATTTTTTATGAAAATTCAATATTTCAAAAACGGGCTTATTAGCCTATTGAATAGACCTTTTTAAAAGGAACAATTACGTGCAAGGGTTTTTATTATTGAATATGTTTGTTTGGCCCATAAGCATGCTTAAAACCGCAAATGCTACTTAAAATCACCCATGCGTTTCTGAGAGAATGGTCACACTGGTCACTTTTCAGTATTTTGTATAACTCGAAAACTAAGCCGAATTTGACAATTTTACATTAAAATAAAAGCTGGGAAAATTTCTTAAAAAAATTTAAGCAGGAAAACTAAACAAAAACCAACATACAAAAACCGAAAAATCAAAGATTTTTAAATTTTTTTCTAAATTGCGCATAATTTTTTTCGGAGCAAGAATACGCTCAAGACATGCATAAACGAAGTAAACTAGAGTCTCAAATTTTGTATAGTTGTTATGTCATATTATAACACAAATTTGATTTCGAACATTTTTACGAAAGTGAAATTTGCCATATTGTACCAAAAAAGGTACATTTGGGCCAAAACTGTGAAAAATTATAAGAAATGATAAGGTTTGAATGGAATATCTCTGTCAATTTTGAACAAATATTAATTTTTGAACATGCCATATTAAGGCCTTTATAGTCTCTATTTTATTTTGTCCCTGCATGTCTTGACCCTATCTTTGCTTTAAAAAAAGTTATGCACAATTTATTAAAAAATTTAGATATCCTTGATTTTTTATTTTTTCAGGTTGGTTTTTGTTAAGGTTTTCCTGCTTAAATTTGTTTGCAAAACTTTTTGAACTATCCATTTCAATAGAAAATTAAATTTTGAACCAAAAAGTATTATGTGTAAAATTGTCAAATTCGGCTTAGTTTTCATTGAACAACAAAAATATTGAAAAGTTGCCAGCGTGACCATTCTTTCAGAAACGCATGCGTGAATTTAGTAGCATTTTCGGTTTTAAACATGCTTATGGGCCAAACAAACATATTCAATAAGAAAAACCCTTGCACGTTATTGTTCCTTTATACTCCTTATTTTCCGGTCTATTCAATAGGCTATTATGAACTGTTTTGAAATTTCAGTTTTAAATGTATATTAATATATACTCAAAATGGCATAACAAATTTTTTTTTGAAAAATGGTACAAAAATTTATAAAAATATACCTATTTTTATTTATATAGGTATAAAAACCTAATTTTTAAGAAAACGGCTCCAACGACTTTAAATTTTTTTTTGCATATATTCATATTTTTTCAAGTAGTCAAATGGCATACTTTTTTTTGAGCTCTAAGTTATTTATCAGACTGTTTATCCAATTAAAAGAACGATTTAAATATGCTTTTTATACTTTTTCTATACTTCCTTGAATATTTTTAAAAGTTCTTAAGTCCCACACAACTTGAACATAAGAGCAAGTACTTGCGATCCAGTCGTGCATTTTATTTCTAATAACAACCTACTACGGTATAGATATACCTATGCAGATTCTAATCCTCCTGTTTCATTCACTTCGTTCCAATAGAACTTCTATTTAATTTTTTTCAACGAATCCAATTAATCAGCCATAATCCTCTTTAACAATAATAAAATGTTTCGCGGCCAATAAAATTAAAAAACAATTTGTAACAATTTACAAGTCCTTAAATCTTTTTCTCGCTAAAAATCGAAGCAGAAATGTATAGATACCTATATCAACATAAATATGTATACATACCACCAAAAGTTCGATTCTTCGTCCTCTCATCGTCCTTTTTTATACAATAAGAAGATATACGAGTTCGATTTTTGTCTTTTATTTTTTTTCGTTACATAAATTGAAACGAAATGTAACCGGACATTGGGAGAACCGCACAAAGCAATAAAACTTCTGCTTTCAAAACAATAAACAACAAAAGTAAATAAAATGATGAAAAAGATAAAAATATAATAATTGAGAAATTTGCAAAAGCCAGCCGATGCGGCGCGGCATGCGGTGCGACGTCAGTGGTCACAGAGAGGCATAGTGGTAGCGGGCAGTTTTGGGGGTGTAGACTTTATGGCCTTTACGGCTTCCTAAATATAGGATAAATGGAAAAAGGAGGGAAAACTTTGACAGTGTCTTAATTTCGGATTTTGTTTTTATTGCCTTGAAAAAAAAAATATCTGAGAGAAACAAAAATTATTACAAAACTTGATAAGGCGAGCAAAACAAAAGAAATCGCAGAATTGTCGGTCTTTTGGTCCCGCAGGGCAGATTTATTCTTATGATTTGGGGTAGGGTAGCTATAGTAGTTGTGGTGGCTTTCTATACCTATACCTACTCATAATAAAATGAAACCGTTTTATTACTTTTCAAACAACAATTGACATATACTCGTAGAAGTTGAAAGTGTATATTCCACTCAATAAGGGGACTATTTTCGGTTATTAGCCTTGAGGTGCTCGGAGCAAACAAATCTCATTAAAAAACGACCAACTATTGTTTGAACTTTTGTTTGTCTTTATAGGATTGAATTAAAGCTTATCTTACCTTGAATATTTGCCTTTGTTTAAAGTTATTGTCCTTAAGTTATATCCACGAAGTACATATACTGCTACTGAGATGTACGTTAATTTAAGCGATGCGAAAATAATATGGGTAAACCTCTCGTCGTGCTTCTTCTAATATTTCTGTCTTCAAGTTCTCTTTGGTTTTTGGTAAAGTGAGCTTTTTGACAGTAGGATAGGTTCAGTTTGGACTGACACACTTACAAACAGCTTCTGCAAAACACCTTGCTTGATGAGCATAAGTGAACATGTAGCGATGGGTATACCTATGTATGTATATATCTGCCCCTGTGTTGATTTGATGCCGTACCAAATGTGTTTGACCATACTGCTCACTGTGTGAAAAGAGTATATCCCAGTAGGAAATTTCCAAAAATTCACTACTGAAGAAGTAGGTTTTTCCTCACGGAAAAGGAGCTGCACCCATGAATTTCCTAGGGAATCCTATCATGAATTTAACATGGGCTTGTCATTGGAAGGAAGTACCTACACACTCTCTCTATGAATATTTTGTGATGAAATCACTATGCTCATGGCACTTTCGAATTCATAACTTCTTTTTCTTATCAGAAAAAAATGGTTCTCGTTATGTGATACTTTCTTCAACGCGAATGAATACATGAAAAATGGGTCAACTGTGAGGGGATGTTTTCATAGAAGAAAAAATGTGACTGAAATCATCATGCATTTCTTCTTTGATTTCATCAAAAGAAGCGAAGCATCTGGAATGAAGCTGGATTTAATGACGAATAAAATAAAATAAATTCAACTAGTATAATGTATTTAAGAAGTTTATTAACTAATAAAATATTAAAGAGAAGAGTGGATAGTTAGTTTGTTTAAGTAACTAAAATAAATAAGATAAACAGAACAAACAATGTAATTCAAAATAACTATACGTATATGTTTGTTCGATTTTAGAAAGTAGGTACTTCCTCGTCTTTTTGGCAGCAATTTTCTTAAAAATGATGATCATCGTCATACCTGTTCAATTTGGAGCTAAGGAATAGAGGAATACAAACTTTAAGAGTTATAGAAAATAATCTAATATAAAATATAATTACCTAGGTGAATGTGATTAGTCTCCTGGGTCTTGGTTATAATTTTATTAAATAGGAACATGTTTATCAATTTGATTGAAAAACACTTACAAAATATACGTCTGTTCTCTTCGATCACAAAATCCATTCTAGAATATTCTAGAACAAAGAAATGTCACGTGACCGATCGAGGAAAACCAAAACAAAAAAGGTTTACTTTCGCATCGGAATTTTTTGTTCCAGGTCAAATATGTATCTACCTAACCTACAGCTTACGACCGTAACAATTCAGAGCAGACAAGCCACTGAAAGGATGCATGATTTTGTATGCAGGAAATCTTCGTATCACGGTTTATATAGAATTCATTCAACTTTTTGATGCGGAAGAAAAGAAAAGGTTGTTTTCTCTTTCGCATAGCAGGCATAAGACACGCAATGCTGTGTGGATTGCAATAACCACTGAAAAGGTACAGGAATTATCTCTCCCGTTCAGTATTGAATTCATTTGAGTTTATGATGTCAAAAAAGGTTATTGCTTTGTTTCGTATTTTCTTTACCTTTTTTCAAGAGCAAAGCAGAAGATGCAACTGGAATGGCAATCTACTTACCTTTTGCATGACTTTCAATGAATGAAATCCATGCAGAACTTCTCCTCAATGAATGTGGCAGATGATTTCGACGAGGAATGCACCTTTATTTTTCATTGAGGAGCAAATTTCCTGCTGGGATCTGCATTTTTGTGAAGAAGGCTTTCAGCAGCACTAAGCTGATGTTCACTTAATTTCGATAAAAAGTTTTTGCCTCCATCGATTTCAATTTCCCGGGGTCACGGACACGGATTTACGCTTTCCAATAACTTTTCCTTTTCTAAGCTTGGCTTCGTACGGTTCGATGTTGAGTATCCGTACGGGCACCATGTTGTTCCTTGGTGCGACAAGGGTCTTCCCCAGGGTATATTTTGGGAAGACTGCTCAGAGTCTGGCTCCACCATTTAGCATCGATGGCTACCCAAATCACTCTTTATTTTCGTCCCAACGAGTTCTTCTGAATCCATATATCTTCGCTTATGGCAGTCCTCAGAGTTTTCATTGCCATAAAACATAGGAATCTCCAAATTTCTGCACTTAAGAACTCAATATCAAGGATTAACAATTACCTGAAAGGTCCCTATGCCCGGGCACCTAGCACAGGTGAATATTAAACAGCTGCGCCATCTCAAGCAGAGATAGATGGCAATATAGAGCTGTTATAGAGTTAGAGACCGAGGAAGACGAAACCGCGTTCTACACTCATCCTAACTCGGTTTACAGGAGTGATCCGATAGCCGACAGTCGTTACGGGAGACCTCAATGTCAAAGTCGGTTCAGAAAATTACGGGCTGGAACGCGTGATGGGAAGAAATGGATTGCGGTCACGGAACGAAAATGGTGATGCATGTCACCTTTTGTAACGCGAATCGTCTTGTGATAGGTGGGACTGCATTTAAGCATAAGACGGGCAACAAAATAACTTGGGTGTATCCGAGTGGTCAAACCGAAAACCAAAATTATATCATGATTCAGCACTTCAGCAGCGATGGTCAATATGTGTGATGTCCGGAGTATAAGAAATCCCGATGTGGAAAGCGACCACAATTTGGTTCTGATGAGTCTCAAACTATGAACCGCTGCCGTACAAAAACCAGCGCAGGATGCATCAAGGAGCTCAAAATTCATTACGAGTGCTATGAATGACCCCAACACATGTCGAAACTATGTCACCACCTTTAACGATAGAGTCTCGTCATTAAACCGAATCCAACATTCAACAATTGATGAGATGTGGGGAGAAATAAAAAGTGTTTTTATGGAGGCTGGATCCGAAACTGTACCCAAGCGGATGAGAGTTAGAGACTCTTGGATATCCCAAGACACCTGGGATAAAATCGAACTTCGCAAATTGTCGAAAATGCAAATAAATCCAGAAGCAGATGTTCAACGAAAGGCTGAATTGCGAAGCGAGTATCGCAATGCACATAAGATGGTCTATCGCTGTGTGAGACGAGACAAGAGGGTGAGGTTAGATGGACTCGCAGATAATGCGGAAAACGCTGCAAGAAGAGGAGATATCCGGGAATTGTACCAAATAGCCAAAGATATTATTGGGGAAAAAAGCAACACCAACCATCCTGTAATGGTGTGGATGGCACACTTTTGGTATCAATTGAGGATCAGCTACGCAGATGGAAGGACCATTTTTTGTGCTAAATGAGGATTTAGTTGAGCAGAGTGCTGAAGTGCCCCATCTGAACGAGATGCGCAGGTCCTATAGGAGTATTGACATCGAACCCCAGTCAGAATAGCAAATCCAAACGTCAATAAATCTGCTCAAAAACAACAAGGCAGCTGAACTTGATGGAATATCTGCTGATCCAGTATAACAGCGGCTAGTATTTTACATCCGTTGATACAAATCATCCGGAAAACGAAAGCTAAGCTATCCCATCAACGACTGGAGAGATGGTGTGATTGTTAAGCCGCAAAGAAAAGTGACCTTAAGAATTGGAACACTTGGCGTGGTATCACCGTTTTCCCAAAACTAATGGCAACCATCATTCTCGAGCGAATAAAAGATATAATCGAATCTACATTCAAGAGGTATCAATAAGCTGGCTTCCACAGTGGTCAATCGAGTGTCGACCATATCAATTATCACAACCCTGCGTATCGTTCTCCAGCAGTCGATGGAATTTCAATCACCACATTACCTCATGTTCGTGGATTTTGAGAAGGCCTACGATCGAGTTAACCGAGAATGTATATGGAGATTGTTACTTGGTAAGGGAATTCCCCCAAAAATTGTTGCCATTAATAAAGAGTCCTACAACAATGGAAGCTGTTTTGTTTTACACAAAGGGCAGCTATCCGACTCCTTCGTAGTGCAACAGGGTGTGAGACAAGGGGATGTTCTATCGCCAATTCTCTTCGTGCTGGCGATGGACGACGTATTAACGGCCAATGTTGGTAGAGCTGAGCGACAGGGCATTCAATTGAGACCGTTTGAAAGGCTCAGTCATTTAGACCAGCGTTTCCCAAAGTGTGTTCCGCGGAACCCTGGGGTTCCGCGGGAGAGTTTTCAGGGTTCCACAAATTTCTTGATGAAGAATAAACAGTAAAATACAAACAATTAAAGACAACAAATTAAAAATTTCCGCAAAAATTAAAATGAACAAAATTTTTTTTTAATTTTATATTTTTTAATCGAAGTGTGAACTTTAAGGTCATAAACTGTTTGCATGATTAAACACATCATTAATTGGGGAAAATGTATTGATGTATGCAGAGACCCGACGGAGCCGCAGCAATAGTGGGGAAAGATTAAAGAGGTTGTTTCAAATAAACTTTGCTGCTAGAAGTACCAGCAGTCATTGTATTTGCACTTATGCACTTGTTATGAAAAGAATGCCAACTGATTTAAAAAAGCTCTCGGTGAAGCTGAGAAAATAGTAAATTTTGTAAAAAAAAAAAAAAAACTAAAAAAAAAAATTTGTGTGTAAAGATATGGGCAGTCTGTACGAATCGCTTCTTCTTCATCCTGAAATCCGATGGCTTCCACAGGAAAAGCTTTATCCAGGTTATTTCAACTTCATGATGAGTTAAATGTGTTCAAACTGGAAACAAAATATGTCTTCAACTGCACACCTCTTTGATGTATTGCATGATGAGCAATGGATTACAAAATTAGCTTACCTTGCAGACATTTTCGAGAAGATCAACAAAACTGCTACAGCTCTGCAGGGAAAATCAAAAACAGTATTTTTTGCGAGAGACAAACTGGCAGCTTTGAAATGAAAAATTAATTTCTGGCTCTTAGTTGAGTTAATTTGTGTTCAAAAAGGCTCTTTGCGAGCAAATTGTGGGGAAGTTTTGATTTTTCCTTCCTTCATGTTTTCGGGGGTGCTGAATCCGAATCTGAGGTTTACCAACAAAATTTCGTGAGGCAACATGAAAAAAAACGCAAAAAATGATGCAAAAATGCATTTCTTGGGAGTTTTTCACGAATGGCTCGAAAAATACCAACTATTCGAAAATTACATCAAAGTGCCATTGAAAGTATACACAATTTCTAATAAATCTCTATTAAGTTTTTTTCCGCGACAACCCATTTGGACTCAAGCGCTAGTCGAAAATTGACGTATTTTTACTGGTTTTGAAAGTCCACTCGAAATCGCTAAGAAATTACTTTGTGTGACAAAATTTGAACTTTGTCTGTAACATGAACCAAGATATACTTTTCTGATGGTCTTTTGCTCTAGCATGTTACGTTTTTGAGATATTAGAATCAAAAGATTTAAAAAAATGCATTTTGTATGCAAATTTGAAAGTTATATTTTTTCGAGGTAATTTTTTTTCGAAAAAATGTAGGTTATGGTCATTCTGAAGTGTGAACATTTTACTTCAAAATTCTATTTGAATTTTTCAAATACCTCCGTTCGTCTTCGAGAAATCGTTGGTTTTCGTCTTAATACCTTATTCGAAAAATCCAGTCAATTTGTGTTCAAAAGGAAAATTGTGGTATTTTTCGAATTAGGTAGTAAAACGAAAACCAACAATTTCTCGAAGACGAATTGAGGTATTTTAAAAATTCAAAAAGAATTTCGAGGTAAAATGTTCATACTTCAGGATGACCATAAACATTTATTCGAAAAAAATTACCTCAAAAAAAAAAAATCCCCAAATTTGTATAAAAAATGCATTTATTTTTAATTTTTAGATGTGAATACCTATCTCATAAACGTGACGTGATAGAGCAATTTAAAGGCCAGATTCGAACTCAGCGCGTCAAAGACCATCACAAATGAAATTTTGTTGGCAAACCTCAGATTCGGATTCAGCACCCCGAAAACATAAAGGAGCGAACAAATCAAAGCTACCCCACAATTTGCATGGAAAAATACAATATGACTGGACCTCATGTGTACAAAAGAACAATTTTGAGTGTTTTCCAGTTTTACATGAATTCTTGCAAGAAAACATGCTTTAACTCAGAGCAGATATTAGCAATATTATTGATTATCATTTGGTTAGTCTCAAAAGATTCATGCTGGATTACTTTCCAGATACAAATACTGACATCGAGTGGGTACAAAATCCATTTCTAATGAAAACCATTAAGTATACAGGAATACGAATCCCTGATGGATTTGCAGAGCTCCTCTTCATCAAAATTTGTATTTGATTCTGTATCATTAAACGAATTTTGCATTGGTATTAAGAATGAATTCCCTGAGCTTGCCAAGAAAGCTATATTAAATTTGCTACCTTTTGTTACAACGTACCGCTGTGAAGTAGGCTTTTCAGCGTATACTTATACGAAAACTAAATACAGATCGAGGCTGGACGCTGCCCCAGATATGCGAATACAACTTTCGGACATAGAAGTTAATTTCAAAACAATTGTAAATCAAACAACGAAACAGATTCTTTCTTACACTAAATAAAAAATTGATTTTGAAATGTGTTGTTTTGCAGTTTTTGCTATTGTCAGGATGGGGTTCCGAAATATATTTTGTCATTTTTTAGGGTTTCACAGCTTAAAAAGTTTGGGAACCGCTGATTTAGACTATGCCGATGACATTTGTTTACTGGCAAATACATCAGTGGGCTGAACGGGATGTGCCAAACACTCCAAGTGAAGGGAGAATCAAGTGGTCTAAAAATAAACAGCAAAAAGACAAAAAAAAAATGCCCACCGGCCGCTCGACACATCAGCGTATTATTCTACAAGAGACGCCAGTGGAAGAAGTCGAACAGTTTAACTACCTTGGAAGTATTGTTTCTGCAAACGGTGGTACGGATCTGAACGTTAAAAGTAGAATGAAAAAGCTCGTCCTGCCTTCGGTACTCTGTCCCCAATTTGGACGCACTAAGTTGAGATTCTTCGAATCCAAAAATACTGGCAGCAGTTAGCCGACCGTGAAGGATGGAGACGTTTTGTTGACGCCCTATGCCCCAGCCATGGTAACAGGGCACGATGAATGAATTAATAGAGTTAGTAGAGAACGATTCCAGAGATTTGATAGCAGCTTGACTATCCGCGAAGATGCGGATATCTACATATGGCTGATACCACGTTTTCCTTCTGCCAAGATAAGGCTTCTTTGATTGCCATAGGATCCACCTGGAATACGCTGCAATGATTAAGAAGGCGGACGGAGAGACTCAGTTGTAGTCTTTCTGAGAACACACCAACACCCACCCCATCATCAGTGTTCTATCTGTTTCCCTTAAAAATCGTTAGAAAAAGTAAGTATTCGCCACAGTAAACAAATCTTAAGTAATATATTGCGCAGGTTGTCAAAATAGAAAGTGTGAGTAATTTGAAATAGCTTTTTGAGATTCCTCCAAATAACAACATATATTGACGTTTGACAAGTAAACGGACCCCTGGATTTCCCATTTTCACCTATAATGATAGATGCGTAGAACTGAATAAAACTTTAAACGCTAGTGATATACCCTTAAAGATTAGCTCTGTTGACATTCACTACATGTTCAATTTACCGTTTTATATAGTCACATCTGGACACTGAACTCCTTAAATAGATGTTGGTGGCACCAAAGAATGTTAACCGGATCCTATGCATGCTATCTTCACTCACATTCACATTCGATACGATGCTCATACTTTGTAGTCAAAATTATATTTTGTAGTCATCCATGATAGTCTTCTATCTATAGGAATGCAAATACACCATGTCGAATTTTTGGCTGTAATGCATTCTTCACAATTTTGTTCTTAGAATTAACCCAGGAATTAACTCCCAAAATATCGAACACGAATGAGGGACACCCTGTACCTTTACTGTTCTCATTATTATCATTCTAATTTTTAATCTTTTAAAAGTTTCTAAAATCTCCCATTCTTAAAATATTTTGTATACCTAAACGTATGTATACGTTACGTAGGTAAGGTACCTACCATTAACCTAAATTTATAAAAATCATGGTACAAATTTTTCATTTGTTCCTTACTCGCATCATATAATCATCATAATCTCGCTGGATAATAAAACATGTTTTTATGTCAAGCTATTTTATTCGAACCAAAAAAGAAATAATACAAAAAAAAACCTACCTACCTTAGGCAACATCTTATAAATAAAATTTGACTGCAGATACGTATACGCATATAAACCTATTCAATCCCCCTGACTTTCAAAACGTTTTTCTTGCAACGCAAACGTTAAATCATTAAAATTGAATAGGCAGATAATTCGTTGTGTGCTCGCAGCTCAACATTTCACATTTATTTATGCGTCGAATATGCCCTCTCATACATATAATTTCCTTTATTCAACTTGAAATTCATTAGCTTTCTGGGCTTTTGATGAAAAGAAATTCGTCTCCTCCGCATCAGTACCTATTTCCTCCTCATCCCAACAAAGATTGAATGGAGCCCCATAAAAGGCTCATAAAGATAACAATGGAATCACTCTCTTTTCTGACACACATATGATATGCTCCCTCTGTGTTCGCAGCTTCTATATATCCTGATGAACATGAGGAACTACCTTTTGCCTTTAAGAATAAAAGAAAATGACGAAAACGCAAAAAGAAAAAAAAAAGAAATATCAAAACAGAAAATATCCTCCTTAAGGACCTGTCAGACTGTCACCATATATTTCGCAACTCTATATATACACATAGGTTTAGGTAGGTACTCGTGTTATAAGACTGTTTGATGCTATCACCCAGGATTTCGTATCATCATAAATTATTCACCGCGAATGCGGAGGCAAACTAAAAGGAGCCAACACACACACACACCCACTCACACATTTATACATTGTCGATTTTTTTCCCTCCATAAAGCATTTAACGATTCACCTTGCTGTGCGTTTCGGAACAAGGTCCTATAGGTGAGCTGCAGAAGCTCCCTTCGCGCACTATCCGCACGCAATAAATCATCCTGGAATAGAGAAAGCTAACAGCACTGGCGAAATAAAGAATAAGTGCCTGCTAGTGCAGAATGTTACCTTTGGGGAGGTAAAATTAAATCGTTATCAAAGGATTTCAGCACGTAAAGAATAGGTATTTCTTTTTTTGTTCTTCCTTTGGAGGTGGGTTTTATTGTATCTACAAAAAAAAAATTAAGTGTTGTCGAGATAAGTTTAAAAATGGCAAGAACCTTGACAAGAACTATCGAATTGTAAGATTTTGACGGAAGTATAATATTCATGAATATTATAAAATTTAGATCACTTTGAAACACAGGGTGGTCCCAATTAGATGGAGGGAAAGTTAAAAAGTATAGTAGGTAATGGGGTTTCCAATAAGGAAGGGTCGATTTCGAAATGGAATTTAACAATCTAATTGTGAGACATTCACCCCAATTACAAAATCCAACGAATGAGCTGCGCAGGGAATCAGACTCAATTTTGACATTTTGGCTATGACCCAAATGTCAGAATTAGGTCTGACTCCCTCCGTAGCTCATTCGTCGGCTTCTGTAATCGGGCTAATTAACGAAATCATTTTTTTATTTGAAAGGGCAATATTAGGTACCTACTCCACTATGTATGGAATATGGTATCGTTTAAGTCAAGAGTGGCAATGTGACTTCTGCCACAACCTTTAATATTAAAAATGGTCTTCAGCAGGGAGCGGTCAACTCGCCGATTCTATTCAGCATTTACACCAGCGATCTGATAAGTAGCCTAACTCAGGCAATTGCGTATGCCGACGATCTAATTGCGTACAGAACAGCTCCAAAAGTCGAGGTCATCAGAATTCTTTTGCAGCGTGACTTCGAGAAGATTCAGCGATATTGCGATGACTGGAAGTTGAAAATCAACTTCCAGAAATCAGAAACTATCTTGTTTAGGACTCCGTTGCATGGAGCCACAAGGGACACGAGAAAGAACTGGCGTAAGCTGGTGATCGTAGGGCCAAATGGACAGCCACTGGCGAGTAAAAGTGTAGTAAAGTACCTTGGCATCTGGATGGATCAGTATTTGTATTTCGACAGACATATAAATTCTGCTCTGTCCAGGGCTAGGGGAGCTTTTGCCCTGACGAAGCGGTTGTTTTATAGCAGCCGGCTTGACAGCAGGGTGAAGGTGATTTGCTACATGGCCCTCATACGGCCGATGATTGCCTATGGGTGCCCGGTTTGGTTCAACGTTGCCCCATCTCAAATGGAAAAGATTCGGGTGTTTGAGAGGCAGTGTCTTAGACGCTGCCTTGGATTACACAGAACACCAGAGTCGGAGTACAAACATTATTATTCTAACCTGGTTCTATACAACGGCGCCAACATAAACAGGATAGATAATTTCTTGCTGAAGCTTATTCGAGGTCACATTGCAAGAGCAATGTCCTCGACCAACAGCTTAATTTTTGGGGCTTATTACCCTAAAAACGACTATTACGAGAGTGTGCGTCTAAGCGGCTTTATTCCGCCCGATGCATTCCTCTATTTAGACAGTCGAGGGCTGATCCAGGATAGAGCGGCGGTTCCGCTAATCTACCACGTCGGCCGTAGAACTGTAGATCGGCGGCTCCTTTATGACCGAGACGTCCTCGCACAACACGGAGCGGAGCACCTTCGGTTCAGTAGGACTGTGTCCGATCGGGACCGAAGAGATAGGGTAAAGCAGGAGAACCAGTTCTGGTGGTTGAAACCTGAACAAGAAGATTCTTCGGATATTTAAAAGTTGACTGCATTTTTCTATGCCATGGCCGACTTACATAGGTTTAGGTAGTTAGTTTTAAGCAGGGACAGTCAGGGTGGCACCAAAAAAAAAAAAAAAAAAAAAAAAATATAAAACCAATAAAAACACAAAAAAAATTATAAAACCAATAAAAACACAAAAAAAAAATCACAAAACCCCGAAAATGCTTGCTGTGGCTGTTCTAGTTTGTAAGTAGTCTGTAAGTAGTTTGTAAGTAGCTTTAAGTAGTTTTATAGTAGTTTTAATTAGTTATAATTAGTTTTAATTAGTTTTAATTAGTTTTAATTAGTTTTAATTAGTTTTAATTTAGTTTTATTTAGTTTGTAAGTTTTATATAAAACAAAAAAATAAAGATAAAGATACCGAGTTTTTTATAAATTCTTCTCGGTGAAAAATAAAACCGATATGGATTCTAGTTTTAAGATAGTTCTTAGGCCGAAAGGCATTAGCATTAAGTTATTAGTTTAACTTAGAGCGCCTGAATGGGGCCAGTAAGTTAGTTGTAAGATATTGATAAGTAGGCTAGTTTTTATGAATTTTTGTCTAGCTTTAAGATAGTTTTAAGATGAATGAAAAATAAAAATGAATTTATAAAAAAAAAAAAATGGTATCGTTTAAATGTCCGCCAAGGCTGGCCAATGGTAAAGATGGCTCTGATCCGAGAGGCTAAAATTTCAATGATTTTACCGCATACAAAAAAAAAACATTTGCGGGAAAATCAGGGCCAAGTGACTTACAACACTCAACCATTCCTGTGTGCGTGTTGTTGGCAGGAATGAAGGGGACCTACAATTTTTTGCCGAGTCCATATAATAATACGAGAGCACTAAGTCATGATATTAGATACTCTTGGAGGATTTTTCAGTGCAACGCAAAGAGGAACCTTGGAAAAAACGTTCCTTGTTTTAAGTTGGAGACAGATGGGAATCATACCCAGACCTTCGACATGACAGTCCAACGCACTAACCATTATGCCTCGAGGTTTGACTTTCCTGCATATATTCGGCTGAATATAATTGAAGGTGGTTGCGCATGCGGATCATTTGGTTATACTGGTGCTTCCGTGATAAACAAAATTACGGAGATGGCGCTGAGGAAGGTAGGTTAGGTTAGGTAAAAAGGCTGACAGTTGATCTTGTTACCGTCACACTTAGATCTATGTAGATCCGTTGTGATACCCTAGGAAATTGTATTCCACTAAATGTTAAAACCTGTGTTCTGTTAGCAGGCAAGCCATTTAGAGGCATTGATGAAGTTCAGAAGGCTATTAGCCGAAGTTCTAGGAAGTTCCTCATAGAAATGTTGTCATAGAAATGATTTCCTAGGTGTTTCGTTCTTAAATGACAGCGGCAGTGACAAAGGAAGTGTAAGGTATCCTCATGTGCTTCTTCGTCGCTGCACCCTCTGCAAAGGTCGTCAGTACTGAGCCTCATTTTCTTTTTTTGGTATCTAATTTGGTTGTGTCCGGTGATTATGCTGACAAGGGAACGGAGATGTTTCTTGTTCATTTGCATAATTTTGTCTGTTCTCTGCTTATTGAAATTTGGCCATAACTTGCTAGTTATGCCGCATGTTTCAAGCAGATTCCATCTTTCATTGGTTTCTTCTGATATTTTGTTACCAATATCTTGTTTAATGCTACAGGTTGGTAATTTGATATGTTGTTCGGCTTGACAGCTCATCAGCTCTCTTGTTTCCCTGTTCATCAGTGTGACCGGGAACCCAGCAGAATCTAATTTTTTGCTGCATGCCAAGAACCCTTAGGATGTATCTCGGTGGGAGAAATTGCTTTTATTGCTGCTGGCTATTAATAAAGATGGTGATATCAGCTCGTGGTATCGCCATCATTGATATTTGTGAAGCTGCTTTTGTCAATGCCAAGACCTCGGCTTGGAAGACGCTGGAAAAGTCTGAAGGAGCTAGCTAGTCCCAGAGTTTCCGAGAAAATTCCTGCAATAACTCCAGTGTCCATCTTTGAACCATCAGTGAAGACAGTTTTCGTAGATTCATTACTGAATCTGAAAGGTTGGTTGTTTTCCCACTCCTCTCTATTAGGAAACGAGGCAGTGAAGGGTCTGTTGAAGTTTAGATGAGGTGGTGTGTAGTCTGTGCAAACATTATTTCCCACATATCTCTGCAGAATCCGAGTATGGCCTGTTGTGCTTTGCTTCCAACATTAAGTCTGGGTAAGCTGCAAGGCACTGTTTGGTGTTGATTCCTGCACGAATAGATCTAGGGGTCTTAAATTGAGTATCGCTTCTAACGCCCCCGTAGTATATACGCATGCTAATCTTTGAACTTTTGTCAAGGTTTTCAGATTTGTTGCTTTCTCACTTGCGTTCCACCAAACTAAATTACCGTAGGTAAGTATCGGTCTAACTATTGCCGTGTATTATACATCCACCTGATAATTTTTGGATTTGGTCCCCAGGATTTTCCAAAGATCCTGTTGCAGGAATAGAACGCAACCATAGCTTTCTTTGCTCTCTCTTTAGTGTTGAGACTCCAGTTCAGTTTCTTATCTAGGATCACACCCAAGTATTTGGTTTGATCTGAGATTTTGAGGGCTACGAGTTGGTGTCTAGGAGGTAACCACAGCAAAACTCAATTTATGATATTAACAACGAGAACTAAACAACAGCCCTTCACTCTACCCATAGTGAACGCGGTCACTCTCGCTATCCTAGCCCCTAAATTAAACTTGAAGAACGGGTCAAGAAGGCTTCTGCTGCATAGCTTTCTACGCCTGTAGCAAAACCTTTGGTAAAAAGTGGATCCTTTAATCAAAGACGATTTTGGTGACACACACAGCCATGGTACTGCCGATTCTTACATTTGGTTGAATTGTCTGGTGGACCGCATTTAAGCATATAACATCGATAAACTTAAAAAGATTGAAAGAACAGCTAGCGTTGGTACCACAGGGGCTCTTCGATCTTTGCCAACGGATGCGTTTATCATTTGTATGCATCTTTTATCACTTGATCTACACATTAAATATCTAGTATCTTGCAGTGCTCTTAGACTCAATGAATCAAAAATTGTTGGAATGTCAAACCTTGCAGCCACAGCAATATAACAAATTTAAATTTGTTCGAATCCCACAGACTGCTGCACTCATACAAAGGGCTTCAGAAAAGAAATTTAAAGTTTTATTCCCATCCAGAAAGGACTGGGGTGATGACCCATGATGATGATGCATTCACACAACTGTTTTTACTGACGGCATAAAGATGGAGTGTGGGGTTTTGCTTCAGGAGTCTTTTCCGAGTCTCTAAAATCTCTAGATCCGTGATGAGCTCAAAACCTAAACCTAAAACCTAAAAGTCACACTTATCTGGGTTCCAGGTCATAGTGATACTGGGAGAAATGAACGGGCAGATGAACTGGCCAGGAAAGGATCAGCCCTTCATAGATGACTTGAAGATGTGGAGGACATTTTATTCTCAATTTTCCTAAGTGAATCCAATCGTAAGTGGAACAGCTTAACTAAATTCAAAATACCCAGAAAGATCTGGCCTAAAAAAAAATAAATTTGGGGGCACAACAGCTGGTGGAGAACCAGGGCTTACAAAACTCAACCACTTCTGTGTGCGTGTTCTTGGCAGGAATGGAGGGAACCTACAATTTTTTGCCAAGTCCGATCGACTTGAAGCACTTATTCATGAGTAGTATGCTCTTGGAGGATTTGGCAGGTCCTCACAAGAGACAGTACCTCGGAAATAAATGTCTGTTTTTAGGCAGCAGCGGCTGGGAATCGGATCCAGACCTTCGGCATGACAGTCAAACGCACTAACCATTATGCCACAAGCTACTATAGCCTGCCTTTAATAAATCCCGACCAATTGACTTTATATGTAGACCCGGCCAAGACATAGCAAGGGTCGTTTGCAACTTCTACTGGACACTGGTCAGTGGGAGAATAAGTGGCGAGGCTGGGTATTCCTTAAAATACTCTTTGTCGTAGCTGTGGGGACCATCAAGAAAAGGAAACAGTCACAGGCCAAAATAAGGATAGCACAATCGTTTGGAAGGGCATTTTTTGACGACCTTAACGAATTTTCCGAAATGAATATCAAGGATATGAGCTCTTTTCTCAACGCGAAGAAATGGATCTAAAACGAAAATCAGTTGCTTCTGTATCATGTCCCCCTGTAGACTCCCAAGACCGTGAGCCATAGGAATTCGGGTTTATGTAGGGTTTCATGTTGATCAATGACCATAGGATCACACAGTTTAAACGTGTGTGAAGTTGGCATAACATTTTTGAGCTAGACCAATGGGACCATGGCAGGAATTTGCAGTTTTTTTGCATTTTTTATGCATTTCTATTCCGGATTTTGCAGTTCACCAAATAGTGGGTGTAATTGACTGTACTGCTAACTTCACTGTGAAGTTAGCAGTGCCTATGCTTTTCTCAGCAACCGGGCTAGCTAGGAATCTGAAATAAGGCTCTGAATTTGCAGTTTAATTTGCAGTTCCAGAAAAGGAAAAAACCAAATTTCTAAATCCTTACATAAAAAAAATTCATACTATACTGCTAACTTCACTGTGAAGTTAGCATAAAAGTCCTTTTCTCAGCAACGGTGATACTTAGAAATTTGCAGTTAGGCTCCAAATTTGCAGTTTAATTTGCAGTTCAAGAAAAATTAATGTTCAAATTTTTAAGTCCAAATTTGAAAAAAAAAAATCGAATAAATTCATTTTTCACTGTTAACGTCACTGTGAAGTTAGCAGTACATACCCTTTTCTCAGCAACTGAGCCACCTAGAAAATTGCAGCTTAGTTCCAAATTTGCAGTTTTTCATGCACTTCAAGAAAAAACTAAGTTCAAATTTGTACGTCCAAATTTGACAAAAAAATCGAAAATTTTACTTTGCACTGTTACAAACAGTGTGAAGTTAGCAGTACATACCCTTTTCTCAGCAACTGTGCTAGGTAGAAAAGTGCAGTAAGGGTCCAAATTTGCAGTTTTTCATTTACTTCACGACAAAATGCAGTTCAAATTTTGAAGTCAAAATTTGGCATTAAAATCGAAAAATTCACTTTGCACTGTTAACGTCAGTGTGAAGTTAGCAGTACATACCCTTTTCTCAAGAACTGAGCCAGCTACAAAATTGCAGTTAAGGTCCAAATTTGCAATTTTTTATGCACTTCAAGAAAAAACTAAGTTCAAAATTTGACAAAAAAATCGATTAAATTCATTTTTCACTGTTAACATCACTGTGAAGTTAGCAGTACATACCCTTTTCTCAAGAACTGAGCCAGCTAGGAAATTGCAATTAGGGTCCAAATTTGCAGTTTAATTTGCAGTTCAAGAAAAATTAATGTCCAACTTTTGAAGTCCAAATTTGAAAAAAAAATGAACAGTTAACAGTGAAAAATGAATTTAATCGATTTTTTTGTCAAATTTGGACTAAAATTTTTGAACTTAGTTTTTTCTTGAAGTAAATGGAAAACTGCAAATTTGGACATCAACTGCAATTTTCTAGCTGGCTCAGTTCCCTAGAAAAGGATATGTACTGCTAACTTCACAGTGATGTTAACAGTGAAAAATAAATTTAATCGATTTTTTGTCAAATTTGGACTTTAAAATTTGAACTTAGTTTTTTCTTGAAGTGCATAAAAAACTGCAAATTTGGACCTTAACTGCAATTTTCTAGCTGGCTCAGTTCTTGAGAAAAGGGTATGTACTTCTAACTTCACACTGTTGTTAACAGTGCAAAGTAAAATTTTCGATTTTTTTGTCAAATTTGGACGTACAAATTTGAGCTTAAATTTTTCTTGAAGTGCATAAAAAACTGCAAATTTGGACCTAAACTGCAATTTTCTAGGTGGCTCTGTTGCTGAGAAAAGGGTATGTACTGCTAACTTCACAGTGACGTTAACAGTGAAAAATGAATTTATTCGATTTTTTTTTCTAATTTGGACTTAAAAATTTGGACATAAATTTTTCTAAACTGCAAATTAAACTGCAAATTTGGAGCCTAACTGCAAATTTCTAGGTATCGCCGTTGCCGAGAAAAGGACTTTTATACTAACTTCACAGTGAAGTTAGCAGTACAGTATGAATTTTTTTTTATGTAAGGATTTAGAAATTTGGTTTTTTCCTTTTCAGGAACTGCAAATTAAACTGCAAATTCAGAGCCTTATTTCAGATTCCTAGCTAACTTCACAGTGAAGTTAGCAGTACAGTCGGTTACACCCACTATTTGGTGAACTGCAAAATCCGGAATAGAAATGCATAAAAAATGCAAAAAAACTGCAAACTCCTGCCATGGTCCCATTGGCCTAGCTCAAAAATGTTATGCTAACTTCACACACGTACAGTTTAATCGATTGAACTTTGGTACCATTCTGCGACCTGCCTAGCCTGGCACTTTGTAGTTAGTTTTATGGTGGGATGCGACCGAATTAAGTGAGTGTCCTTAGACCCACCCCTGTCCTTTGTACTGGTTCACAACAAACCCTAATAGTACCCCACACCCATGATAATTCAAATCAACATATCTGGTTTCATAAGTGGATAGTGACCTCATGTCAGGTGGATTGAGCAGCCGGAGGTCACGGAAATCTCGCATCCGGTCATGTAACTTGATGACCCCCTGGAGGATCGTTGTTCGTGCTTTGGACAAATCAACAAATCGCCTAGCCTGGTTTCTTGCTGTCAAACTCATGGTGTGGAAGGTGATTCTCAGAGGGTGTCTCCACAAACGAGTGTAATGCTCGTGTTCGCCTTTTGTACCTACCTTTAAGTGATGGAATGGCTTATGTTAACTTTGAAGTTATCACTTCTATTTGGCATTATTGGCAAAGACCCACGACTTCAGAAAACCCTAGAAGAAAAAGCTTAACGCTTTAAATTCGCATGATCTTGGTTTCCAATTTATGTCACTTCCGTGAGAGACAACCTTACCCTCAACTCGTTCATACACATTGTCCTTTAAAGCATCAGCATGATGACTCTGAGTGCTGTTCTGTTTGAGCCAGAACCCAGAATGAATTGTTTACCATTGATCAGAAGAGGTCTCCGCTGACTAAATTGACTGCTGGATAATAAGTAATAGATTTGGCAGACGCCGCCAAAACATGGCCACCATGGACTGCCTCCACGAAAAGATAAATGATAACGGCCTTCGACTAATAGACTTTTCAGAATATGGTAAGAGGTGGTGGAGATCTAATCCACGGCAAAAAATGCACAAAGCAACCTAGTGATCCCCGATAATCGGTAAGAAAACCAAATCGACCGTATGCTAATCGATGGAAGACACGCTTCTAACATCTTAACCGGTCGAATTTTTCGAGGGGCAAACGTTGACTCTGACAGTTTATGCGGCAAAGCTTAGAGCTTGACTGTCAAATGAGTGGAAGCTATGAACTACCCTAAAGAAGAAATTCGGCGTTGGTCGCCGTAGCATACCTGGAGTTGCCAGAGCCTTCAGTGAGCATCTGAGTGAGAACCTCTCCACTGTGCATTCACCTGCCACAGACGCCAACAACCAGGGATTCCAGTTTCGTGAAATCATCAAACAAGGAGCGGATACCACAACAGACTACCAACCACCCCCGAGAAAGAACCTGTAATATGATGATGAATGCGTAAAGCGGAAAAAGATGACAAAGATGCACATGCAAATATGCTGCCGCTTGAAACAAGAGCAGCGAAAAAGGTATATTGAGCATGGCAAAGAGGGGGGGAGAAGACCCTGCGTAGAAAAAGGAGCGGGTATGCAGCCTTCCAACTAAGGGAGATCAAAGAGTCTCACGGTCGAAACAACACCCAGAATTTTTATAAAAAAATCCAAGCAACTGGCTTTTAAACTGGAACTCAGGCTCTTCTAAACAGCGATGGTAACATATTCACTGAAAAACAGGGAAGAGTAGATGAATTCTAGCAGAATTTACAGTAGCTGCTAAATGGGCATCTGGTCATCTGACAAGAAGAGAACCCAACTCCAGTCAAAGAAGACCCAGTACCATTACCCAGTCGATGCTGTAGGTAGACTTAGCTTTAAGGAAGCTCAAGATATGATGGTTTACCAAAGGAGCTCTTCAAGCACGGAGAGGATGTGTTGAAAGGGTGATGCGTATTGCATACATTAAATCACTAACCAAATTTGGGTGGAAGAAACCATACCCGATGGCTAATGACTAGTGTTTCTGCTCCATATGTCCCATTTACGAAAAAGCAATCCTATGTCCTGCTAAATGTCGAGGCATATCTCTGATAAACGTCACATACAAGATCCTATCTAACGTACTGTGTGAGTGTCTTGAGCCGATCTGCAACACTATAATCGGCAAGAACCAGTGTGGCTTACGGCTTGGCAGATTGACCATAGACCAAATATTCACTCTCATTCAAATCCTGGAAAAGAATAACGAATTTCAAGTCGAGACGACTTCAAAGCTTCATGATGATAGTTGGTCTTGAAGGAGGTAAATGTGGCCAAGACCAACATGCTATCAACAAACAATGAAATTTGATTCCTCCTTGACGGGTTTTCACCTTGCAGTGGTGGGGAGGCTTACGTTTAGATCTTCAGCTGACCAGCAGTTGATGTTTTAGATCCACTTAAGAACGAGCGGAACTTGAGGACTGCTCATGCTCAAGCGAGGGTGAAGAAGGGAAAGGACGGCCTCTTGCCTCCACCTGGCTCTCAGCCAATTGCGAGTACGTCCAACAACCAGGCTTGACAAGACGACAATCCGTCTTGAAGGGTAAATCGGGTACGGACAGACTCCAGGATGAGGCGAAATTGAGGACTTCTTAAGGAAAGGTGAAGAAAGAAAAGAACGGCCGCTTGCCTCCGCCTGGCTCTGACCCAACTGCTTATACGTTCAACCTAGCTAGGCAAGCCGACAATCTGTCACGGACAGATAATACGAATACGAACAGACTCAGGAGAAGCTGAGCTTTAGGACTGCTCAAGGAAAGGTGAAGAATGGAAATAACGGCCGCTTGCCTCCGCCTGGCTCTCACCCAACTACGAGAACGTCTATATTCGGCTTCTTCAAAAGACAAATTCTTCAGTTATTTGGTACTGACGTCGGTGTCTTCGTCTTGAAATTAACTAACGGAGTTTTCAAGTTCTTCGGACGAGATATAAGCATAGTTGCTCAGAGAAGTAGGGGGCAGGGGAGTATTAGACACCCCCTCTGGCTCTGGAAAATATAACGGTTCCAAACATAGTTTTAATGTTAAATAAGGAATTTTGGCAAATACTAGTCTTTTTCTGTCAGAGTCCAAGATTCGACCCCCATCTCCTGCAAAAACCGCGGGAGTGACTATGGATATTAGTGAAAATGCAAATGCAAATTCAGAGAATATTAAAGTAGATGGCAACACTGTTTTAATCTGCTCTATTTTCATCAGTATATTTTATAGTGTATCAGAAAATATATGTAGGCACCTACTAGGTAGGTTCGTATGTGCTCCCTGCTTATGTATATGGATCAGGGATTGTTTGGATTTTATTTGTCTTCATTATTACCAACGCACAGAGCATATTAAACAAATTTACCAGGAAAAAAAAAAAATACGGAGACGATGACGACAACGGAAACGACAAAGCCATATCCTCCTCATTTCCATCCTCATCCTTCCATAAAAAAAGGACATTCCGGCTTACGTTGAAAATTATGTGAGAAATTAAAATGAATTATTAACGTTCGTATGCATCTTAAGGTGTGCGAAAAACAATTCTGTTCACTTGCATGTATATTGTTGTTGCTGTTCTTGTTGTTGTTGTGTTGTCATTGTTGAAGTTGGTGCGGGAACGTTTAACAATACCCGCAGAATTATTTATTTCATTGGCGCAATGGCGGTCGTGGTCATGTTTGGAGGGGCGGGGGGATGTAGGGAGAATTGATGAAAATCAGGATACTGCTAAAAGAAAAATACAGCATTTCTGGTCGTCAGTACAGTATACCAAACACATGGTTGAAAACACTCTTCCGACAACATCCTTTCATGCACGTGTCCTTGATAATAATTTATTCAATGAAAATCCATGAGACTTTCGTTGCTGTGCGGATTCAAGTTGATTTACGGCATTTCGAAATTTCTTAACATGGGGATATGCTGTCGGCTCGGCTCTGGCTGGGTATGCTTAAAGTTGTTTTCCTTTGAACGACCGACACAAATCTCTGAGGTATGTATGTAGGTAAAGGTACTTTGTATGTATTTAAATTTGTTCTTAGTCACAAAAGTATGTAACAAAGCCGATTTTTGTGCCTCAAATATTTTGTTGTAATGAAAACCTGTAAATAACTTTATGGAAAAATCCATTGTAATCTATATACCTTTGTTGTTTTTGTGGAATATTGAATTAGTTAGCCCAACTTCTGTATAGGCCTCGGATAAGAAATGATAACACGTTCACGACTTTTAACACAAAGATTGGTTTTTGGAATGTGAAGAAGCTTATTGACAACGGAAGTGAAGGTCCACACAAAGCCAGATTTCTCCAATAAGAGCATGAATTCATGCGGTAAAAGATGGACATCTTATATAGTGAAGTTAGATGGTTGGTCTCGGGGAAGATTAAGTCTCCAGCTCTTAAAACTGTACTAATCTACTCCGGAAATGCACCTGGAATTTATCGTGAATCTGGCATTGGATTTTTGCTCTCAAGAGTTTAATTTTTTTGGGAGCCTTAAGATGATAGTATCCTGAAATCAAGGTTCTAGACTAAAGTACGTTGCGTCACTATCATGCAGTGATACGCCCCAGTAGAGACCTCTTCTCTTCAGGAGAAGGAGGACTTTTATAACCGATTGAGTTCTGCTTATTATTGTACATTACGTGGAGACATCATAATAGTAATGGGAGACTTGAATGTCAAGGTTAGGTTAGGTTGGAAGGGGTGATAATACGGCAAGCCGCACCATCTCACTCGGATCTCAGTGGATCCATTGCGCTCCCCAGGGTATAAATGGTTAGTGAGGAGGGATAGGAAGGGAGTTAATAGGAAGTTTTAGGTGTGGGGGGCCTCCTTGAACCATCCTGAGTTCTGAATGAATTTCAGGATGTTCTTTAGTGGCAAGACAGAGATGTCGCCCAGTTCGTCGAAGAAGTATTCTCCAAGGGCCTCTTTTCTGGTTCTAGCTAGACTGGGACATTCGCAAAGGAAGTGAGGGGAGCCCTCCTCTGCCTCTTCATCATGACACCCTCTACATAAGTCCGATGAGCTGATGCCCATTCTGTACATGTGGGTTCATTCATTGAGTTGTGGCCCGTAAGGACACCAACCATGAGAGATAATTGAGGCCTGCTTAGCTTGAGTAAGTAATCAGTTTTTTTCTTTGAAATATTTGGCCATAGATTCCTAGAAACCCGACAAGTGTCGATGGATGACCATCTGACATTTGCAGCCTCTAAGAAACTCTGGTGTATTCTACTTTTTTCTTGCTCCAGTGGCATAAGCACCGAGAAGTCGGTTTGGCACGGATCAAGAGACGATCCGTTTTTGGCCAGCTCATCCGCCATTTCATTCCCATATATATCACAATGTCCTGGGACCCATCTAAGGGTGACTGTGTTCGTTGCACCTAGTAAAGATAACATATACCGGCAACGCCTTATCAGCTTTGACTTTATAGTGATTGAGGAAATGGCTTTGATTGCCGCCTGGCTGTCTACAAAGATGTCAATATTTTTGTTTATTACTTCGCGTGAGGAGAGATGTTTTGCGGCTTCACAAACTGCAAGTACTTCCGCCTGGAATACGCTGCAAAAATTTGGAAGCTTTATAGATCTGCTAATAGGTGGGTTATCTGAGTGGATACCTGACCCAACCCCCTCTAAGGTCTTGGAGCCGTCAGTAAAGACCGAAACATGGTTTTCATTTATGACCCGGTTTTCATTCCAGAGTTTCCTGGTTGGGATATCTGTTATGGCTACTGGGTTGAAATCAATGTGCGGTGTAATGTAGTCTGTTTGAATGTCTATGTCAGTGAACTTCACTATAGTTCTATGACCGTAGTGGCCCTTTTTCCAGTTATTACACTGCTGAAGTCTTAAAGCACTTTTGGCCGCTAGCTCTTTTGTAAACAGATCGAGCGGGGCTAGTGAAAGGAATGTTTCTAGGGCTGCCGTTGGTGTGGTTCTAATCGCACTGGTTGTGCCAATACATGCAAGTCTTTGAATTTTAGTCATGGTTTTTAGATTGGTTTCCTTTTCCAAGGCTGGCCACCAGACCAAACATGCGTACGCTAGGATTGGCCTTATTATGGCTGTGTACATACAATGTCAAGGTTGGTAATGACAATAATGTTGTGGGGAAGCTTAGTGTTGGTGACCGCAATGACAATAGCAAACGTTTTATCGATTTTTTCTTACGCTAACCACCTTGTTATACGAAGGACCATGTTTGAGCACAAGACCTGCCACAAAGTCAGTTGGGTGTCTATGGGCAAAAAAGCAGCTTCTAACCAAATTGATCACTTCACGATCAGTCGGCCAAGCAGTCTCCAGAACGTTCGAGGCATAAGCACATTTGCAGATCGGAGATCCTAAGAAAAGACCCGAATACCCAAGTTCAATACCAATAGACGTAAGGATCCCTTAGTCCGCCAACGACTAGGAGGCCTGAAATTAATCAGTAGCATAGAACCCACCTCTATCAAAATCTTTGGTATAATAATGTACTGAAAGTATAGTCGATCGATCACAAGGAAGAAACAGTGCCTGGCTTTCCGAAGGAGCTTGAGCTAGGATTGAAGAAAGAAAACAGCTCAAAGTTGGCATTGCAGATATTCCAGGGAGAAACGAGCTAGAGTCTACGTATCGCATGAAGATGAGTGAAGTTCAACGTAGCGTGTGACGTGATAAGCGTAACTATATCAATCCATTGGCAACAGAAGCAAAAGAGACCGCAAGTTAGTGTCAAAGGGAGCAGGATCGTCAGGCGGATCACTTCTAGTTTCGGATGACCAGCTCAAAAGGTGAAAGAAGCACTTTTCTGCGCTTTTAAACTGCGTTTTCACCAATGAAGTCAACCCAGCACCGAATGTAACAAACTCTCGAATACGTACTGTATCCCCATTGTAGAAAAGAAACATAGGGTGTCCGCCGGGAAGGTATACTACTTTGTTTGTTTATAATTTTTGATTAAATGAAAGAGAATGGATCTTATAATAATAAATGTTTTATTTCATATCACGATATCGCTTCCCATTCACAGTTACCGTTACGCCGTTTTCATTTTCCAAGAAGTATAGTCCAATAATTCTTCCTGACCAGCAGTAATGTTTTCAGCCGATCTTGCAGTACATTGTGGTCCATGCTTGGGCCCATCACCTACAGACCCTCTTTCTTTGAAATCATTCACTACACGATAAATAGCGCGTTTTGTTGGCACGTTGGAAAATTTCACGTAACTTTTTCATCGTCACATTAATCGATGTTTGATTTTGATAAAAAATTTAACGATTGAAACACGTTGGTTTATCGAATATTTTTCCATAATGAATTTGCCACGTGTCTACTTCACGACTGCCAAATAAGAACTGTCAAGACTAATGTTTACCAAAATGGCGGAAAAACAAAGTAGTATACCTTCCCGGCGGACACCCTGTATAAACCGCAATCAGAGCACTGAAGAACAACAAAGCGGTTGGACTTGACGGTTTTCCTACAGAGCTCTTGCGAGCAGCGCCAACAACATCGAGTGAGCTCTTGCACTAACTCATTGAGAGAGCTTTTTCTGAGGAGTGGACAAAGGGAATGATTGTCAAGCTACCAAAGAAAGAAGAACTTCCACAGTGCGTAAGCTGGATAGGAGTTTGCGTGCTGCTTGCTGTAGCCAAGAAAATAGCAAAAAGAGCTTGACGCAGAACAAGCAGGATTCCACACGGGATTTTCCTGTGTGAACTACATCAACACCTTGGGAATCATCATCGGACAGTGCGTTGAATATCGACCACCATTTCACCTCCTGTTCATTGACTTCGAAAAAGCGTTTGACAGTGTCAATAAAGAATTTAGCTGGCTTGCTTTGTGCAGGAGTGGCATGCGAACTAATTGATTGCTATTATAAAGGCTACATACGTGGGTTCCAAATGTCAAGTTCTGCATAAAGGAAGGTTGTCAGGCGATTGAAATCTAAAATGGGGTTAGATAAGGTTATATACTGTCAATAATACTGTTCCTGTTGGTGG
The DNA here is from genome assembly GCA_963921185.1 of Dasysyrphus tricinctus. NCBI lineage: Eukaryota > Metazoa > Arthropoda > Insecta > Diptera > Syrphidae > Dasysyrphus > Dasysyrphus tricinctus. The sequence goes on from OY992530.1 coordinate 17,197,045, forward strand.
ACTGCTAACGGAGGAATTCAGTGGAACCTGCAATCATACCTCAAGCATCTGGACTACGCGGATCACGTTTGCTTACTCTCTTATAGGATTATGGATCTTCATCAAATGACAACAAAAATGGAGAGAGAGAAGCTGAAACCGTTGGACTTAAGGCCAATGCGGAAAAAATAAAAAGAACCAAACTTGGAACTTCTTCATCTACTCAAGTAGAGACTTCTAGACACAATCTGTAGAGATGGTAGAGAGTTTTCAATATCTTGGGATATAACTAGCCATAATATAATGGACAGAAATGTTTTATTCGAGGTACTGCCTCTTGCGAGGAACTGACAAATCCTCCAAGAGTATACTTGTCATGAAAAAGTGCTTCTCATATCTCATTTAGCCGTTCGGACTCGGCAAAAAACTGTAGGTCCCCTCCATTCCTGCCAACAAACACGCACACAGGAGTGGTTGTGAGTTGTAAGTCACTAGGTCCTGGTTCTCCACGAACTGTTGCGCCACCCAATTTATTTTTTATTTATAATATAATGGGCCAACCTAGAAGTACTTGGCGAAGAACGGGCGAAGAGGAATACACACAACTGGGAAAGAGCTGGAGTGAGCTAAGGTACATCTCCATAAACCATATACGATGGTGCATAGAAGCAGTGGAGGCCCTACACCCCACTAGGGAAACTTAACGGATGAAAAAGGTCTGAGTTTGTACATAAATAGTCCTGAAATTAACTCTGAGTTAATTCAGAAGCAACTTCGGTTAAGGATAAGCTTAATTTTTCAGTAGTTATCAAAAATCTATTGAAACAGATGTGCTTTATGCTTTCTAGTTGACGCTATGCTCACCGGTCTCGATAATGTGGTCCTGAACGAAAAACGAAACTTCAGAGGAAAAGGTCTTAGAATCTTATTACAAAATCTATATTGAAATCAACTCTTATACAAATTATATTCTTTTGCTATGGTTCACTGGTACTTCAGTTAATTCTGACAATGGAATGTTGCATGTCTATTTGGATCACCTTGTGGCAGACTAAAGAAAAAAAATCGAATAAATTCATTTTTCACTGTTAACGTCACTGTGAAGTTAGCAGTACATACCCTTTTCTCAGCAACTGAGCCACCTAGAAAATTGCGGTTTAGGTCCAAATTTGCAGTTTTTCATGCACTTCAAGAAAAAACTAAGTTCAAATTTGTACGTCCAAATTTGAAAAAAAAAAACAAAAATTCACTTTGCACTCTGTTAACGCCAGTTTGAAGTTAGCAGTACATATCCTTTTCTCAGGAAATGAGCCAGCTAGAAAACTGCAGTTTTTTATAAACTTCAAGGAAAAAATAAGCTCAAATTTTTGCGTCAAAATTTGACAAAAAAAACTCTAAAATTGACTTTGCACTCTGTTAACGTCACTGTGAAGTTTTTCAGGTACTTCATGTATTTGTGTTCAGATTTTGAAGTCCAAATTTTTCTTGAAGTGCATGAAAAACTGCAAATTTGGACCTAAACTGCAATTTTCTAGCTGGCTCAGTTCTTGAGAAAAGGATATGTACTGCTAACTTCACAGTGATGTTAACAGTGAAAAATGAATTTAATCAATTTTTTTTGTCAAATTTGGACTTAAAAATTTGAACTGCATTTTTTCGTGAAGTAAATGAAAAACTGCAAATTTGAACCCTAACTGCAATTTTCTACCTAGCACAGTTGCTGAGAAAAGGGTATGTACTGCTAACTTCAAACTGTTGTTAACAGTGCAAAGTAAAATTTTCGATTTTTTTTGTCAAATTTGGACGTACAAATTTGAACTTAGTTTTTTCTTGAAGTGCATGAAAAACTGCAAATTTGGACCTAAATTGCAATTTTCTAGGTGGCTCAGTTGCTGAGAAAAGGGTATGTACTGCTAACTTCACAGTGACGTTAACAGTGAAAAAAGAATTTTTTCGATTTTTTTTTCAAATTTGGACTTAAAAATTTGGACATTAATTTTTCTTGCAAATTCAGAGCCTTATTTCAGATTCCTAGCTAGCCCAGTTGCTGAGAAAAGCATAGGCACTGCTAACTTCACAGTGAAATTAGCAGTACAGTCGATTACACCCACTATTTGGTGAACTGCAAAATCCGGAATAGAAATGCATAAAAATGCAAAAAAAACCATTGGTCTAGCTCAAAAGTGTTATGCTAACTTCACACACGTGATAAATAATAATGTTGTAGAGTGCTGCGGTGGAGTCATGTGTCCACGGTGCGTGTGAATTGTATGTGGTGAAGAGTTAACTCAGGTACTAAGCTGAGGGAAATTTTTTTATTGAAATCTTGGGAAAATGCAATTTCGTTTGAACACCATCGTGATTTCTATAGTATAAAAGCGTAAAAGTATGATATCTATAGAGTCGCACATCGATTTCAATAGATTTTTTACAACTGAAAGATAAAGTTAATCCTGTTAATCCTCAACTGAAAAACTGTTTCTGTATGTTATATCAGGGTTTCAGGCATATTTAACTCTGATTTAACTCAGTAGAGTGGACTGCTGGAACTATTATTAACTATGACTATGTTAATTACTATATGTTTGGTTATGGTTCAATAAGAATAGAAACTAGAAAATCCGTTCAGAATATTAACTGTTTTGTCTTTTCTATTTTTTTTTTGCAGTGGAGTTAATTATAACAAATTCGCTATGTTATTTTTAATAAAAATTAAAAAAAAAAATATGTCATAAAAACATCCACCCCTGCTAGGTGATAGCATCTTGAATAGATATAGAGTCCACTCTATAATGAAAAGCCAACATTTTACTTATTGTTGAAACGGACAAAGAGGACATTTTACGTGTTTTCAAAAAAACACCATGAATAAACCAAAATGGAGCAAAACACCGGCAATGATAGAAGTAAAGAAGCATCTGGTGAAGTTTTAGTCCAAGACAGCGAGAGGATTATTGCAGTAGCTTCTTCCTGCCGTGGCAGGACATTTTCTTTTGATTTTTTTTTTTTTCAAGAAAACCAACACAGAGTATTCCACCCCAAGAATGGTACTCTAAACCCCAACGAGTGGATAATTCTTCCGTTCAAGGAAGGACACAACATTAACTGGCAAGAGGAGCACTATGTGGTTTGTCGGCAGTCGTGGGTTGCTACCAACGTCCAAACTTTCAAGTATTGTGCGGAGTAAACAGGAAGATGATTATAATGGTAATGGGCCGAGACTTGAGAGTGCGAACCAGAGCTCTGGCTGGGTAGGTAGGAATCCAAAGGAATGCAACGGTGGAAGTTTTGTTAAAATTAAATGGCAATTTGTTGCCTTGTCTTTTCATTGCCCTGGGCTTGTTTAACTATTTTGCGCACAGTTTAACTCTAAAAATATGATGGACAAATGCTTTGTATAGAACTTGTGGTACATTGAAGTAAGAGTTTTGTTTTCTTTAATATTTTCTATTCTCGAACATTCCGAAAGGTCCCTTTTGCAGCTTATAACCATCTTCGGCGTGACATAAGAAGATAGGAAAATATATTCTGTCTTAACTGAAGGACGTCTTAAATACAACCTTCAACCTTTGAAGATATAGGAAGGTTCATGATATTTTGCATAAAATACTGAAATATCTTCAATCTAGGAGATGTCTGCTTAAATTTTCTTCAAAATAATAAAAAAAAATTTTTTTTGGGATTTCCAAAAATTATTCCAAAATTTCAAAGCATGTATTTTGTAAACTTCATTGTCATCTAATAGTTTTTTTTTCAGGGTGTCCACCAATCATAAGCTGATTTGCTGCTTACGCTCTTCGTTTGCTAACATTTTCTTCGCTATGTTTTCTAGGTCGAAGATGATAATTCCCTCTAGTTCCAAGGGTTTGCGTTCGCATCTTTTACATTTGAAGAAAATTTGAAAGGCATCGTCCATGGCAAAGCTCTGTACTAGAAATTGGGGTCCCTTGTTTTGCCGATCCTATGTAGGAAAGCGTAGTAGTAGCCGTGTCCAGCGAGCTATTGGGTGATTTAATATTTCACTCCAACGTTTTCCCGCTAGTCCATCCAGCCACGTTTCCGAAGAGCCAGAATCCTGTGTTTCTGTCTCCCATTTCTGTTCTGTTAGCGCCTTTGCCTCCGTTAACGCCGTTTTCCACTACATTTTCTATTTTCTTCCCGTTGATGCACTTTCATAGAGCCACTAGAAGATATATTGGCGTCACTCCTGCAAATACAAGAACGGTTTGTGGGGGGGGGGGGGGTCCAAAACCATGCAGTAGGAGCTAGCAAAACACTGAGGGCCAACTTGGAGATATCGTTTGGTATCAGCAGAATTTTATTGTTACAAGTAAACAAATCTTGTAATTTTAGGTGAAGGTTAAGGAATTGGTTTTAGTAAAACTGACCACTACCACACCCATTTTTCTTATGCTTGGTTTTCGAAAACGACTTCAATGATTAGGATGTAATTTTCAGACTTGGTTCTGGAGGAATAACGATATCGACACCGAGACTGAGGTTATACGAGACCGAGACCGATATCGACACGACCGAAATTTTTCGATCGATTTTAACGATACCGAGACGATACTTATAAAAGTATAATGAATTCCTATGTGAGCTGGAGGTCAGTTTTTGTTTTTATTTTTATAAATAGCTCACATAGGAATTCATTATATTACTAAAAAGGTCACGAATAAGGATATAACTTAAAAGTATCGTTTAGGCGTTTGTTTAAAACTTCTACCGGTATTCCGTCTGGTCCAAGAGCTTTTTTATTTCACAGAGCATTGGCAGTAGAATTCAGCTCTGCTTCACTGAATGCTTCTATATCTTGTCGTGGGCTCGTAGGGGTATCAGATGTTCTGATACGATGAGCCAAAAATGGCGCTCGTATCCACAATATAGGTCATCTTTTTTGGGCTTAGTTTTATTGTAGTGTTCTGCTCCCCGAGCTTCTGCATGATGATGGTTTTGTATCCTAGTCCTCAGGGGTCGATTTGTTAACATTTTGCCAAAGATCTCCCTTCCCACTTAAGTTTTTTTTTTCTAGAGCCCATTGCTCTCCTGAGTTCCTTCCACTTAAAGTACACAGCATTTTTTCTATCTTTAATGTCCTTCACAAGATTTTGACATGGAGTCTCCTGATGGTTTGGGATTGGTATCGGATTGTTAAACAGTGATTTTCTTCATTATCGAAAACGATGTATTGTTCATTGCTGCTTGTATATTCCTCAATCACTCTGTTGTTTCATATCTTGGACAAACTGTTGTCTGTCGCAAAGGTTATGTCGGGTAAAGCTCCTCTGTGTCCTAATTTAATGAAGGTATCCTGCTACAGATATCCTGACAAAAGCCAAAATAGGGAAATGTTTTGAGCAATTTCGATGCCGAACGGCTACAAGAAATCACAAGGTAATTTCCCGATCGAGTCTCCCGCACCCTTCTACGTATGCATATGCTGCCAACTTCAAGCTTCGAGAAACTAGAGAAAGAATTGCCAGGAAGCCATAAGAGAAACGTCTTGTTCGAAAAGAATGCCGGGAAGTACACGGAGCCAAACAACAGGCATACAAAGTGGCGCTGCATAGATGGACCAAAGCTGCTCGCGAGCTCTACAAGCAGAAGAAGAGAGAGGAACACTGGCTTTCAGAAGGAAAAAGAAAGAGAATTAGAAGCACGTGATCGTGGAAATAGTGGGATGCGGGATGCCATTGCAGAAATGAAGTTCGGAAGTTTTAACAAAAAGTAAAAAAGAACCTCTACGGGTCACGAGGCCCGAACCAAAGCCAGCAGGAACGAACCTCAAGAAAGATGATCCTCTGGACTGCAACAACTACAGAGGCATCAGTCTCCTTAACATCGTATACAAGATCTTCTCTGCCATTCTTTGTGAACGCCTTAAACCTTTCGTCCTTAATAACCTGATGTCTATATCAGTGTGGTTTTAGGCTTGGGAAACTCACCATCGACCAAATATTCGCACTACGGCAGATCTTGGAAAAAAAAACCAAGAGTTTCAAATCAATACCTATCAACTTTTCATCGATTTCAAGGCCACGTATGAAAGCATCTTTAGAGACGAGCTATATAGGGCGATGTCTAGTTTTGGCATCTCTCCCAAACCAATCCATTGGCGCAGGAGGACGATGGAGATTGCTCGCTGCTCCATTAAGGTCGACAAGGACCTCACCGATACCTTTGATATCAGAAAAGGTCTTAAGCGACATCGTTCTTGAATGAATAGTGCAAAACTCTCACATGTTGACTCTATAGGCACAATCTTTCAAAGGTTGGTCCCATTACTCGCTTACGCCGACTATATTGATATAATCGGACAGACAAAGCGTGATATCGGTGGTGCTTGCGTGAGTATATTGATAAGTAAGTCAAGAAGAAGAAGGGTTTAACGGTGAATGAAAGCAAGAACAAATGTTATATGCTGTAAAGAATAAAGGACACTCAGTGAACGATGCAAGTGCTGAGATCGAGCGAAGAATTACTCTTGCCAATCACTGTTTCTTTGGGCCCAGAAGGCAATTGAGAATCTAAGCCCTCTCTTAAGCAACTAAAGTGCCGCTATATAAGATGCTTATCATCCCGATCCTGATGTATGGTGCAGAGACATTGACACTTTTAAAGGTGCATGAAAATGCTTTATGCTGTTTTGAGATGAAAATTCTCCGAGTAATTTTTGGTCCCGTCTGCCAACGACTGAGGTGCACCAAGAATGAATGGACATCAATGCTCTGGCCCCGGCAAGTCTTTGAATCCAATCCCGTGGGACAGGTGGCGGCGGCGCAGTAGAGGAGTACAGCGTAACAGGTGTCACATGCAAGTGGAAGACGCCTCACGCTTAGCCGCTCCAGCGATTTAATTTTTTCTGATCAAGAATTCAGATGAAATTCTTTTTTCATCTCAAATGAATTAAAGGACTTATTTTGGCGAAATTTAAGTTTCGAATTTCATGTCTTTACATACAATTTTTGAAACCCAAAGCTTCTCGCTTGTGGGTGCGACCCAGTCATGCATTTTATTTTTTCTGTCAAAAGAACTTCCTGTTTTTCTTAAACCTCAAGATTTCTAACAACCTCTTTACAAAGTTTTACATATAGTCATGTCAGATTTAATTAAAAATATACCCTAGCCTAAATCTTTAACATAAATAAAAAATAATTTAAGCACAACTTTCAAGACAATTACAAACTTATTTTGATTGTTGTTGCAATCACAGAATGTGTTTAATTTATTTGAATTGCGACCTGAAAAAACATTGTAATTATCAAAATAGAGTCACGCAATTTAAGCAATTCACACTTTATCAAAATGTTAGCAATAAAATAAAATGAGTGATGATAACATCGCAATATAGCATTTCATTAGTTCGGTTGAGTTGAAGGACTTCATATAGTCTGAGGTGGTATATAGCATGCCTATGCCATATAGAAGCAAAACGGTCTGCAAAATGTTCTTATAATTACTTTTTTTTTTGCTACGATAAAGAAAATAACAAAAGTTGTTTTCAAAGTCTGGAGCCAAATACTAGGCAACTGCAATAAAATTCCGTGCGACAATGATTAATTGTTGACGAATGTGCCTTCAGGTCGGTGCTGGCACGATTTTCTTAACTAAGAAAATATGAACATAAAAATAACTCAGGCTGCTATACTGGCTATATTAAATTGTTCCCTTATTTCTGCATTTCTATAAGGGCCAGGCTGTCAAAATATGGCCATTAAACTACCTTTAATGATTTAAATGAAATTTAGTGCTATTTTTTTCATTAAAGAGTTTTGAGCACTTAAGTTGTGTTTCTAATAAATTCAATAATTTCATTCAAGTTCTTATCACACTAATTCCTCTAACCATTTGAGACTAAATCGAGAGGCAGTTTTGTTTTTTTTTAATTTGTTCTAATAACATCAGGAAATCAAAACGTTTCAATTTAATAAAACAAATAAGAAAAAAAAATGAACGTGCCTTTGAAACTAAACATTTTCCTCAAATTGCGTTTTTATAATATTTTTTCGTCTAAAAGTCCATGTAGCAGATATATTGTTAGACCTTCAAGCCACTATTTTTATATCATTTTTTAGAACCAGTCATTAATACAAATAACAGCACATAACAGGCACAGCGACATGCCATCCCTTACGGTGTACGCAATATAACAACTATACTATTAAAGCAGTGCTGGATTAATGCCGATAGGGCCCTTTGTTTTCAAAGATTTCATAAAACCAAAAACTTTATTTTACTTAAACTAAAGGTGGCTCTATAGTTGCAGGTGGACCAAGGCCTCAGCCTTCATTCAGCGGGCTCGGTCTCTAGCAAGTTGGTTAAGGTCCTCTTCCATTTGAGTGCGCCACCTGTTACGTTATATCCTCGTCTACTGGCCCTGTCAAGGTGTTTGATTCAAAGACTTTCCGAGCTGGAGAATTGATATCCATTCGCTCTAGGTGACCCAGTCACCTCAGTTGTTGGCTCTTCACTTTTGTGGCTATACAGTTTGTTGTTGTATCTTCTTCTCCATTCCTCATCTATATGGACCAAAAATCACCCAGAAAATTTTCCTCTCAAAACAGCCTAAGCCATTCCTTTCCACCGTTAATTGTGTGCATGCCTCTGCATGAGGATCGGAGGGTTAGTGTCTTTAACAGGGACACCTTAATTGCCTTGTCAAAGAAGCATCGGCTGGAAAAAGTCATTTTTCTTTTTCACTGATATCGCTTGCTGAGTTGATAGCGGAGCATAGGTAGACAAAAGTCTCTGGCCACCTCAAAATTATAGCTGTCTATGGATGGTGACGTTTTGTCCGAGACATCGAAGGTGTCCTTTCCTTTTGACAGCATGTATATTTTTGGCCATGCCTTAATTCACGGTTAAAACCATCTCTCGACAGCACTACTGACATCACCTTTCGTTCGTCCGATTATCGTCATCCTGCATGAACGGGAGAGTTTGGAAGGGATTCCAAAACTATTTCAACGCAGACATCAACTACTGTGGTTTAACACAACAATCAACAACGAAGTCAAAGCAATTGTGGACTGTATGGAGGTCCACAACCCACATTTCCCAGAACTCCATCAACGTTGGACTTTTTCCTGGCTTCTTAGAACCTGGTGCATTTTCTTACGGAAATCTGGAACTATATCTGCACAATATCGGACCATGAAGCTCATCAACTATCGATCAACGGCTTAACCAACCTTTTCTACTAAATATAGGGCCACCAGAGAACTTCATCAACTGCATACGGGTGGATGTGGAAAGATTCATCGGGACATCGAAGACAACATAAGTCCTCGATTATCTGGCAGGAATTTGTTGGACAGCAAAATCGACGCAGCTATATAGATGGTTTGGAAGAAGATATATCTAGTGCATTGGACAGCAAAAGTAGCCTACGGGATAGGTACCAGCACCTTCCTGAGTACGTTCAAAATCTGTATGTGCACGGACAATGGCTTAGGAAATGTCTCCAAAGAATCCATCAAATAAATCTCAATATGACCAACAACTACTGCAGAAGAGTTTGGTGCAAACTGCAATGTGTCAAGATAATGTTCTGATATTCCATAAAACACCATAACAACATCCAGTTCCAGACGTGACTGCAAGCGATTAAGCCAAGATGAAATGCCCTCAAAAACATACATAGAATTATTGGAAACCAGCCACCAATCCCGGAAACTATTATCAGCAAAAACATTGAAGCAACAACAACACAAGAAAAAGTGGAAGCGTTTGCCAATTTCTTCGAACGAAACTTCGAGCCCACGTGCTTCGGCATTTTTGAATGAAGTTGTGGCATCCATTCAATAGACTCTACAGCCTAATCCGAAAGAAGTCATATTCTATGACACTAATCCAGTGGATTGACCGTTGAACTGTCAAAGGTTGCAAAGGCAAATATTTCACGGCTCTTAAAAAAAAACATAAATTTCTTATATTTTTACCACGGAATTTGTTTGTTTTAAGTAAAAAGTCGATTTATAACCGCAACATAGCAATAAATCTGTTGTTTTTTCATTAAATACCGCGAAAAAAATAATCAAAAATCATTGATTTCAAGTGTAAAACTAATGTCTAACACGAACAAAAGAAACTTGCTGCAAACATCACCAGAATCTCCCAACACAATAAAGAAACCATATCTTAAAGAAATGTCTGTCGCTTCAATGACAATTACTGATCTAAAAGATATGTTTTCCAACGTCCTGGAAGAGAAAATGCAGGATTTACCAACAAAGCACGACTTCATACAAATTTTCGATGACGTTAAAACACTCAAGGAAACAAATGAATTACTAGCACAAGAACTAGAAAAAATAAAGAACAAAAACAATGCACTTGAGAAGAAAATGGAACACCTAGAAAAGCAGTCTAAGGAGAGAAATCTCATTTTCACCCTCCCAGCCACCTTACAAAACGATGCCCACAAATCAATCAACGAAATCGCCAACAAAATTATGGACGATCGAAATATCACCTTTGAAGATATAATAGCCCTTCCATCCAAAGGGAAACAACAACTATTTTTAGTAGATACAAAAAGCAAAGCAATTACAACGCAGCTACTGAGGAACTCCGCCAAACTCAAAGACACTGGCGTGTATGTAAGCCCCGACTACACCAAAGATGAGCAAAGGAGACGTCAACAAATTCTGCGCATTCGACGAGCTATAAAATCCAAACATCCATCAACAACCCCACAAATCCGAGGTCTTAAATTAGTTGTAAACGAAAAAACATTTTATGCAACTCAAGATGGAAAAATTTTATGTGGAGGCCGCGACGGAATGGAGGTGCTTCAGGAAATGTTTGGCAATCTGGATCTGGATGAAAACACCATTTCTACGAAACAAACACAAAGTCAGGTTGTCAGTGAACATGTGCAGATGCAGCCGTCATCTTCTACAGCTGGCCAAATCTCCATGAAGACAACAGCGCCACCTAAAAGATCAACACAACAAAAACCGAAACATCATAATTGAAACAGAGTTGCCGTCTGTCACGCAAGTAGTAGTAGTAGTAGTAGTAGTAATAGTAATAGTAGCAAAAACTTAATCTCCAAAAAAAATGAAACCAGAAAAATAATCATACTTTCACAAAACATTGCTGGTCTAGCAAGTAAATTATTTAATGTTGATTTTTTTAAATATGTAAAGGAACATGACATCTTTTTTCTTTTTGAAACCTTTATTACAAGCGAGCACTATGAAACTTTTAACAAATATTTTAACGAATATAAACTACATTGGATATCAGCCTACCGCGATCACAAATTTGGTAGAGCCATAGGGGGTTCTTTGTTCGGAATCAAAAAAAATATAAATGGTAGCTTTTTTGATGTGAATGACCAAGCTTATCTTATTATTAATAGTTCAAAGTCAAAATTTTATATCTTGCCAACGTATATAAACTGCAATTTTTGGGATAACGATTTTTATGCTCTTAACGATTTGCTTAACTCAATTAATTCAGAAAATATTATGCTCATTGGTGATGTTAATGCTAGAATTGGAGAATGTCAGATAGTTCCAACGAAAACCAATTTCATTGGCCTAGATATTTCTGAGAAACGTAATTCAAAAGATAAAATCACAAACAGAAATGGTCGCCTCTTTTTAGAAATGTGTCAAACTTTTAATATGTATATCCTCAATGGTAGCAGCAGGGATGACACAAATGGAGAGTTTACATTTATTGGCGGGTCTGGGAAATCTGTAATAGATTTCTGTGCTGTTTCAGGAGATTGGAGTACTACTGTGTCCTCTTTTAAAGTAGGAACTCAAATTTTCTCAGATCACATGCCCCTCACAGTAGTTTTCAATCTAGATTTCAAGCCAGAATATATTGCGCTTACCTTACCACCAAAACTAGTTTGGAAAGAAGAAAAAAAAGATATGTATGCAAGTATGCTAACAGCTGAATTAGAGAGTACCCTCGCAACCATTACAGCACAACCAACCGCCGCGGATGAGATACGATTGCTAAACAACTGCATACAAAAGGTGGTACCTTTTAACACGCGACCTATAAAACAAATCTACCAACAGAAGTGGTTTGACCATGATTGCCTCACAGCAAGAAAACTATCTTTTACTCTTCTAAGAAAAGTAAAAGACTCAACGAGTCCGAATGAAAATTTCACGAAACAGTATGTAAGCGCTAATAGAAATTATAAGCTCCTCTGCAAAGAAAAACGCGAAAACTATTTCAGAGAGCTAGCAAGAGAGCTATCTACCGCAACCAACAGTAAAAGCTTTTGGGAAAAAATAAAGGCTTTTAAAGGCTTAGATTACGTGTGCGGGATACAGATAACTGCTTCTAAGCTTGCAGAGTATTTTGAGTTTTTACTAAATTCCCCTGATGTCAGGGAACCCATTCAATTCGCAGAGCCGTTTATAGTAAATGACTTTCTAGACTCGGAAATTCAATTGAGTGAACTCCAGCTTAGTCTCTACAAAGCCAAAAATAAAAAAGCACCGGGCCCTGATCGCATAGGCAATGAATTTTACAAAAACGCCCCAACCCTATTTTTAAACAATCTGTTAGCAGCCTTCAACTCCATTTTTTCATCAGGAGAGATACCTCAAGAGTTCAAAGATGCAATTGTGTATCCAATATACAAAAAAGGCGATGTCAATACACCGAGTAACTATCGAGGTATCTCTTTTATGAACTCAATCGCCAAACTGTTCTGCTCCATTCTATTGAATCGAATCAACACCTGGGTAGAAAATAACCAAATACTGAGCGAATATCAAGCTGGTTTTCGCAAAGGCTATTCCACGGTTGACAATATCTTTACGATTACAACTATTGCCCAATACTTCCTAAGACAAAATAGGAGACTTTACATATTCTTTGTAGACTTTAGAGCTGCTTTTGATTCTATTGACCGCAATGCACTTTTTTATAAACTTTCGCAAAAAGGAATGTCAACAAAAATGCTCAGAGTTCTCAAAAGTATGTATACAAATACACGTCAAAGAATATGGGATGGTAGAAATGTTTCTGACTGGTTCGAAACCAAGTCTGGAGTGAAGCAAGGCTGCCTTTTAAGCGCAATCCTTTTCGCATTGTTTATAGATGACATATCGGAACATTTACCTGCAGGAATAAGAATTGCAGAACAAGCTATCAAAGTACTACTTTACGCAGATGACATTGTTCTTTTAGCTGAATCCCCTCATAGTTTACAACTTATGATCAATAAAATGAACAATTTCTGCAAGTCTTGGAACCTGAAGGTAAATTTAGAAAAATCTAAAATTATGATAGTTCGCAACAGGCAAACAAAACTAGAAACGAACGAAAAATGGTTCTTCGATGGGGAAGAAATTGAAATAGTAACACACTATAAATACTTAGGAGTAATTTTGACCCCAAATATGAAACCCAATCTGCACCTTGAAAAAAAACTGTCCACGGCTAAAAGTCTCATAAATGCATCTTGGAAAAATATAATAGGAAAACAAGAAATACCGGTCTCCGCGAAATATCGTGTATTCGAATCAGTCATGCGATCTGTCATGTGCTATAGTGCTCAAACTTGGGGATACAAGCAGTACGAAGAAGTTGAAAAACTACTTCGATTATTTTTGAAAAAGCTTTTCCATCTTCCCCCGACTACTCCTAATTATGTACTAAGCCTAGAAACGGGTCTACCGAACCTTTTTAGTTTCACTTTAAAGTTACACTTTGATTACGTGCTCAAAGTGCTCAAATACCCCGCACACAGACTTCCACTTATACTTACAAAATATTGTATGGACAAGAGAGTAGAATGGGTTAAAGAGTGGATAGTACTGGCAGAAAAATGTGATGCTAGCTTAAATATACAATATAATAACACAATAGTTTTAAAACAGCAGCTTTATAAAGTCTTGGATGCATCTGACATTCTTCAGAGAAATGAGAGCAAAGAACAAGCAACATCTTCAATTAACAGGCTGATATACCCTGAATTAAACTATGATTTGAATGATAAAAACTATTTTAATGACCGTTACAGCATAAGGGCGATATCTCTGATTTGTAGAGCAAGATGTGATATGTTGAACTTGAATGGTTCACCATTCAAGAAAACATTAACAAATCTTTGCACTATATGCAACCTTCAAATGAAAGAAGACACATTCCATTTCCTGGCAATATGTCCAATATACAAAGAGATCAGGCTTATTCATTTCGGAAAGCTATCATTAACAATGGAACAAACGAAGAACATCCTTAACGGGTATAACTGGGAAGCTCTGCATAAATTCATTGAGACTGCACTCTCCTATAGAAATAATATTATAACTGAATTTTTGTAAAAAACCACACCATGTCATGTTTTTATATTATCCTAGTCTTCTTTTATTATTTTTTTTTTAAGATTACTTATTGATTCAATTTTAAACTTTTAAACGCGTCAATCTGGCAGACGGCAACGCCATTGCCCTTTTAAATTATTATTATTATTCTATATTTGATTTTGTTATATATATTTAAAATATTGAAAAAATAAAATAATTTATGAAATCTGAAATCTGAAAAATCACTAATCCAGTAAGTGACCCAATCCACAGCCAACATTATGTGCAATCTGGAGGAGGTCAAAAATGTCACCTTGCCTGGATTGAGTCTCCAAATACGTCCTAAAAGGCTTCCACATATAGTGATAATTTTAATCAATAACTGTTACTTCCCTGAGAAAAAGAAAATAGTGATGATAGTGGCGACCCCGGTAACTTGCAACTTGGTATCCAAAACAGGCCTAGTAATATCGCTCATCAAGAATATCTGCAAGATACTGGAGGAAGATATCCCTCCGGAGGCTTAAGCGGTTCCGCAATGACCGCGGTTAAACTTGTATCCAAAGCGATCTGGATAGGTTTGTGTTGTTGTAAACCCTTGCAAAATTGCAGCTGATGACAAAATAGTTGTGGCAAAAAAAGATTCCAAGCATCTGGATCAACACTTATAAATCGGAACTTGTCTGCTTCAGGAGAGGCTCAACACGCAGAGGCTGTTCTGAAACTCCCAGACGGATCCACCATAACTGCCAAACGGATCGTAGAGTACCTGGGAATCCACTTCAATGAGTTGCTTTGGTTCAAGTCGCGATTAAGAAGTGTTTGCAAAAGCGCCAACTAGGAATACGACCGTTTACTCCCTTTGATGAGAAGACCGGACCGAGTGAGCAGACGAAAATACTGATGTTCAAGCAACTCCTGTGGTCATTCATAACCTATTGCTTCCCAGTCTGGATCTCAATTTCCGAGACAGCCTTGAATGAACTTAGAGTGTTCGAAAGGAAAATACTAAGAATTTCCATATCAGACTACACTTCTACCGGCAGCGACAGAAACACTACCAGGAACGAACATATCCACACAGAAACGAGCATAATCCTTGCGGACAGGTACCTTCTGCTCTCTGCAAAGAAGCTATTAGAGAACATCCACAGTCACACAAATCAGTTATTGAGAAGGATGGTCACCGAGCAACGACAACCCGAGCCAAAGTACATCAGTGTTATGTAGACCCTGGACGACAACATTATTACCATGAGCAACAAGGAAGCGGTTTTCTTGCTTATACGCTGACACAGGGTCAGCCTTCTACCGCAGCTAAACGTTAAATCCCCCAACAATCAATACCGACTGGACAACAGGTATGGAACACCCCGAGAGGATGAAAAACTCAACCGACACTTAAATATTTCTGCACATGTATTTTACATAATTATAAAATTTTAAACTTTGAATTGAATTGAATTGAATTGAATTGAATTGAATTGAATTGAATTGAATTGAATTGAATTGAATTGAATTGAATTGAATTGAATTGAATTGAATTGAATTGAATTGAATTGAATTGAATTGAATTGAATTGAATTGAATTGAATTGAATTGAATTGAATTGAATTGAATTGAATTGAATTGAATTGAATTGAATTGAATTGAATTGAATTGAATTGAATTGAATTGAATTGAATTGAATTGAATTGAATTGAATTGAATTGAATTTAATTTAATTTAATTTAATTTAATTTAATTTAATTGAATTGAATTGGATGCCAAGACTTGTCTCTATAGATGCTGTCATACGCGGCCTAGAAATCGATGAAAAAATGGTGGGTATCGATTTTGCGAAGAGAGTACCGCATTGCACATAAGATGGTCTATCGCTGTGTGAGACGTGACAAGAGGGTGAGGTTAGATGGACTTGCAGATAATGCGGAAATCGCTGCCAGAAGAGGAGATATCCAGGAATTGTACCAAATAGCCAAAGATGTAATCGGAAAAAAAAGCAACACCAATCATCCTGTAATGTATGTGGATGGCACACTTTTGGTATCAATTGAGAATCCTTCGTAGATGGAAGGACCATTTTTGTGCCCAGCTAAATGAGGACTCAGTTGAGCAGAGTGCTGAAGTGCCCCAACTAAACGAGATGCGCAGGTCCTATAGGGGTATTGACATCGAACCCCCGTCAGAATCGGAAATTTAGACATCAATAGATCTTCTCAAAAACAACAAGGCAGCTGGACTGGACGGAATACCAGCTGAATTCCTGAAAGCCGATCCCGTAAAAGCGGCTAGTATTTTACATCCGTTTATACAAAGCATTTGGGAAAACGAGAGCTATTCCAGGGACTAGAAGGATGGTGTGATTGTTAAGTTGCCAAAGAAAGGTGACCTAAAGAATCGCAACAATCGGCGCACAGTGGCCCGAATTGACTTTTTTGGTTGCAAAAATCATATCTCTTAAACGAATAAATATATCACAACAATTTTGTTTGGGTCTTAAAGAAAATTTCCAAGGCTATAAAGTTTGAGAATTTAAAGAAACAATATATACAGGGTGTTTCAGAATCTGCTGCTGAAATAAGAAGTTTTAGTTAAGTTGGTTAACATAGTTGGTATTTAATTTTTAAAAGGTTGAAAGTCAATTTATGAAGTAATTTGAGTGTAATTCAAGTAAAACAGTGGGGGAAAAAAGGAAACAACCCAAATTGAGTGAAAATGTGGCGAAAAAAAATCTTTTTTTTTATTAATTGATTTTTGTATTTTATTTTTTATTTTTTTTTATAAAAGAGTCCTTATAAGTATTTATAAAATATTTTATTAATAGATTACAATTCAAAAAGTAGAAAAATAAAATAAAAGGAACAAAAATTTACATACAAACATTAAATTTATTGGAAACTATCATCTAAGTCCGGGGAAATGCGTAACAAACTTATCATTTCTGGTGAGTATTGGGCTTTCAGATCTTTTTGGGTTCTTACATGCCTCAAGGAAGAAATAAGTGGATCGGATGAGATTGCTAGCATGTTAAATAAGTCTTCATTCTGCCGAATTCTTGAAATTTTGCACTTTTTTTGACATCTGTATTTCTTGTAGTCTTTATTTTTTGACTCTTGGGCTTCTTCTGACAATTCTCCAAGTGGTAGAGATTGGTATTCGATTATATTTTGACTATGGACCAAAATTTTATGAAGAGTAGGTGTTAGTAGTTTTTCAGGGTACTTTTGTTTCAATAATTCTGCGGTTTTTTTGGTGTACTCTGCAAAGGGAATTGCTCATTTTTGTATAGCGCTGTGAACTAGAGTGAACACTAATGAATTTGGTATCAAATGAAAGCTTATGTTGAGCCTGTTATATGAGTGAAATATTTTCAAAATCTGTCATGGTAGATCTGAGATATTTGAGCTTGAAGTTGGCAAATGCCAATAGAGCTTTTTCAGCTTTTTGTCAATATCTTCCGATCTAGGATATGTATGAAAATGATATTGGTGTCAAATGAAAGCTACTTTTCTAGGCTTTCTATACCTAAAATTATTTTGCTACACATTTGAGATATTTTTAAAAAACTACTTTTTTTGCACTGCCTTTTGCACAACGATATCTCTAAAAATTCAGTGATGACATACGCTTTTTTTCATACTTTATTTCAAACCTTTAATCTATACATCTATACATCTATACATTTAAATAAAATTGGAGTGTCTGTCGTTAATTTTGAAATAATTTCAAGTTTTTGAGCTTAGGTGGTTGTTTAATTGCTAAGAAACATAACTGCATCATTTAAAAAATTTTTGTCTGTCTGTCTGTTTGTCGGTAGCCTTCAAACGGCAGAACAGGTTATGACGGGACTCTTCATACATGTAGTGGACAACTCAGGGAGTAATCTAGACTACATTTAATTGCAAAAATGTTAACGGTTTCTTTGAAATATTAGAAAAACAATAAAACTATGGGAAAATTGTGTCGAAACAAAAAATTTATTTATAGGAAATGATTATAAACAAGTAGAAATAATCGATTTTAAAAGTGTCAGACAATTAAACTAGAACAATAATTATGTATATATAGAGGTGGTGAAAGCTTTGCTCAAAACTTTCCATCAACAAGCATCGATGCCACGGCTCTTTGACCACCACAATGTATTTTCAAGAATTGCTTGACTTATTTGGATGATTCTTTTCAGGAAATCTTTGGTATTGAGAGTATTTTTGTCGAGTTTGGGTAAATTCGGTCTTGCGTTTTGCCAAGAAGGTGCAGAAGCACACTCTAAGTAGCTACCTGTTTTATGTAAAAAAAATCAATAGGGTTTGAAAAGAAATCAATCAATCATGAAGTTTGGTTCTGACAAAATAAATAAAATACAGTCGAGTCTCGATTATCCGGAATTCGATTAATCGAGGACACATAATAAAATGGATTTACAAAATAATTAAAAAGAAGTTTTATAAGAAATAAATATCATGTAATATTGTAAATGAAAGAAGAAATACAAATACAAAATAGAAAAACCAAAGAAAAATTACATTTATCCTAAGGTTACGTCACTTATCATGCCTGATTTAAAAAAATGTTTCCTCGAAATCTCTTTATTTTCACACATTTTAAGCACTTTGCTTTGTCAAGTGCCTTTTAAATTAAGTTTTGTTTATATGTAAGTATTTGTTTGAGCTAGGCCACTCAATTATATATTATATTAAAGGTTTGAAATTAAGCTTTTCAATGGTGCCAAAAAAAGCGTATGTCATCACTGAATTTTTAGAGATATCGTTGTGCAAAAGGCAGTGCAAAAAATGTAGGTTTTTAAAAATATCTCAAAATGTGTTTATAGTAGCAAAACAATTTTAGGTTTATTGAAAAGCCTACAAATGTAGCTTTCATTTGACACCAATATCATTCATATCCTAGATCGGAAGATATCGACAAAAATCTGAAAAAGCTAAATTTACAGTTGCCAACTTCAAGCTCAAATATCTCAGATCTCCCATGACAGATTTTGAAAATATTTCACTCATATAACAGGCTCAATATAAGCTTTAATTTGATACCAAATTCATTAGTGTTCACTCTTGGCCGAAAATGAGCAATACCCTTTAATTGTATTCACTTCTTCCCTGCAATTCAAAACATTAAGTATTATTTTGATCCTAGTTATAACCTCTTCATTGACCCCAGTTATTCGAGTGGTTGCCTCCGATTGTTCAAAAAATCTCCTTGAAGTGTTTCCATCATTGCTATTTCCAAATCCTTGCTTTGGTTTATCCACATCAAGTCCAAGCTCATCGTGAAAACGCCTTTGAATCTCTCGTTTTCTTCTTATTTCTGCCTCTTTGATCCCAATAGATTCATAGAATTCCTCTCCCTCTTGTCGAAGTGTATAAGCAAGTTTCAAAATAAATTCCATGCACCTGATTCTAGCATGCAATGGAGAGATTCCATATTCGTAATTATGTCCGTCGTTATTTAATTCAATCTGGTAATTGAAGTTTTTTTGGGTTCTTTTACATATCGGACATGACCGCGTAGACTTTGTTTCTGTTAGTTCGTTTAAGACTTTTCCGTCAATCATAGTTAAAAAGAACTCGTGTTTCACCAATAGTTATATCTTCATTAACTTTATACATTGTTGGTTGAATATCTGCTATTTGCCTTTTTATATCGTTGACTGTTGTATTTATGAGGTCACTAGTTTCTTTAGCATAAGTATTGGAAAATTATGGGTCGGCAGAAATGAGTTGATGATGGGCGAGGGTTCCTCCAATGTTCGCAATCTGCACTATTGAGCCTAAGTGGAACAACTGATGCCATGAACATGTTTGCGTCTGTTTCACCATCTGATGTAGGTATTAATTTTTTGCTTGTACGCACCTTGTCCAGATGATCCATCGCAGCCCCATTTACTCTGTAAGGTCAAACTTCTTGGGAGTGCAATTATTTGTTCCTCTGTTTTGCTTTTTAAAAGCCGCCTTGCAGTATGATCCATCATGTCTTGAAGTTTTACAACAGCTGATATTTCCGTGACTTCGCTCGTTTTCTGGAACTGCTTCTTTTTTCTAGCTGTAATTGTGTTGTAGGATGGCAGAACATCTTTATTGTGTTAACTCAACGAAGTTCTCAGTATTTTATATTTTTCTTTTGATAGACCCAAATCCACAAACAAAGCTAATGCATTTTCATTAGTATATTTTATGGGATCCTTTTGTGGAGTAGGAATGCTTTCCTTGACTCTTTTGACTCGAAGTGGACTTGCGGTAGAAATTGACTTAATCACATCACTCTTCGCCTTTTCATGGTCTTTATTATACCTTATTACTAATGCATCAGAGAGATTTGCAGTACTTATCTCCTCTGTTGCATTGATTAGTTTTTGCTTTTTTGTGAATGTTGCGCACTCATTGACTGACTTCCTTGGCCTTCCTCTTGATGACCTTGATGTAGTTGGTAGATCACACGTTACTTCTGTTTGTCCGGTGATATGGAGAGATGAAGATAACCATTGCTCATTTTTGTTTCTAAAATTGACTCGATCTATGGGCTGCGACCCATTTTTTCTTAGTAGCGCAATGAAAGTGTCTTAATTTTGCTTAATTTTCCGGTAAATTTTCAGCGGATAGTTGGTGTTCATTTATTACGGTAGAAATAAACTCGTCAGTGCTATTAACTTTAAAAAAAAGTTCAAACAAAATATTGTATGGTATATCAATTTTAAATAATTTTTCCTTATACAACTGCTCGATCGCTCGTTCAAATTTGAAATGATAATTCCATCCCAATGTTTCATTTTTTATACCTTAAAACTAAATACCTACTAAAAATAATCAATTTTATGATATCCCAATAAGGTAATCTGTTAACCTACCTAAAAATAGTCTAATTCATTCATACTTAAAAGTTTTATTAGGGGTTGCACGAAATAAGCTATAAAACCGTTTTAAAAAGCTAAGCATAAAATATTTATGTTTTCCTTCTAAATTACAAAACCATTTTATTTAAAACTAAGACTCATACCTGCAAAACAAAGAAATAATATTTTCCATGTTTTTTTTTTTTGCACTTGAAAAAAAAACTCAAAAAAAATTAATGACTTTTTCAAATTAAATCTCTCTAGCTCAGTGTAATGGAACTTTATGCAGCTGAGTTTTTGGTTGTAGATAAAGAGATAAGGATTCATTATCCGTCCATTTTGGCTTGACAACTTTTAAAAACTTTTTTTCTACTCAATGTAAAGTTGAAAAAGTGCCTTAAAAGTGGTGTTTCAAAAAACATTAAATTTAGTACTTTAAAAAATTTATAATTTTTTTTTTTATTTCTGATCATAGCCATTAACACATATATTAAGTAAAAATAACAAAAAAAAAATTAACTTATACTCTTTTCCTAGTTTTTACACTCAAAATTTAAAAAAAAATTTAAAAAAAAGTGTTTTTTTCTCACCTTAAATATTTGTCAACTTTGACTGGCTCTACAAGCCGAACCGTTCATACAAATGAAATAATTTTTTCGATTAATTGAGCTCCAAACATTTGTTAATTCAGAAAATTTAAAAGTTTTACATTATAAACCCACTCGAAAATGAATTTCGCAAGCACTTTTGCCTAAACGGGCCACTGTGCGGCGAGGTATCACCGTTTTGACCGTTTTCCCAAAACTAATGGCAACCATCATTCTCGAGCGAATAAAGGATAGAATCGAGTCTACTTAAGAGCCATCAAGCTGGCTTCCGCAGTGGTCGATCGTGTGTCGACCATATCAACACCATGCGTATCGTCCTCGAGCAGTCGATGGAATTTCAATCTTCGCTTAACCTCATGTTCGTGGATTTTGAGAAGGCCTTTGATCGAGTTAGCCGAGAATGTATATGGAGATCGTTGCTTGGTAGAGGAATTCCACCAAAAATTTTTGCCATTTTTAAAGAGTCCTACAACAAAGCAAGATGTTTTGTTTTGCACAGTGGGCAGCTATCCGACTCCTTCGTAGTGCAACAGGGTGTGAGATAAGGGGATGTTCTATCGCCAATTCTCTTCCTGCTGGCGATGGACGACGTATTGACGGCCAGTGTTGGTACAGCTGAGCGACGGGGCATTCAATGGAGACCATTCGAAAGGCTCAGTCATTTAGACTATGCCGATGACATGTCTATATTGGCAAATAACATCAGTGGGCTGAACGGGATGTGCCAAACACTGCAAGTGAAGGGAGAGTCGAGTGGTCTAAAGCTGGATTTACACCTTCTTCGTTCTTCATTCGGTGAACGTTTTTCCACAAACAACGAACAACGAGTAAAGTTCATCCATTAATTTCTTCGTTGTTCGTGTTCGGTGTTATCATTTACACCTTCGTTGTTCCGCGTACGGGCAAGAACGAACAACGTACACGGACGATAACAACGAAGGTGTAAATCCAGCTTAAGAATAAACAGCAGAAAGACAAAAATAATGATCACAGGCTGCTCCACACAGCAGCGTATTATTCTATTATTCTACGGGAGCGGGGAGACGCCAGTTGAAGTAGTGGAACAGTTCAACTACCTTGGCAGTATTGTTTCTGCAAACGGTGGTACGGATCTGGACGTTAAAAGTAGAATAAATAAAGCTCGTGCTGCTGCTGCCTTCGGTACTCTGTCCCCAATTTGGAAGTCCAGTCAAATCTCCTTACACACTAAGTTGAGATTCTTCGAATCCAATGTCAAATCCATGCTGTTATATGCTTGTAAAACCTGGAGAGCCGCGTCTACCATTTTGAAGAAATTGCAGGCTTTTTTGAATCGCTGTCTTCACCACATCCTAAAGATTCGCTGGCCGCAAATAATATCAAATGAGGAATTGTGGTGCAGGACAAGTCAAGAGCGGCTGGACGTCGACATTAGAAAACGTGGCGTTGGATTGGTCACACACTGAGGAAACCAAATAATGAAATTGTAAAGCAGTCCTGTGAATGGAATCCTCAGGGTGCACAGTGAGTTGGAAGACCAAGAACAACATCAACTGTATTAGTGGAAGCAGAATGCCAGAGAAAGACGTGGCCACAGCTTAAGTACCTTGCAGCAGACAGTGAAGGATGGAGACGTTTTGTTGACGCCCTATGCCCCAGCCGGGGTTACAGGATTTTAAAATCCTGGGTTTTTTTCAAGATCTTTTGTAGTGCGAATATTTGGTCGATGGTGGACTTTTCTGGCCTAAAACCACGCTGATAATCAGGTTGTTGACAAATCCAAATTTAATGTTTTCTTGTGACTTAATTGTTTGATTGTTAGAAATTAAATTAAGTTGATGATGTTTCCAAAGCAACACAAATACACAAAATATAATCTTATGTCAAATGTCACCCCAAAAATGTTTCCAAAATAAGACTTTGGGCCCTAAAATATGTTTAATATCCTTATCTACAAGTCCGCTACTGTATGTTGGTACTCTGTTCAATAACGTGCTCCTGCAATTTCTTCGCTAACTAAAACGTTATTGCTTCGTCCTTATTTTCTGATATCATTTTTCATTCTGCTTTTATAGTTCAGCTGAATAAAATCTCATCAATGCAATTGCAATATCCGTGAAGAGTTGGGTGACAGAGAAGAGAGGATGGTGGGTATATGGTTGGTGGATTGCAGTGTGCAGTACATCCATTGGCATCGCATGAATCACAGAGCCCATCCAGCTTCAAAAGCACACAAACGCTCCCACAAACATATACCTACCAACCTATAGCAACGCAACCCAATATCATAGAACTCTCAGATAGGACGTATTAAGCATCTCGAGTCCTTGTTGGAACTTAAATGCGCATTTTGCTTGCAATTCGCCATAAAATAACCATAAATTGAATCAATTTGGTATAAAAAAAAAGAAATAAAAATCCATTTTCCTTTATCAATGTAGAGCAGATCATATAAGAACCTCTACCTTATGTGTGTATAAATTTCCGCTATTCATATCATATAATACATAGATCTAAAATAACAATTCTGGTGTTTTTTTTTTTTTTGTATTTTAATGCATAGTTGTGTGTTGACACCAAAAGAATGGGTTTGTCATTTTGTTTGATGCCGCAGGTTGTCCTTGTTGCTTTCCATTTTATGTCGTGTATTATGTACATTCCGTCCGGAAGATAAATTATACTACTTTTTTTTGTATGGATAAACGATAAGTTTTCAAAAAAACCTTGGAAATGGGTTCGTGGAAAAATCAGGATTTTATTTAACATAAGTGTCACTAAAATTAGAATTCTTAAACAAAACGATATAAAATTCCGTTGATAATATCATTGAAAGTGACAGTTATAAAATCTGAGACCAAAATTCAGAAAAAAGTTCAGAACCACAAGGGGGTAGAGGGTGAGGGTGGTTTACTTGGAAAAACCAGATTTAGACTTTTACTAAATCCAATAAACCATCTTAAGGAGAAAAGAAGAAATTCATGTAAAAGATGCATATTGATAGGGTCGAATTTCAATACCTATGGATATGGTATAAATGAGAACGAGCGCAGTTTTGGCGCGAACCCATTTTCTTTTCCAATCCTCTTCACAAGTCTCTTCACATATCTCTAAGTATCTCTTAAATTTTGAAAAATTAACACAAAAATCCGAAAATTGCTGAAAAAATTAATAAAAACGACGTACATCCCAGCATCGTTTTAATCATCACAGCTTACTTACTTACAAAGTTCCTCGGACCTATTTGGTTCGTCAGGTTCCCTCTGCGGGGCATAGGACTTCCATTACTCCTACGTGCCATCGTGTATGATTTCATTTCTGGAGATGTACCTCTCTCCAACTCCTTTTCATTTGCGCTGATTCCTGTTCGACCGTTTCTGTTGCGTAAGAGAGTTCCATTTTCCATTGCATCGCTTGACTCGCAATGCTTTCGTGACTTTTTCGAAGCGTATGTCAAATCCACTGCCACTCACGTTTTCATATTATAGAGTCGATGGTTTAATGACCTGTGTTCGCGTGAAGGATATATGTTCATCAAGGCAAGACAGTTCTCTGTTCTGTTTTGAAGACATCTATTCACGAACATTTGCAGCTTTCTTGTGACGGCGTGTTTTCTTCCAAGTGCTGTAAGAAGCACGAATTCAACATTATAGTGGAACAGTCGTGGCTTGGTTTTTAGGCTTAAAGAGTTGATCCTTCATATTTTGGACAGCATTCCAAACGCAGCCTTTGCTTTCCCGATTCGGCTGATTTTTATCTAGTTTGGTCCGCCATCTGTAGAAACAATACTCAAAAGATATTGAACAATCTACCATCTCTACTGGTTATACAGAAATATCTACTTGGTAAGATGAGGAGGTTCCAAGGCTGATCCTTTTTTTGCCGTATTGATCTTAAGCCCAACGGCTTCAGCTTCTCTCTCCACTCTTGTTGTCATTTGATGGAGATCCATGATCCTATGAGAGAGCAAGCATTCGTCGTTCGCGTAGTCCCGATGTTTGCGGTGTGATTGCACATTCCACTGAATTCAATCGTTGGCAGTCAACAAAGCTGCATGCAGCACTTCACCTATCACCAACAGGAACAGTATTGGTGACAGTATACAACCCTGTCTAACCCCACTTTGGATTTCAAACTCCTTTGACAAACTTCCTTTATTCAAAATGTGACATTTGGATCCATCGTATGGAGCCTTTTCGAAGTCGATGAACAGCAAGTAAAGGGGTGACAGATATTAAACGCACTGTTCGATGGTGATCCACAACGTGTTGATGTGGTTCACTCGGGAAGATACAGTGTAAAATCCTGCTAGTTCGGCACCGAGCGTGTCTTCGAGGTGGTCTTTTATTCGCTCCAGAACTATTACAGTGTATACAGTGCGTATTAGTAAATTTGTTTCTACACAAATTTAATATCACAGAAAAGGGCTCCTTCCACCTTTTGAGCTGGTCCTCATGCGAAACAAGCAGTGATCCGTCTATTTTGTTTGCCAAGGTGTTGTTTAGAGCTTTGGATACCTGTAAGATTTTTGGTAATTCTGTAGACGGTCCTACTGTCGCACCTATTTGCGGCCTCTTCTGCTTCTGTTGTCAATGCGTTGATATATTTACGCTTATCACGTCAAATGCTACCGTGAACTTCTGTCATCTCCATGCAATACGCAGACTCTAGCTCGTTTCTCCCTGGTGCTGGAGCAGCTGCAATGCGATATGCAAACTTTGAGCTGTTTTCTTTCTTCGATCCTAGTGCAAGGTACCTGAAATTAAAACATTTTTCACAGCACCGCAATGGTTTTCGATGGAGGTGGGTTCTGTTGTTGGCGGACTGTAGGATCCTTATGTCGATCGGTTTTGAACTTAGAAACTGGGATGTTTTCTTGAGATCTCCAAAGTGGAGCTGTGCGTTGTCTCACGGTAGCAACAATCAGATCAGATGGTGGGCACAGACCATTCTCATGTCTGCACCTCTTCTGTTTCAAACGTCTTGGAGACTGCTTCTAAGTCGTCGACTGATCGCGAAGTGATCAATTTGGTTGAAAGTTGCTTGTTTTTCCGTCAACACCCAACTGACTTTGTGACACGTCTTCTGCTCAAACATGGTCCCTTTTATTACCAGATGGTTGGCGTAACGAAAATCAACAAAACGTTCGCCATTGTCGTTGCGCTCACCAACACCATGCTTTCCCATAACATGCCTGAACCCATTATTGTCATTGCCAAACTTGGCATTCAAGTCTCCCTTACCATTATGATGTCTCCAAGAGGTGTACTATAATAAGCAGCACTCAGTCGGCTATAAAAAGCCTCCTTCTCTTCGACAGAAGAAAGTTCTTTTGGGGCTTAACACTGTATGACTGTGTTGCGACGTACTCTAGTCGGTTTCCTGCTATCTAATCTCCCAGGAAAATAAGCTCTTAAGAGCGATTTTAACTTCCAGGTGCCTTCCCGGAGTATAGTAGTACAGTGTTACGAGTTGTAGACCTATGCTTCCCCGAGAACCGTTTGAATTTTGTATCTCATTGGAGGATTTAGGACTTTCACTTCCGTTATTAGAAGCGTCTTCACATTCCACAAACCAATCTTCATACGGGTTCAATAGCTAAAAGTCAACGTGTGATCATTCCTATCCGAGGTGTAGTGTCGGTTTCGTTAGCGGTATTGATTTCAGTTACGAAGAATGATTACTTCCGTAACCTATCATAGGAAGCTAGGCCTTTCGCACTTTTAGTAATTTTAGCTTATTTAAATATATATCGATACGCAGACAGGGACGAGCATGATAAGTTTAGCAAGGACTTGACTGTGACTGATGATTGTTTGTGCTACTGGCCCAGACCAAGCACTAGGCAATTAATAGTTTCCCGAGCCGAGCCGGCACGATGCAAGTCGCCCAGAAGAAACTTCGATGCGACTGCAGCCTAGTACGCATACGCAGCTCGAGCGAATAAAATATTTTTTCTCAAGACAATTTCTGAAAGTGTATAGAGATAAAAACAAAAGTCAAATGAGACCAGTAGCGTAGTTAGAAATTAAAAAAAGTTATAAAATTTCTTTCAATTTACATAAAGGAGAATGGGCAAATTTGTATGAAACATGGGCGTGAGCGGCCAAGAATGATTTTGTTATTTTTGTATGTGTTTTAGTCCTACAATCACCGTGCAGAAATTTTTTCATTGTGGTGTACTTCAAAACCGAAAAAAATGCATTTTTGTTCTATGACTTTAATAAAGTTTTACTAAGTTTCTGGCTTCTGACCAATTCAAAACTAGAAAAAGAAAGTGGAACAAGAAATCTAGACAGTCTTAAGAATATTTGTTTATAAAAATGGCCATATAACATCATTAATAAGAACATTTACCATGAAACTATAATATTACAATCCTCACAATATTAAAAATCCTGAGTAAAATAATATGTTTAAAAAAATTATACAAAGTTGTTGAAATACGTATGTACTGGGTCTGTTTAAACCCGTAATGCGTCCTTGGGATATTCTGAAACCCCGTTAAACACACTAATACAGTATCAGTAGACGTTATAAAGTTAGAAAAAAGTATTACATCCACTAAAAATATAATCACTATGCAATATTGCTCAATGCAATTGCATTACATAAACATTGAAATATCTTCTTTTCTAAATGAAATGCAATGTAACGTCCGTAGTGAAGGTTGTTCCTGAGTAGCATACCTTTCATTTGACACTAATTTAATTAATGGCCGCTTACGCCCAAAAATGCCCATTCTCCTTTGAAACTTTTACATACTTTTATTACTTCTCTGGAAAAAGGCGATCTTAGGGAAATTTCGAAATATTTAGATCAAAACAAATAGTCTGTCCCGCATCTGTCAAGCCATCAACTGTGAAATTATACTGAAGGATGTCCGTGGATTAAGAAACCACTAAGTTTTTTACTTCTCTGGGAAAAGTGATTTAGGAGACTTGTTTGAAATTTGGATCAAAATAATTTTTTTTCGTCAAAATCTAGTTTTCCTCCATCTATCAAGCCATTAACTGTCAAATTTCGGCGTAGGCACATAAGGCCCAGGGACATAACACCCTATTTTTATTTTTGGGTCTTATGTCCACTTGAGTGGGTCATAAAGCCGAAAAAATATTTTTGCTAAAAATGGAAAATAAATCCCAATTTTTTTTAGAGCCAAAGAAAAATAAAGAATTTTCCATAATTTTTGTGTTTTTCAAAAATTCTTTAAATTCAGATTCCTTAAACGCAAAAGCAACTTTGCATACACCCACCTCGCACCCACCCCAATTCCTATAGGGTGCCCAAGCAAAAGGGTTGCAGGATGGCAGCTTATAACTCACCGTTTATTCACCGTAATGCTGGGGGCTACCACTGATCTTATTTACACTTGCCTTGCCTTACATAAATACTAGAGCCTTCGATTTTGGGCGGACGATTAATTACACGGGTACCCGTGACACGGGTACCCGTGTTTTAAGGAATTGATACCCGTGTACCCGTGTACTATTTAAATACACGTGTAAATAAAAATACACGTGTATTTAAAAGAACGTTGCTTCTTTCTGATGATTAACCAGACGTCGTGCATTATATTTAAAAAGACGCTTCGCAGCATAAATAAAAATCATTCTTTGCCTATGCTCCGTACCAGGTCAAGCATATTTGACACCTTTTTCGATTTTTTTTCGTCAAACAAGTGCTTAGTGGCTATTTTTCTTTTAACTGACTGTATTCTTAATTTATTTCGGATAAAGATTATAATGAAATAAGGCGTTTTCCTTTGGAGGTGGCGAAGTACTTGGAAGTACTTTGCCAGCTTTTTTCAATGGAACACATCAAACTGCTTTCCCATGTAAAATGTATCTACTCGCGCATGAGAGCATGTGCAGTTGGTAGTACTAGATTAGGGTTTTCATCTACTCGCAAGTACTTCGCCACCTCCAAAGGAAAACGCCTATAGTAGACAAAATTATTATCCAGAATGGCAATGGAATTGGAATGAATAAAGAAAGAAAGCTAGATCAAAAAGAATGGAAGCCAGTTGTTGGTAAGTTACATAGGTATAGTTGGAAATAATTGAATAACCTTGGTACCTAACCATTTACATAATGTTATGCATGTGTACATATTAGACTGATTCAAAAAAATGAAAATGTCTTCGATTTTCGATGCCACTAGCTTTTTAGTTAAAGTTTAATGAAATACTAATCCTGGCAAAATTTCAGCCCTTTAGGTCAATATTTAGAGGTCGCTCATCGATACTTTCTGTTTTCCATACAAATCGTATGGGAACTTTTTTTTGATTCCTTCTTTATTTTATAACTTTAGAAACGGTTATCATACAGAAATGATCAAGGTAGAATCTGAAAGAAGATTTGATGTTCTTTAAAAAAGGTCTTTACTTCTTATCTAATTAATGTACTCCTTCCAAAGTTATTCAAGGTCAGAGTGGTATTCGTGGTAAATTAAAAAGTTTGTTGGATTCCGTGATGAAAAAATCTGCTATAAAATAAGATGCTTTGCAAGAAATGTAACAAAAGGCAAGTGCGTGTAAGTTGCACTCAGACAAGAAAAAAATCATTTTAGAGTGGGGGTCTTTTTCCCCCCATTTAGGTGGGAGGGGCAATTTCCTAAAAAAATTGGTTTAAAAAAGAAAAAAAATATTAAAAATCAACGGCAATACTTATGGTGTCATGCTATTAATTTTTTAAAGACAACAATCCATTATTTAATTAACTTTAAAAAAAAAGTTGGTTTTGTAAATATTTTTTGAAAAAATTAATTTCAAACTTAGATTTAAAAAATGAAAAAGTGATTTTAGTTTTTAAATATCTTTTTAAAAAATTTTTCGTTATCAAGCACAATTTTTGTTTATGGATTTCAATACCTTAATTAATTTTTAATCAGATGCTGAAAACCGCAGGCTAAAATGTTTTGTAGTTTCTGAGAAAATTGAAAATTAAAATACCTACTTCTACTAATGGAAATTGGGTGTTTGTAAGAAGGAACAATCTAAATTCCAGGGCGTCAAATAACAAGAAACTTGGTTTTTGTTATTTTCAATTTTCTCAGAAACTACAAATCATTTTAGCCTGCGGTTTTCAGCATCTGATTAAAAATTAATTAAGGTATTGAAATCCATAAACAAAAATTGTGCTTGATAACGAAAAATTTTTTAAAAAGATATTTAAAAACTAAAATCACTTTTTCATTTTTTAAATCTAAGTTTGAAATTAATTTTTTCAAAAAATATTTACAAAACCAACTTTTTTTTTAAAGTTAATTAAATAATGGATTGTTGTCTTTAAAAAATTAATAGCATGACACCATAAGTATTGCCGTTGATTTTTAATATTTTTTTTCTTTTTTAAACCAATTTTTTTAGGAAATTGCCCCTCCCACCTAAATGGGGGGAAAAAGACCCCCACTCTAAAATGATTTTTTTCTTGTCTGAGTGCAACTTACACGCACTTGCCTTTTGTTACATTTCTTGCAAAGCATCTTATTTTATAGCAGATTTTTTCATCACGGAATCCAACAAACTTTTTAATTTACCACGAATACCACTCTGACCTTGAATAACTTTGGAAGGAGTACATTAATTAGATAAGAAGTAAAGACCTTTTTTAAAGAACATCAAATCTTCTTTCAGATTCTACCTTGATCATTTCTGTATGATAACCGTTTCTAAAGTTATAAAATAAAGAAGGAATCAAAAAAAAGTTCCCATACGATTTGTATGGAAAACAGAAAGTATCGATGAGCGACCTCTAAATATTGACCTAAAGGGCTGAAATTTTGCCAGGATTAGTATTTCATTAAACTTTAACTAAAAAGCTAGTGGCATCGAAAATCGAAGACATTTTCATTTTTTTGAATCAGTCTAGTACATATATTTTTGCTTCCTGGTGTTATTTATTGTAGAGCCAAGTACGCATTATCCCTCCTGCATGACAGTTTTGCTCCAAATGATAATCTATATTTTATTTACCTTGTGAATGACGGAATTGCTGGAATTTTGAAACACAAAGTTGGAAACAAAATTTTGTACCTAATCATTTTTACTTGCGATTATAGGTACTATAAGTTTTGGATTCGTGCAAAAAAAAATTCTGAGATAACAATCAAACATTATATTACGATGATAGAGAACACCAAAAAAGTGGGTGGCACAATTCTGTCTGTCGGTCTGTCTGTCTGTTCGTCTACAGCCTAAACGGCTCGATCGATTTTCTTCAAACTTGGTACATAGTGGTTTTTGGTGATTCTGCCGACACGTTTTTTTCATTTTTTTTAGAACCAAAAATAACGGTACCTGCCATACATTTTTTTTTGGCAAATTTACATAATCGTATTTTTCTCAAAAACGGCTCGACAACTTTTCTTAAAAAAAATTTAATAAATTTATTTTAGTGAAGGCTTTCTTTAGGTGGAAAACCATTTTTCAAAAATGGTTATTAATGGTACCTCCCAAGGAACCATTTTTTTAATTTTTGATTTTCTTCAAAACGGTAAAACCGATTTCAATTATTTTTTTTATACAGAAGCAATTACTTATTTCAATAATTACATACATACATACATAAGTTTAATTTCTTAAGTTTTATTTATAAATATTTTAATCTTTCCATATAACTTCATGTTCCTTTACTTCTTACTCTGAGCAAAGTATATAATGAGAAAATTTATTTATAATTTAGTCTTGGGATAGATGTACCCCTAAGTGTTTTTTAAAGATATTAAGGTTACTAATGTTTTTCAAATTCCGAGGTAGTCTGTTCCATAACCGAGTTGCAAAAATAAAGAACTGCCGTTCAGAGGTTAAGCAAGTAAATCGAGTT
The DNA here is from genome assembly GCA_963921185.1 of Dasysyrphus tricinctus. NCBI lineage: Eukaryota > Metazoa > Arthropoda > Insecta > Diptera > Syrphidae > Dasysyrphus > Dasysyrphus tricinctus. Next base: position 17,229,569 of record OY992530.1, read on the forward strand.
TGTATAAGCTGTTGTGACCTAGATGATGAAGACAGATGCAATCTGTTGTAAAGATAACAAGGCTGATGAGATTGCATTATCTTAAACAGCAAAATCAATGTCCTATAACGGATGATATTATCGAATGTAAGATTATATATAGATTTTGAAAATGATGATATTCTGTCATATCGTCTTAAACCAAAGATATATCTGGCAATACTATTATATGCTACGTTTAACTTTCTTCTACTGATGGAGTCGCAGTTTCCATATATTTCACATCCATAAATTAAAATAGGAATAATTAATGTTTTGGAGAGCATAATTCTAGTTTTGAGAGGAGTATAATATTGTGTGGCCCACAACGTACGGAGCACTCCATAGACCTTGCCTACTGCTATGTTGATATGTGTGTCCCAAGTTAGCTTCCGATTAAATACCATACCTAGATTTTTCACGGTTTCTACATACTCTATAGCTAGACCATCGAGAAAGATTTGTGGAAAGTATGACAAGTCTACTGGTTTTTTGGAAATAACAATGCATTTGCATTTGCTTGGGTTTAAAAACAAGCCATTACTCTGACCGAATGAGGAAATAATTCTAAGTTCTTCATTTAACACTGAGACAGAATCTTCTATCAATCCAAGCGGGCAACTTTTATATATCTGAACGTCATCGGCGTACATTTGTATTGTAGTCTGTGAAATGATTTGAGGGAGTTCATTTATGTATATGGAGAACAGTAGTGGGCCAAGAATCGATCCCTGGGGAACACCTCTTGATGTTGGAAGAAAATTTGATAACCTACCATTCACCATTACAGCCTGCTTTCTTCCGGTTAGATATGAATAGATCAGATGAACCGCAGAATTTGAAAAATTGTATAATTGTGATAGCTTTTTACAAAGATTCAAATGATCTACCGTATCAAAAGCTTTTGAAAAATCTAATAGTAATAAAAATGTTAGGTTACCTTCATCCAACGCCCCTCTTATGTCTTCTATGACGCTTATAAGCGCTGTAGAACAGCTGTGTTTTTGTCTGAAACCAGATTGCTTTATTGATAAAAAATTTTTGCTTCGGAGATAACAGTTTATTTGGTTTTGTACAACTTTTTCAAAAACTCTTGATAGAAAGGGGAGTATTGAGATAGGTCTAAAATCATTCGCATTTTTCGGAATAGGTAAAATCTTACCCATTTTCCACTGATCAGGATAAAACCCTGTTGTCAAAATTGTATTAAAAATGTGCGTGATGTGAGGCAATAAGATCGGCAAAATAACTTTCAAAAACTTCGGAGATATGTCATCTATACCGGTAGCATTCGATTTTATCGACAAGAAGCATTCAACGACATCAGTACTATCTATTCTTGAAAATTCAAAAGAGTCTATCGAATTGTTCTGATTCAATGGCAGATTTTCATATTGAAAAGGAGAAGAATCAGGAAGTGAAGGAAAAGGTAGTGCAACAAATTTCTGATTTAAAATATTACCGTCAATGTCGTCTGACAACGCTAAACTCTTTTTGCTTCCTATTCCCAAATCTCTTAAGTTTTTCCAGAGTTTTCGGCCATTTAAAGATAAATTCAGATTGCCACTATAGAATATTCTTTTGGCAGAATGTATTTTGCTTACAACAAGATTACGAAGAACTCGATAGTTTAGCTGAAATTCCTCCAGTCTATAAATTTTCCAGTTTTTGAACGCTTCATTTCTTTGATTTATAAGCAAACGAATTTCAGGTGTAAACCATGATCTCTCACCAGGTCTCCTTATTTTTGTACGTATAGGAACGAAATCGTCAAAGAGATTAATTATTTTAGAGTTAAGATACGCAACTTGATCATTTGGATTGGGTAAATAATAAATGTTGTTCCAATCTATGATTCGGGCATGTTCTTCAAGCGTGACGTAATCAATTGCGTTGAAGTCCCTGTATTTATAATGAAAAACTGATTCTTGTACCTCAAAGTCAAAAGTCATAAATATAAGGTCATGTTTTGAGAATCCTGGCGCTGAAAGTTGATCTTGAAAAAGAACTTTATTAACATCGCTAACAAAAAAAACATCTAAGAGGGTCTGTGAATTTTCAGAAAAGTGTGTAGCAACGGTAGTATTTACTGGAAACATGTTGAATGCTCTCATGCCATCAGTTAAATTTGCTTCTAATAATAGATTGCTGTTAAAAAATATTTCAATTTTTTTTTTGGAAAATCAAATATTTCGAAAACGGCACCATGGATTTTTTTGAAACTCGATGTTTAAGACTTTTTTAATACCCTCTAAAATATTTTTAGAAAAAATTTTACATTTATGAAAAAATAACGGTACCTTCCATACAAAAGTGAAAAAAACCGCAAAGGAAAATATTTTCTTGCTTGAAAACGACTCCTACGATTTTTATTAAACTTTTTCGATATACTAAAATTAGTACGATCTACCACCAAAAATTATAAAATTTTACTCTTGCAACTATTAGTAGTACCTGTCATAGAACGTATTTTTTTATTTTGAGTTTTCTCCTTATCAGCTTAACGGATTTAAATGAATTTTCTTATATACAAATTTCAGATAAGATTAAATAATATTGCATATCAAAATTTTCAAAAAAAAAAGTTTTTGGATTTTTAAGAAAAGTTTCAAATTTTTTTTTTGAAAATTCGATATCTCAAAAACGGGTTGATAATTTTTTTTCAAATTTTGTTTTTATATACACATAAATATATAGTTTAAATCTGCATACCAAAATCTGTTCTTAAAAATGTTTTAAGAATTTTATATATAAAAAATTAATTTAAAGAAAACCGCTCCAACGTTTTTAAATTTTTTTTTCCCATACAATCATATTCCATCATGAATTAAGATGGCATACTTTTTTTCACCTCAAACTGTCAAAAGAGTTGTTTTAGCTAATTTAAATGTCATATTTCATGCTTCTCTACATTTTTCTCTCATAACTTCCATGTTTGTAAATACAATTTTCTTAAACTCGCAGTGTCTTGAACATAAGAGCAAGTACGTGCGACCCAGTCGTGCATTTTATTTTTAAATATATTTGTCAAAAAAATTGAAACAAGTCTTGTTCCTTTAATTTTTTTGACAAGTGTATTTAAAAAAAATGATTAGGAACAAAATTTTGTTTGAAAATTTTTGAAAACTTACTAACCAAAAAAAAAGGAAATTTGTATCGCCAAAAAATTATAGAAAAAAATATTTCTCTAGAGGAAAATCTAGTTTAAACATTTTAGTTTATATTTTGGCACCCCCTTAGCTTTGGTCCTGGATGACTCCTGTCTAGATCAACTTTGAAGTTAAATTATATTATATTAAATGTTAAATTTCATCAAATCATAGAAGTCGCAATAATACATGATGTATACTGCAAATTGCTCTTTTAAATTCTAAGATAGATTAAAAATGGGAGTGACAGTAGGCAGATTGTACCAAAACTATTTCAAAATTCAATCGAAAAATTTCATCTAAATCGGTTGAGTAGCTTCCAAGAAAAAAAGTAAAAAAGTAATAAAAAAGCCAAAGGTTCCGTGGCAGTGGGCGGATGTATCTAAAGCCAATTTTTAAGATTTTTTTTATCTTTCATTAAAACAAACTCTTAAAATTTCTTCAGAATCGATATAGCCGTTCAGAACAGCCAAATAAATTTGAATATAATACAGAAACATTATAATCTGTATACAAGAAATAATATCTTACGTAATTATTTTTTTTTTTATATATTATTATTTTTAATATTAATTTTAGACCTAAAAATAATCCTCGAAATATATTAGTGTATGTAAGTAATTACCAAATTAAATAAAAAAACTTTTTTTATTTGAACTTTAAGAAGTAAAACAAAGCATAAATATACAAATAATACAGAAATATCTGTGTTATACGAATGTACTAGTAGAAATTCCTGTCATAAAACAATTTTTTAACTATTCAAACAATAATTAGACCGATTTTCAATGTCCTTTGCATCCGATTTACCGATTTGTGCCAATTCCCATAGTAATTACCCGTGTATTGCTAAATACACGGGTAATTATAAATACACGTGTAAATATACAGACACGGGTTCATGTACGGATAATTAATTACACGGGTAACACGTGTATTTAAATACACGGGCATTAGGGGGCTCTAATAAATACAGTACTGGCACCCAGCATTACGGACGGCGAATAAACAGTAAGGTGTGTGTGGGGGGATGCTGCCCCCTGCAACCCCCCTGCTTGGACACACTATATGATTTTTTTGATTCTTATTTAGTGGCACATTACCCCCAATATTTCTATTATAGGCTTGAGTCTCACTTGGGTGTGAATTAAGCCCCAAATAAAATTTGGCCTTTATGACCCACTCAAGTGGATATCAACTATAAAACTACATTGAGGGATGGATGTGATGTCGATGGATTAATAAAACCCTGCAAAAATCTGAAATATTCAGTTTTCTACTCCTCCCAAAATCCAATTAAGATCGTCAACTCAGTTTGCTGATTCCAACTCGATTAAACTCTGTTTGCGAATCAATTTTAGTTTTGTATTGAATAAAATATTTCCCGTGTTTGTATGTGGCCCTTATGTAACCTTTCCATTAGCTACGCCACTGAATGATTTAAAACAGCTGTTCTATTAATTCTATTCTCATTCTTAAGAACCCGACCCATAGAATCCGTTGCGTCCATTGTGGCGACGCATTCAACTGACAGCTCGATAAAAATACATGTTTTCCTATGGGAATTGGCCCATAAGCAACGCAAGCGTCGGACGCAACGGACAGAGTAGCCGATCATTTAACTTTTTCTCTCCGGCAGATGCGTTGACAGAATTTTTTTGTGTGTGCTTGAATTTCGAGTGGTTGTTTTGTGTGTGTGTTTGAATTTCAACTGGTTGTTATGTGAATGTCAACGCATTCATGGGGTTACCTCAAACCGTCGCATCCGGCAACGTCAATGGCTTCGTCGCCGAAAACGGACGCACCGGATTCTATGGGCCAGGGCTTTTGTGTCATCATTTTCCTTACGCATTTTATATTTTATTTCAGTCGTGCACCCTCACAACATCTAATACTGGAAATAATAAAACAGGGAGATGATTTTAGTTTATGAAAGGTGAAATATATATATAACGTCACAATTTGTCCGGAAGAATAATGCTTTGAGCATTCCTTTTCCGGGCAAAATTAAGTGGAGGCTTTCTTTTACCTTTTCACGTGCAGCGCTTACATCTGTCAAATTTTGCGCTGGAGCTGCGTACCGCTTGGGAAAATCCGAGATAGAATTTGTCCTGGGCAAAATTTTGTAAGGGAGATAAATTTGGTCTCGATCTGCGTACTAGACGTAAGGGTGGATTTTAATTGTGTGGGAACCATTTTGGTTCTCTTAAATCCTCTCTCTGCACAACTGACCGATGACCAAGTGATTTGGTTCAAGCAATAGCAGAAACTGATAACAAAGATTCTTGCAAATATTACCAATAATTGCATTAACACCTTTTCTTTACTATATCAACTCTTACTTCCATTTCTTTTTTTTTCCTAGAGAGACAGTAGTTGTTGTCTACATCTAATCGTGCAGAAACAAAAAAACACAAGACTTAAGATAGCTCTACAGGATTATTCAATAGTTACTATAAGCATTAAATTAGAATTACAACACAGAAGTCGGAATAGGTATAACCTAGTCACAGTTGACTTATCCAAACAGGAATCGGTTTCTTATACTCTCTAATCCAAGCCTCCGGATAGTTTATAAATTCAAAAGCTTTACGAGCTAAAAAATTCAAAAGCCTACCCAGCATAGGTAAGGTAGGTAGGGAGGTAGGTACACAAACATGAATTCAAGTCACCTTAATGGTGAAATGTTAGACCCAGTAACAACGATCGACGTGAATCCGATACAATTTCATTTGCATCGGTCTCATGAATGTATACGAAGGCATTAAGTACCATTCTGAATTCTGCATTTTCCATAACTAAGAAAACAAAAAATCTAACACTGCACCGTTTGTTGCCGACTTTGTCGTCGTTCGTCGTCATCGTCGTTGGAACAGTAAAGAAAAAAAAAATACTATAAAAACGACCTCGAAGAATAGAACAACATTGTCCCAGATTTCCCAAAAGGATATGAATGCATACTTTGCAAGTTTTCCATATATGTTTCTTTTATAAAAGGAGAAAGGACCAACAGTATAGCAACCCCAGACAGCAGTAAAACTAGAAGCCAGAATAGGTATGCCTGTGTTTTGTACATTGAAACATACATTTTTTGTTAGTTTTATAATACTTAAGGATGTTTATGTTAGTGTGCACTTGTAACACACAATACATCCGTATTACAGTTCCTTGAGGATTTTCCAATGCTCGCTCTATTTATACCATCTATATATGCTATGCACTGGCTTCTATAGAGGTTGGTTCTCCTTTTTTTTCTAAGTCCCAATCCCAGGACGTGTAATCATAGATGTGGTGTTGGAATATGTGGTACTCTCGCTCCCAAATGATTTTGTTCAAGAGTGCAGATTGTCGATGTTGGAATAGGGATAATGTTGTTTTCCCTGTTGTTAAATGCTGCTTCTAACATTTTTTTTCTGCTTAAATTCATGCAAAAACTGTGGCTCAGCCAAGGTACATTCAACATTGTAAGAATACACTGGAAATGATTTAAATTTCCAAGAAGAAAAAATAGTTTGGTTGGTTGGTAAGTGTTCAGAGTACCTACCTTTAAGTAGGTTCAGTTGAATTTCTTAAGATGCAATGAAATGGATCTATTTATTGAAGATTTTAAGAAATTCTTTTGTTATCTTCACAAAGTCCTTATTCTAAATGAAGTTGGGAGTAGATTTCCTAATGGATGTGAGTTGCATATTTTCATCTTACACGTGCATCATTACCCAAAGGGAAGCCTTTATTCTTAAGCGCTGCATGGTAATGTATGTTAATGTTAGTATATGTTAGGTTTTAACAAAAAAGAAATTGCATTGATTCATTAAAATCGCTTCCAAGATTCTTATCCATTCAACCAAGAAACTTCATTCTAAGAATTCAAAAACGCATCTCATCTCTGCGTCCCCAACTATATCTCAAGAAGACTGAGCCCGAGACACGGTGCAGCCTTCCTTTCTCTACGATCCCGAGCACAATGCTGCCAGCTATGTAGACTTTTGTAGACTCTGTACCTTTTTGGTATCCGTGATGGCTTGTACTTTAAACAGGATGATGGGTCTTTTTCATCTTCTCGAACCTTGGGCCTGCGTTTTGGCCATTCTCTCGATGTGGCCGAGTCAATGTAGTAAGCGTTTTTGGATGGCTTATAGAGTTTGCGGTTATATCTTCTCCTCCATTCACCCTTTCAGAATACAGGACCAAATATCCGTTGAAATTTTTTTCTTTTGAATAAATCCAGTATCAGCTCTCCCTTTTTGCTTATCACCCAACACTCGTTGCCATAAAAAAGGACTGGAAGCATAAGGGTTTTATATAGAGCGTCCACTTTGTCTTTCGAGTGAAGAGTTTTGAACCCATCTGTTGGGTTAAGCCGAAGTAGAGCACCAGTTTGCTAGGGTAATTCTTCGTCGGATCTCCACTAAGATATCGTTTGTGAAATTAATGTTTACTCCAAGGAAGATGAACTCCTTAACTACTTCGAAATTGTTGATATCAGCAGTGACGTTTTGTTCTAGCCGGTTGACACATCATTCTTACTTACTTACTTTACTTTAGATGGCGCTCACAGTGCAGGGTGGACTACGGCCTCAACCTACAATGTCTTCCAGCCAGCTCGGTCCCTAGCAAGCTGCCTCCAGTTACACACTCCTAGTAGGTTGAGGTCGTTCTGCACTTGTGTGCGCCACGTAATGTCAGGCCTTCCTCTGCTGCGTAGACCATCAGGGGCAGATTCGAAGACTCGTAGGTCGGGCTGGTGCGTCGGTGTCCAAACGTTCCACGTGTCTCAGTCATCTCAGCTGCTGTATTTTCAGCTTTTTGACCAGGTCGACATCGCTGAAAAGCTTCTCAACCATACTCCTACTCCATCGATACACTGGACAGAAGATAAGCCAAAGAATTTTCCCTTAAAAGCACCCAAGCAAGCAGATTCTCATCTGTTTTTGACAGGGTCCATGCTTCTGCCCCATACTGCAGGACCGGGATTATTAGGGTCATATATAAGGTCTCCTTGGTTCTTTGAGTGAGGGCTTTACTACTCAAATGCCTTCTTAGCCCGAAGAAACAGCGGTTGGCAATGTGTAGTATGTATTAATGTAGTACATAGATTGAATTATACACACACTCTCATGTAATTATGAATTCTCTTTATGTTATACACTAGTTTTAGTTATTAAAGTACTCTTGAACTGACAACACCCAAGCAACACATTCTCCTCTTACAGATATCTTTCAGAATTCTTAAATAAAGAGCATTCAACTCTGCAAGATAACTTAAAGATGTCTCTAAGACTTAAAAAGGCCCAAAGGGGCGGAGCCAATTGTATGAAGTGAAGAGTTCTAATTAATGTCTTTGTAAGTGCTTATAAAGAGGACTTCTTTTGTTGATGTATTGGCGACGTATTCAAGATATTTTAAAGAGGTTTTCAATAGATCTTAAATATCCTCTTAAAAAGGTCTTTAAAATCTCTTTAAAAGTAAACGCGGAAGCGAGAAAAAAAATTACTTTTTCTCTTCTACGCATGCATCATGGCAATAAATAATATTTTCTCTTTCACGCATGTAAACATTGAGTTGCATTTTAATGAAATGGAATGAAATTTAAGATGAGTGGTGAAAACATAAGGAATTGTTTTAATTTCATTTATAAGAAGCTCGGCCAAGTTAGTTATTTTAATATGACAGTCTTAACATATTTTGTGAAGCATATCTAGAATGTGTTTCGACATGCGCGATCATATTTACTTTAAAGTCATAGATGCTACCCCCCTAAAAATTCACGCGCTTACAAAAATAAAGATATTTACATTTTTTTTTCATTTTCTTTCTAGACAAAAAACTTGTTACTGAAGTAAAAAAATGTTAATTGCATTTTGTTGGGTTATTATGTTATTTTAAGAGGTCTACACAAAATTATGAAACGAATCTGCGATTATTTAAGCCCAAATTGTCATTTATTATATTTTATACAAAATAGTTTTAGAAATTGAAATCAATAAATATGGCGTGTAAGCGACAGGGTGCCTCTTATATATAAATAGTTACGCAATTATTTATTTTGTTTGTTTCTAAAGCTGCATTTTACTATTTACATAAGTCACAAACAAAAAAGAGATAGAAAGTTGTCTGAGTGCTGGGACTCATGGTTAATATGTGTAAACATCAACGTTTGTTCTTACCTGCTGTCACGGCCAGCGCTTTAGCTCCAGTGGAAACCCGAAAATTTGCAGTTCAGAATTTTAGTACGGCGGATCGAGAAACAGAGTACACCAATTGATTAATATTACTTACTAGTGTCACGTCTGACGTTCTGGGTCTACTAGAATATTTTTAATTTGGCAGGTGTCAAAATGTGCCAAAACTGTTGATACGGCGGATCGAAAAGCGGAGTACACTAATCGATTTAGGAGGTGGATATTACCTAGTGTCACGCCTGACCTTTGGGGTCCACTAGAATACTTTTAGTTTGACAGGTGTCAAAATGTGCCAAAAGTTTTGGTACGGCGGAATCGAAAAACGGAGTACGCTAATCGATTTAGGAGGTGGATATTACCTAATGTCACGCCTGACGTTCTGGGTCCACTGGAACACTTTTAGTTTGACAGGTGTCAAAATGTCAAATCAGAATTCCGAGAATACGCGCTACGAAACGTGCTATACTCCGTAATGTTGCACAGAGGAAAGTTCACGTTTTGATTACACATCAAAATTAAAGCTATTTTCACCCTTCTGAGTTTCGCAAAATTTTCAAAGTTTTATTCACATATTATAAACGCTTTTTCTATTATACAAATCTGATCAAAAAGTTTTATAAAATGCGGCTTATAACAATAATGTAGCCATTTGGTCTCAAAATATAACCTATCATGCGTAGCAGATAGACAAACAAACCAAAAAATATACAAATATCAATTTAACATTTAAATACAAATATTTTAATTTTTTAAAGTTAATGACACCCTGTAAAAAATATACATAAATAAATTAATATTTTTTCCAAATCTCAAAACGTTTTAAAAAGTTCTTAAAAAACTCTTAAAAACGTCTTGGATATAGTCACTCTTCCCCAGAGTCAAATCACGCTTAATTACTTCTAAATAAGACACCATTAAGTGGTCATTAATTACTTTTTAGGTCTTAAAAAAACGAAATGTCAAACCAGTATCAATGGCAACAACTGTGTTGAAGAAGTGCATAGCAAGACAAGAGGAACTTTATAAACTGATCAGATTATGGTGCAGGAAATATGATTGAACTAAGGTTGCTTCCAAGAATAAATTAATGGCAGTTTTTTTCCATTTATCCCAACAGTTTCTTATATTCAACATTTTTAAAAGATATATGTAACTTCTTATAGTGAGATTTCATTTCGCTTTACAGAAACATAACTTCAAGTTGACAGATAAGAAATCAGTGCAACAATGTCTTTAAAGATATCTGGAAGACCTCTTCAAGATGTCTTTGAGAGAGGACGCTAGTAAACTCTTAAAATACTCTTATTTTTAAGGAGTTAAAGAGGTTTTGAAGAAGTTTCATAAAAAGATATGAAAAAATAACTTCAAAAAGAGGTCGATAAGATGTCTTCAAGATGTCTTGAGAGAGCAAGCTAGTAAACTCTTAAGATACTCTTATTTTTAAGGAGTTAAAGAGGTTTTGAAAAAGTTTCATAAAGAGATATGGAAAAATAACTTCAAAAAGAGGTCTATAAGATGTCTTTGAGAGAGCAAGCTAGTAAACTCTTAAAATACTCTTATTTTTAAGGAATTAAGAAGATTTTGAAGAAGTTTCATAAAGAGATATGAAAAAATAACTTGAAAAAGATGTCTATAAGGTGTTTTTAAGATGTATTTATAAGTATTGGCTTTAAATTGTCTTTTTAGAAGTTCATAAAGTGCTTATTAAGTGCAATGGTATCAAGAAGACTGAACTAAGATGCCATTAAGAGCTGATAAATTTATTTCAAGAACTCTGCAAGAGTTTTTGTGTTGCTTGGGCAACCATTGGCCTTTTATTCTGCGAACACTACATGGTGGCAGCGGTGGTACAAGAAAAAAAAAAACCACGCGAGAAAAAAAAAATAAAAGTTAGAATACGCGCATTCTTAAAAATTAATTTGTTCGTTTTTGTGCAAAATGTCGGAAAAAGATGTTAAAGTTACTATTAATCATAGCAATTACGCGGTCGAGGCTCCTGCCCAGTTTTCTTTCGACGATCCCTCACAATGGGGTCGGTGGAAAAGAAGGTTCGAGCGTTTTAGAATTGCGTCTGGGTTATCTACGAAATCCCAAGAAGACCAAATAAATACACTCATGTACGTGATGGGTGATGCAGCGGATGATATTTTTTTGTCATTTAGATTAAGCGCAGAAGATTGTAAGAATTACATATCGGTCTTACAAGCCTTCGAAAATTTTTTTGTTGTGAGGCACAATGTAATTTTCGAGCGAGCACGATTCAATTGCAGGTATCAAGAAGAAGGTGAATCTGTGGAAAGCTTCATCACCGCAATTTACCGATTGTCGGAGACCTGTGGTTACAATTCTCTCAAAGATGAGATGATTCGAGATCGGTTAGTTGTAGGGGTGAGGGATAAAAGCTTATCCGAAAAGTTACAGCTTGAGCCATCTCTAACGCTAGAAAGAGCCATCACAGTAATACGCAGCAATGTATCAGTTCGTCGTCAACAACAAGAGCTAAATACGTCATCCCCCTCAATCAACCGGTTTCAATCAACACACGAGGCAGCAGCAACAGTTAACAAAAGACGATCATCTCAAAAGCAAACAACAAATTATCATCAGAGCCCAAAAGAACAGCAACAACGGACCGTCAACAGTAATCGAGGCAGCGGGAATTTCTCAGCGAATACAATCAAAAAGAAATGCGAATTTTGTGGTAATGATTCCCACTTCAATAAACGCAAATGCCCAGCATATGGCAAACGCTGCAGCAAGTGTAATAAGTGGAATCATTTTAGCTATGTTTGCAAATCGAATAATAACTCTTCGAAACATATTAACTCGATAGCCGAGAACACACCAAACGCAAATCCTCTTGACACATTTATTGGTACTTTTCATACCAAAGCAACTGGCAACGGCAACCAGTGGACCGAAGACATTGTCGTTAATGGTGTCAAAGTGAATTTTGTTCTTGATAGTGGTGCTCCCGTTAATGTAATCCCTTCGTTAGTTTTTTCTAAATTTTTTTCTACAACTGTTCTAGAAGTCAGTGGCCGCAATCTGGTAGGACCAGTTGGAGAAAATCTGCAAATTATCGGCTCATTTGACGCAAAATTAGAATGCAATGGTAGATTTTTACATTCCACGATTTATGTCATAGAACACTTAAAAGCTCCATTACTGTGTCTGAACGCATGTGAACAATTAAAATTGTTGCAGAGATTAAATGCTATAGATATAAATGGTGCAAATATTCGATCTAACGTGCAAATTGAAATTGAGTTTCCCCAATTATTCCAAGAATTAGGTTGCCTTCCTGGGCAGTATGAAATCAAATTAAAAAGCCCAAGCAATCCGTACGCTATTTATGCAGCAAGAAGAGTGCCTATCCCATTGATAGGAAAATTAAAAGCAAAATTGGATGATATGGTAAGACTAGAAGTGATCAAATTTGTTGACGACCCAACAGAGTGGTGTGCTCCACTTGTCATAGTACCCAAACCCGATGGAGATATACGACTTTGTGTTGACCTACACCGACTCAATGAGTGCATCGAACGTGAAGTGCATCCCATGCCTAGTGCGGATCACACTCTAGCCCAGTTAGCTGGTGCCAAATTTTTCACTAAATTAGATACAAAGAACGGGTTTTGGCAGGTGAAACTGTCACCTCAGTCGCAGCTACTGACAACTTTTTTGACGCCATTTGGAAGGTTTTGCTTTCTTAGGCTACCATTTGGAATTTCAAGCGCTCCTGAAATTTTTCAAAAGCAGATCCAGCGCATAATTGAAGGCATTCCAGGGGTAGTGTGTCAAACTGACGACATACTTGTTTATGGGTCGACCATAGAAAATCACGACAGTAATCTCCGCAAAGTACTAGGAAAGTTGGAGTCTAAGGGAGTGACTCTCAATCGCGAGAAGTGCCAAGTTGGTTTAACGTCAGTAAATTTTCTTGGCCATAGAATTGATAGCACTGGCATTCATCCAGGAAGATCAAAAGTTGAAGCAATCGAAGGATTTTCACCACCAAAGAACGTGGCGGAATTGAGAAGATTCCTTGGTCTCGTGAACTACTTGGGCAAATTCATCCCTAACTTGGCTTCGATTTGTCATCCACTGAATGAGCTTTTGAAAAACAACGTCAACTTCACATGGGGTGTAAGTCAAAACAATGCATTTCTTAATTTAAAGAACATTTTGATTACAGAACCTATGTTGAAAATGTTCGACCCAAGCAAGAAGACAATTATTTCAACAGATGCTTCCTCATTTGGACTTGGAGCTGTCTTGCGACAGGAAGATAGTGATGGTTTTCTTAAACCAGTGGCCTATGCATCTAGGACGCTGAGTGAAACCGAAAGAGGATACGCTCAAATAGAAAAAGAGGCCTTAGCGATAACATGGGCCACATGTGAGAAATTTAGAGATTACATAACAGGTATGTCATTCCATATTGAAACGGACCATAAGCCATTGGTTCCGATCTTCACTTCCAAAAACTTAGATGAACTAACACCCAGACTGCAAAGATTTAGAATGCGAATGATGCAGTTCTTATATAAAATTTATTATACCCCTGGGAAAGATTTAATTGCAGCTGACGCCTTATCCAGAAGTCCAATTGTGTCATCGAACCAGAATCCAGAGAGCGAAGAAGACTTAAGTACTTTCGTAAAGGCAATCATTTCAGAGCTACCAGCATCAAGAAACAAACTGGATGAAATCAAAACAGCCCAACAGCGTGATACAATTTTAATCGAAGTTGCGAAATATGTCAGAGAAGGATGGCCTTTAAAACAAAAAGTTACTCCGGAAGCAAAGCAGTATTACAACGATCGATATAGCCTGGCGATCAATGAAGGAATGTTGATGTATGGCAATCGTTTAGTCATTCCACATACAATGCGCGACGAGATGTTAAGAAGAATCCACGAAGGCCATTTAGGAATCAATAAATGTAGAGCTCGTGCTAGGCAATCGGTATGGTGGCCTGGATGCGCAAAGGCAGTGGAACATGTCGTCAAAAGATGCGAAGTATGCATTCAACATACTGCCCCGAGGCATGAACCACTTATTCCGACTTTGACTCCAGAGAATCCCTGGCAGATGGTTGGAGCTGACATTTTCTTTTGTCAATCAAAAACCTACCTAGTTGTCAGCGACTATTATTCACGGTTTCCAGAAATCGCTTTATTGGAAAATCAAACTGCAAATTGTATTATTTCTAAACTTAAATCTATATTTTCCAGATATGGGATCCCTGAGATAGTACGAACTGACAATGGTCCGCAGTTTAAACAGCTTGAGATGTCAGAATTTAGGAAATTTGCTAAGCAATGGGGATTTCAACACATAACCTCGAGTCCAAGATTTCCGCAGAGCAACGGCTTCATAGAGTCAGCAGTGAAAATCATCAAACTTCTTTTGAAAAAAAACGAAGATCCTTACCTTGCTCTTTTGGAGTACAGAGCAACGCCAACAGCAAATGGATATAGCCCTGCCGAATTATTGATGAACCGACGATTGCGAACGACTTTACCACTTGCAGCCGAGCAATTGCGTTCAAAGTCTATCAGACAGGATGAACTCCAGCACAAAGAACAAATTTTGAAGCAAAACCAAGCAACCAATTTCAACAATAGACATGGTGTCCACAGCCGCCCAGATTTTCGGCCTGGCGACATCGTTTGGGTTCGAGATCTGCAAGTTTGGGGCAGAATTTTGAACAAAGCTGATTTGCCACGCTCCTATTTTGTTGAAACTGAAAGAGGTACATTTCGAAGAAACTCATTTCACCTTGTTTACTCTTTCAGAAAAGACATTCCGTATGTATCTAAGGAGGTACATATTCCCGAACCGACTGATGATGTGATACCAAGTTCGGTGCCTACTACAAATGAAGACTCAAAAGGGGGAGAAGAGGTCACGAGAAGTTCTGACTTAACTAGACATCCCAATTATCTAACAACAACTCGATATGGTCGAACAGTATTAAAACCAAGCCGTTATACATCATCATAGGATATATATTTTGAATATCATTACAAGTTATTGCAAATGTAAATATTTTGAAAATGTAACTAATTTTATTCTTAAATGGGGAGATGTGTAGTATGTATTAATGTAGTACATAGATTGAATTATACACACACTCTCATGTAATTATGAATTCTCTTTATGTTATACACTAGTTTTAGTTATTAAAGTACTCTTGAACTGACAACAACCATTGGCCTTTTATTCTGCGAACACTACAGGCAAGAGTAATTCTTCGTTTGATCTCTGCACTGATGTCATTTTGCGATGTAATAGTGGAGCCCAGGTACACAAAGTCCTTGACGACTTCAAACTTGTACCTATCCATCGTGACATTTTGCCCGATTCGACGATGTTGAGATTCCTTTCTCGAAGATAGATTATTCTTCGTCTTGTCCAAATTAACAGTCAAACCCATTTCCGCCACCTCCAATTCAATACTTGCAAACGCGACTGTAACATCTCGATTGATAACGCATCGCCTTGCCTCGAAACTTTCTCGACATCAAGGGGTTCGTTGGTGTTTCTTGCCATCTTTGACGGAGTAGCTAGATTTCTCCATGGTCAACCTGCACAAGCGGATGAGCTTGACAAGGATGCCCAGATGCGACATGGTTGTGCATATTTCTTCTCTATCTACGCTATGACATGAGACTTTGAAATCGATAAGGAGGTGGTGTGTATCGATATGAATCTCCAGGTTTTTCTCCAAAATCCTTCGGAGAGTAATCAATTGATTGGTTGATTTGCCGGGCCTTAAACTACACAGAAAGGTGCCGATCAGAGCGTGCCAAACGGTTCATAACGATCACATAGTACAGAGAACAGGATTTTGTATGCGACGTTGAGGAGACTTATACCTCTGTAGCT
The DNA here is from genome assembly GCA_963921185.1 of Dasysyrphus tricinctus. Classification (NCBI taxonomy): domain Eukaryota; kingdom Metazoa; phylum Arthropoda; class Insecta; order Diptera; family Syrphidae; genus Dasysyrphus; species Dasysyrphus tricinctus. The sequence continues at coordinate 17,245,815 of OY992530.1, forward strand.
GGCCAAGTCAGAGCATCTACTTTTTTGTGGATGGGGCACACTTTACCTAAGTTCCACTCATCGGGCCTGCTATTATCCTACTAAATTTTGGAGATAGGATACTCCCTACCAAGTCATATCCCCCTGCTTTGAATAGCTCGGCTATCAGGCCATCTGCACCAGCAACCTTGTACGCTCTAAGCTTGGCCATCGCCAACAGCAATTCGTCTTCCGCGGTTCAAAGGATTCTTCTGTCCTACAGCAGAATTTTGGCAACCTTCACCGTTCAGCAGTCTTGAAAAGTGTTGTTTCCAGAGCATCAGCACCGACTGTGCATATCTTCTACCATATTTCCACTCTCGTCTGGACAGGCTTCCGTTTTGGCCGTGTAGCCCGGGGTAGATTGTCTCATCCTTCAGTAGAACTTTCGAGCATCCCCCTACTGCTATAGTCCTGAACTCAACCACCCGCTTCGCATACTATCTTTTTTTCCTCCTGAGAAGTCAAAGCTCCTCCCTTCGTTTTTGCCCTTAGAGCATCCGGGTTGTTCTTTGAGCAGCTCTGGTTTTACCCAAGCAACACATTCTCCTCTTACAGATATCTTTCAGAATTCTTAAATAAAGAGCATTCAACACTGCAAGATAACTTAAAGATGTCTCTAAGACCTAAAAAGGCCCAAAGGGGCGGAGCCAATTGTATGAAGTGAAGAGTTCTAATTAATGCCTTGGTAAGTGCTTATAAAGAGGACTTCTTTTGTTGATGTATTGACGACGTATTCAAGATATTTTAAAGAGGTTTTCAATAGATCTAAAATATCCTCTTAAAAAGGTCTTTAAAATCTCTTTAAAAGTAAACGCGGAAGCGAGAAAAAAATTACTTTTTCTCTTTAACGCATGCATCATGGCAATAAATAATATTTTCTCTTTCACGCATGTAAACATTGAGTTGCATTTTAATGAAATGGAATGAAACTTAAGATGAGTGGTGAAAACATAAGGAATTGTTTTAATTTCATTTATAAGAAGCTCGGCCAAGTTAGTTATTTTAATATGACAGTCTTAACATATTTTGTGAAGCATATCTAGAATGTGTTTCGACATGCGCGATCATATTTACTTTAAAGTCATAAATGCTACCCCCCTAAAAATTCACGCGCTTACAAAAATAAAGATATTTACATTTTTTTTTCATTTTCTTTCTAGACAAAAAACTTGTTACTGAAGTAAAAAAATGTTAATTGCATTTTGTTGGGTTTTTATGTTATTTTAAGAGGTCTACACAAAATTATGAAACGAATCTGCGATTATTTAAGCCCAAATTGTTATTTATTATATTTTATACAAAATAGTTTTAGAAATTGAAATCAATAAATATGGCGTGTAAGCGACAGGGTGCCTCTTATATATAAATAGTTACGCAATTATTTATTTTGTTTGTTTCTAAAGCTGCATTTTATTTATTAACATAAGTCACAAACAAAAAAGAGATAGAAAGTTGTCTGAGTGCTGGGACTCATGGTTAATATGTGTAAACATCAACGTTTGTTCTTACCTGCTGTCACGGCCAGCGCTTTAGCTCCAGTGGAAACCCGAAAATTTGCAGTTCAGAATTTTAGTACGGCGGATCGAGAAACAGAGTACACCAATTGATTAATATTACTTACTAGTGTCACGTCTGACGTTCTGAGTCTACTAGAATATTTTTAATTTGGCAGGTGTCGAAATGTGCTATTGATACGGCGGATCGAAAAGCGGAGTACACCAATCGATTTAAGAGGTGGATATTACCTAGTGTCACGCCTGACCTTTGGGGTCCACTAGAATACTTTTAGTTTGACAGGTGTCAAAATGTGCCAAAAGTTTTGGTACGGCGGAATCGAAAAACGGAGTACGCTAATCGATTTAGGAGGTGGATATTACCTAATGTCACGCCTGACGTTCTGGGTCCACTGGAACACTTTTAGTTTGACAGGTGTCAAAATGTCAAATCAGAATTCCGAGAATACGCGCTACGAAACGTGCTATACTCCGTAATGTTGCACAGAGGAAAGTCCACGTTTTAATTACACATCAAAATTAAAGCTATTTTCACCCTTCTGAGTTTCGCAAAATTTTCAAAGTTTTATTCACATATTATAAACGCTTTTTCTATTATACAAATCTGATCAAAAAGTTTTATAAAATGCGGCTTATAACAATAATGTAGCCATTTGGTCTCAAAATATAACCTATCATGCGTAGCAGATAGACAAACAAACCAACAAATATACAAATATCAATTAAACATTTAAATAAAAATATTTTAATTTTTTAAAGTTAATGACACCCTGTAAAAAATATACATAAATAAATTAATATTTTTTCCAAATCTCAAAACGTTTTAAAAAGTTCTTAAAAAACTCTTAAAAACGTCTTGGATATAGTCACTCTTCCCCAGAGTCAAATCACGCTTAATTACTTCTAAATAAGACACCATTAAGTGGTCATTAATTACTTTTTAGGTCTTAAAAAAACGAAATGTCAAACCAGTATCAATGGCAACAACTGTGTTGAACAAGTGCATAGCAAGACAAGAGGAACTTTATAAACTGATCAGATTATGGTGCAGGAAATATGATTGAACTTAGGTTGCTTCCAAGAATAAATTAATGGCAGTTTTTTTCCATTTATCCCAACAGTTTCTTATATTCAACATTTTTAAAAGATATATGTAACTTCTTATAGTGAGATTTCATTTCGTTATACAGAAACATAACTTCAAGTTGACAGATAAGAAATCAGTGCAACAATGTCTTTAAAGATATCTGGAAGATGTCTTTGAGAGAGGACGCTAGTAAACTCAAAATACTCTTATTTTTAAGGAGTTAAAGAGGTTTTGAAGAAGTTTCATAAAAAGATATGAAAAAATAACTTCAAAAAGAGGTCGATAAGATGTCTTCAAGATGTCTTGAGAGAGCAAGCTAGTAAACTCTTAAGATACTCTTATTTTTAAAGAGTTAAAGAGGTTTTGAAGAAGTTTCATAAAGAGATATGGAAAAATAACTTCAAAAAGAGGTCTATAAGATGTCTTTGAGAGAGCAAGCTAGTAAACTCTTAAAATACTCTTATTTTTAAGGAATTAAGAAAGTTTTGAAGAAGTTTCATAAAGAGATATGAAAAAATAACTTGAAAAAGATGTCTATAAGGTGTTTTTAAGATGTATTTATAAGTATTGGCTTTAAATTATCTTTTTAGGAGTTCATAAAGTGCTTATTAAGTGCAATGGTATCAAGAAGACTGAACTAAGATGCCATTAAGAGCTGACAAATTTATTTCAAGAACTCTGCAAGAGTTTTTGTGTTGCTTGGGTAGTTTGGCTGCATGCACCAGCCAGCCAGCATTTTTCACCAAACCAGGGGTTTCGTTGTAGTCGCCTAGTGAAAACCAGCACATCAGAGGTGGCACTTCTGATGGCTTGTTTGCAGTGTTTCCACTGGTCCTCTGAAGTTGGGGCTAGGCGTGGAGTTTTTGAAAGATTTAGACAGACTTGGTCAGCTAAACTCCTGGCGATCTCTTGAGATTTTATCTTCTCGACATCAAATCTTTGCACAGCATCCGCTTGGCGTTGTGGCGTTATATAAATCCACATACTTACTTGAGCTACAACCAAGTAATGGTCCGAGTCAATGTTGGCCCCTTGGAATGTTCGGACATCCAGGATAATGTCTGGCGTCTATCGCAACCGCCAGGTCCCTTTGTGTTTATTAAGATGTCTTAATCGAGTGGTAACTGTGATGACATTACGCCACGCTGCAAAGTCAATCAGCTTGAGTCCGTTACCGAATAAGCTGTGTCTTCCGACTAACGAACCAAAAATACCCTCCTTTCCAATTTTGGCTTTGAAGTCACCAAGAATGATCTTGACGTCGTACTTGGGGCACATATCATACGTATTCTCGAGGAAATCGTAGAAGTCTTCCTTGGTTGAGTCATCTTTTTTTTCCGTTGGGGTGTGGGCACAGATCAACGTGATGTTTTTGAATTTTGCTTTGATGTGAGTTGTGACCAGGCACTCGCTTACATTTATGAAGCCCAAAGTAGTTCAACCTATAACTGGAACTGCAGACGCCACCGTTAATTCCATATGGAATTCAGCTGCTGCCTGGATAAGGAAGAAGTACCTTAGTGGGAACACTCCTCCCACCTCTCTCGTTTGCTGCCGTCTAAAACCGTTCACCGTAGGATTGGAATCCTATCTTCAGTTAAAGGTTCTAGGTACCTGATGTTCACCACAGGGAGGTGAGAGTAGGAGCTGATAGGCAAAGGTTCGCTTTGAAAAAAAGCTTGTTGACGATTTTGTGCTCTTGAAGGCACCGTGTCTACCCTTTGAACATCAAACAAAGTTTTGCCTGTTCTTCAACTGCTGGGAGAATATGTTGGGGGCAGCCGATGATGTTGATGTCATCGGTATACCCTACAAATTGTTATAGTCCCTTCCGTGTTAACTCCATTCCTGCGCACTATTTGCTCCAGAACTAGATTGAAGAAATGACATGATAGCATATTTTACATTGCCGAAGCCCTGTGCACGTTTGGAAAAGTTCAGAAGAGCTTTTCTCTTGTATGTAGGCGACGTTTATCAGGGATAGTTCTAATAGGTCATATGATCGGTTTTTTTTTGTAGATGGGATATATGGAACTGGTAGACCTTCAGTCATCGGGCATGGTGTCTTTCCCCCAAATTTGGTTGATGAGTTGAAGAATGCATACTTTCAACACATCTCCTTCCTGCTTGAAGAGCTCCGTTGGTTGGTTGGCTTTTTTATAACTAATTCTACTTCTTCTATACTGGATGGTGGCTCTGGTTGTTCTCTTCTTATGCTACCTGATCGGCCTACCTGATGCCCATTCAACGGCTGCTGTGGAAATGCTGCTTGAATACATCTATTATCCCCTGTGCTTTGGTGTCTGGGTTACCTTACCCATACTGTTTCGAAGAGCCTGCGTTCCGGTTTTAAAGCCAGCTGCTAGTTGCAAGCTTTTTTATAAAACTTCTAGGTGTTGTTGCAATCGTGAGACTCTTTGATCTCTTTGCGCTGGGAGGCTGCCATCTTCTTTCTACACTGGATCTTCTTCTCTTCGATACTCCTTGCTTGATACGCCTCTTTTGCTGCTGTTCTTCAACGCTGCAGCGTATTCCCTGTACACTTTCTCAGCTGTACGCACTCATCATTATACCACGGGTTCTTTTTCAGGGGTGGTTTGTGGTTTTGGCTACCTCTTTTATGATATCGCGTAATATTGGGACCACTGGTTGTTGGCGTCTGTTTTTTAATTTGACAGTTGAGCTCGAAACCTTGCCGCAACAAGAAAATGGTCAGAGTCGACGCCACCGCTTGCCCCTCGAAAAGTACGCACGTATAATAGGTTAGAGGCGTATCATCCTTCGTATCATCCGGCGTATCGACCATTTGAGGAGCGCCAGCTTGCTTTGTGGATTCCTAACCGTGGAAACCTAGTGCTACTTATCAACGTATTAGGAGCTTTTTAAAAGTCTATAAGTGGGAACGTTTGAGGCTGTTATCATTGGTGCTTTGAAAAGTGGGGCAGATTCCCACTAAAGATGGAATAAATTCCCCTGTGGACAAGATGCCCGTGGAATTATTTTCTGCACCGTTATCAATTGTCTCTTCGTGGACTGTGCCTACCTACAGGCAAAATTTTAACATCCTCTATTAGATAATGTGCATCTAACACCGACTTCTAATCTTTTGTATAGTGACCGAATTGATATTAGACCAGGAAAAATAGCACAAATCGTATGGGGAACCTTGAAAAAATTAATTCATGAAATATTAAAATTGGAATCGACGCAGAATTGCAACCTCTATAACATATCCAAAGTCCCCCAAAATCCCCGCATTGGCTTTTTGTGTAGATGCATTTGAAGAGGTGCAGACGGGGAGAATTTGGAGGTCTATCAAACTTAAATATTTGTTTGGGTAAAACCTGATCATATGATACATGCTTTAAGGGTAGTTTTTAACGCTGAATCTAATGAGACCAAATTCAAAATGATACAACCACCCAAAAAGAAGTTATAGTCCTTTTTATGTAATGATGACTTTTTTTCAGGTACAACAGGTAAAATATTACCGAAACCCCTTTGAAAATAACGGTATGTTAATGAAACTTGGAATGAATGTTTCATTTGTCTTAGGAACTAAGAATCAAGAGAGTCCTTAAAAATATTCATGGTGAAAGGGTGTTTTTTTTAAGGGGGAGGGGCAACAAAGAATGTTAGCCATAACACCCACGTAAAAATTCTTACACTCATGAAACTCGCCAAAAATATTAAACTCTTCATGGCAACCAAGAATCAAAATAGTCCATACAAATATCTTTGTTCTAAGAGTGTTTTTGGTGACTGTTAACTTTTGACTTGTTCTACGGAAAATACGATTTCAAAAATTAATTTTTGCTTGAAAAGGCCCATAACTTTGTTAAGGGTGCTTGTATCATTTTAGTTTTGCTTTTATTAGATTCAGCGTTAAAAAATACCCTTAAATCATATACCATACTTTTTGTATATACCTCAATTACACCAAATCGGAATTTTGGCTCAAATCTTCCAACTTCTTCCCTGATTTTCCCTCTCTTTAATAAAAAAACCCCAGAACAAATATATTTATGAGGACTATTTTGATTCTTGGTTGCCATGACAAATTATATATTTTTGGCGAATTTCATGAGTGTAAGAGTTTTTACGTGGGTGTTATGGTTAACATTCTTTGTTGCCCCTCCCCCTTAAAAAAAAACACCCTTTCACCATGAATATTTTTAAGGACTCTCTTGATTCTTAGTTCCTAAGACAAATGAAACATTCATTCCAAGTTTCATTAACATACCGTTATTTTCAAAGGGGTTTCGGTAATATTTTACCTGTTGTACCTGAAAAAAAAGTCATCATTACATAAAAAGGACTATAACTTCTTTTTGGGTGATTGTATCATTTTGAATTTGGTCTCATTAGATTCGGCGTTAAAAACTACCCTTAAAGCATGTATCATATGATCAGGTTTTACCCAAACAAATATTTAAGTTTGATAGACCTCCAAATTCTCCCCGTCTGCACCTCTTCAAATGCATCTACACAAAAAGCCAATGCGGGGATTTTGGGGGACTTTGGATATGTTATAGAGGTTGCAATTCTGCGTCGATTCCAATTTTAATATTTCATGAATTAATTTTTTCAACCTCGGAACCTATTTTTCCTGGCCTATACTTACCTTAACTCCTTGCAGCCCATGAAGCTTATGTGGAACACATTTTAAAACCAAATTTCATTATAAAGCCTTTTTCATTTCAAGAGTTCCTTATTTACATTTTAAAATTCGTTTAGGGAAAGATACGATGAAACTGGAAGGACACCCATTGGACCTCTATCATTGTTCTTCCACAACAAAGGCTTTAAAACACAATTTGGGGCATCATTCAACGCAATCCGCATAATATTTGATTCAATGAAATCGCTTTCACAAGGATATATGAAATGATTGTGTATTTGGTGTACAGCTGCGAATAGGGCTTTTCTCACAATGCATATGCGAAATAACTGCATTATCATCATAGTGCTGCGATGTCGTCGTTTCACCGTGTATTGTCGAAGTCGACATCGACATCCATTTCCTATAGTGGAAGTCGTCATCGTCATCGTAGCAAAGTATTCATCTTTATTATTCGTCCATTGTCGTTGCATATGAGTTCGAGTTTTGTGTCAATCAGTGGATTCTGATTAATTAAAGCAAATTGCAGCAAAACGTTAATATAGTGCATCCTGAGAGAGAAAGGAAAATAATAATTATGGATCGTAGCATTCGAATGGAATCGCGATTATGGTAAATTTATGTTTTCCTTTTGGACAAACGAACGTATCTCTACGGAAAATCGAGAACAGTTTTAAAGGGAAATGTATATTATACTTCTTGTGTATAGGAGATATATAGCACATACCTTCGGTTATATCAATACCAGAAGTGTGGAAATAACAAATGGAAGAAAAAAAAAAAACGCTTTTCCCGACAGAAAGAAGATAAAGGACCCTAGTGGTTTACCAACACACATATAGGTATGTGTGCATTATAAATTGAGAAAAAAAAAAGATATTAAGTTTAATTTAATTATAAATGGATGTTGCTATAAAAATTATCGATGAAGTCTTAATATTGATGGTTTAAAATTAAGTTAAATCTTATATCTACGTGTAGGGTAAGCACGACCTATACTGATATGACGGACTCTGTACATTTTAGATAAATAATTGCAGATTCTTAAAGATAAACCCAAACATTTTTGGGAAGGGGGGATCAGAACCACCCTGTGATCCCCCCCTGGTTACAGTTTTGACTAGCTATTATGTTTAAATGATCTTGCGTGATTTTAATACCAAACTAGGAAGAGAAGACGTCTAAGGATAATCGACATTGCTCTGGGGTGAAACTTTTTGGAAGCTAGTTCACAAGCCTCACATCTTGATATCCGCAAGGGGATATAATGATATCCTGGTCATTCAACCGCCAACCCGATAGTCCACATTGTTAAAAGGATGTCCGAACGTTCTGAACGATGACTCGCCTTAGTAATGCTACCGGGATTCCAGACCAAATCCAAAACAGGGAAACACTGTATGGAAATCCGACGTCGAAGGTCGCCAGTTGCAAGAAATCGCCAGGTCCTTTTCCGATTAAATCTCTCGCACCCTCTTAAAAAATTTTATGTTGACAACTTCAATCATATGAGTGTCTTTTGACCCACCTCCTGTCGTTTTGTGCTCGCTCACAGCACACCATATTCACACATCCGTTATAATTCAAACCAGGGAGTACATCTGGTTTCGTGAGTGGTTGGTGACATTCGCTGGAAACCTCACGTAATGCGGAGTGAGCAGACGGAGGACCACGGTGATGTTGCACCCAATCATGCAACATGATGCTCCCCTCAGGGACCGTTACTTGAGCTTGGAATACAGCAACAAGCTACCTAGCCTGGTTTCTTATTGTTGTAAAGCCCACAAACCCTTACTCTAATCCATTTTAATCCACAGGTCACGAGTTATGGTATCAAAACGGCGTACTCCAGCGCTAATTGGGTCACCGAGCGAGAGTAATTCTCGTGGCCGCCATTCCTACCTACCTACCTACCTACTTCAATCATCTACAGCACCAGTAGAAAAATTGCCAGGAAGCCACCAGATATGCTGCCTCTGACGTGCAGGGCCTCAGAAGTCCACCATAGCGAATCCCTTGGTTTGGCGAAGAACGCCGGTAAGTTCATGCAGGCAACCAACAGGCATCTATCTGCATAGAAGGACCAGAGTTGTTCGCCAGCTCTAAGAGCAGAAGAGGAAAGAGGAACACCATCAGCTTCTGAGAAGGAAAAATGAAGAACATGGAGAAGAGCTCGATCCAAGGGATGTTATTGCAGGAATGAAGTTTTAAAGTTTTGTCAAAAGTTTACAAGAATCGAAGCCTGCAAGAATAAGCAGAAGATCATCATGGTAGAATTGCAGTCGAAGCAGAGAATATGGAAAGATAATTTCTGCAAATTGTATAACGGCGATGAAGAATCAAATTACACACCGGCGTGCAGATTTTACCATTCAACCTAAGCGACGGAGGTAACAGTTTCATCCACCCAATTTGGACGAAGTGAAGATAGCTTTATCTAAGCTTAAGTATAATAAAGTTGGAAGAGCAGATGGCCTTGTGGTCGAGCTGTTCAAAGCGGCGGCGTATGGACCAGCTCATCTGCAAAATATGGACAGAGAAAAGCATCCCCAATGAATGGAACCAGCATTGCTTACTCCATTCTGAAGAAAGTTAGTCCGTTGGTCTGCACCAGCTAAATGAGTCATCAGCCTCTTTAAAATCGCATACAAGTACAAGATCTTCTCTGTGGTAATTTGTGAATGTCTGAAACATTTCATTAACAACCTAAAAGGTCCATGTCATTGTGGTTTCAGGTCAGGAAAGTCCACCATCAACCAAAAAGTATTTGCACCACGGCTGGAAAAAACTCTAGAATTTCAAGTCGAGGTAGTCTAAGGCTTTGTGCACCTATATGTTCCACTATCAATTCTTTACATAATACCAGCGCACGTTAACACTAGAGGTACAGTCTTTCAAAAGTTTGCCCAATTACTAGCTTACGCTGACAATATTGACACACGTATTCGAACGAACAAAGCGTGATGTCGTGTCGTGCGTGGCGTAATGATATCATGAGTACTGTGAAGGCCAAGAAGATGAGTTTAACGTTGAATGAAGGCAAGACCGCAGAACTTATGCTGTCTAGATGAAAGGACAATCAACACCGACGCCCTGGACAGAACGTTACCATAGACAGCTATAACTTCGTGGTGGTCTGAAGCTTTGTGTACTTAGGCTCCACTTTCAACTCAATAAATAATACCAGCGCTGAGATCAAGCTACGAATTAACTCTTGTGAATCGGTGCTTCTTTTTGAGTTTTGAAGGCAATTTAGGAGCAATGCCTTCTCTTGAGAAACTAAGGGGTTGTTGTGCAAGACACCTATTATCCCGATCTTGATCCCGGTTTTGTGAGGAAAATTCTCCGAGTGATTTTTGGTCCAATCTGCTAAGATGGGAATGGGAAGAAGACACACCAACGACCAGCAACTCCAACCAAGCCACAAAAGTGAAAAGCCAACGACTGAGATGACCGCCGCAACGACAATGGCGAACTTTTTGTCGATTTTTGTAACGCCAACCGACTTGTAATAGGAGGAACCATGTTTGAGTACAAGACGTGTCACAAATTAAGCTGGGTGTCGACGGATAGACAAGCAACTTCCAACCAACGAAATTGATCACTTCGCGATCAGTCAGCGACTTAGAAGCATTTTCCAGAACGTTTCACACAGAAGAGATGCTGACAAGGAAATAGCCCGGGACCACCATCTGTTGGGTGCTTCCCTAAGATTACAAACATCTGCAGTTTGGAGATTTCTAGAAAAAATACCCGAATGCCAAAGTTCAATATCGGTAGACGTAAGGATCCCCCAATCCGCAAACAAAAAGAGGACCACCTTTTACAAGGAGTAAGTGCAATCAGTAGTACGGAACCCATCTCCGTTGAAAACCATTGGTGTGCTGTGAAAATTAGTTCCATCATAATCAAGTGCTGAAAGTATAGACGGTCAGTTGCAAGGAAGTAACAGTGCCTGGCTTTCCGAAGACACTTGGACTAGGATCGAAGAACGAAAACAGCTCAAAGCTCACATTGCAGATAATGAAGCAGCAGAGAGAAACGAGCTTGACTCATGCGTATCGCATTAAAATGAGAGAAGTTCACCGTAGCGTGCGACGCGTCGTGATAAGCATAACTATATCAACACATTGGCAACAGATGTTAAGGAGGCCGAAAGTAGTTGTGACAGTAGGACCAAAGAGCTTATACAGGTGTCCAAAGCTCTAAAAAAACACCTGGCAAGCACCATAGATGAGTAGTTTCTCGTGGCATGATGGTTAGTGCGTAGGACTGTCATGCCGAAGGTGTGGGTTCGATTCCCAGCCGTGCCACCTAAAACCAGAAATGTTTAACCGAGATACTGCCTCTCGAGAGGAACTGACAAATCCTCCAAGAATATACTTGTCATGAAAAAGTGCTTCTCATTTATTCATTCGGACTCGGAAAAAAACTGTAGGTCCCATCCATTCCTGTAGGTCCCATCCATCCATAACAACACGCACACATGAATGGTTGAAAGTTGTAAGTCACTATCACTAGGCCCTGCTTCTCCACTGTTGAGCTACCCAATTTTTTATTATTTATAAAGAATATATGTATGGATCACAGCTAGTTTCGGATGAGGACCAGCTCAAAAGGTGTAAGGAGCGCTTATCAGTAGCTTTAAATCGCGATTCCACCATCGAAGTCAACCCAACACCCAATGACCCGTCCGTAGTAACAAATTCCCGAATATGCACTCAGAGCAATGAAGAACAACAAAGTGGTTGGATTTGACAGTATTCCCGCAGAGCTCTTACGAGCAGCGCCAGCAACATCGAGTGAGCTCCTGCACCCACTCATTTTGTGAGAGAGCTTGGGAAACAGAAAGCTTTCCTCTGGAGTGGAAAAAGGGAAGCTCCCAAGGAAAGGAGACTTCTTACTTACTTACTTATCCGGCTCCTGATCCATGAAGGGTCTCTGCCTGAGATATTGCGGTCTTCCATCGGTTGCGGTCCCTCGCACGCTCCCTCCAGTCGTCGAGACCAAGCGCTCTTGCGTCTGTGACCGCCTGGTCCCTATAGCGGAGGTTCGGTCTTCCTGGTCGTCTCGAACCTGGGGGCTGGGATTCGAAGATTTTCTTGGCTGGAGCGTTGTTGTCCATTCGCTCAATGTGGCCGAGCCAGTGTAGTCGACGTGTTTTGGCTCTTTGTACTACATCCACATCTTGGTACAGCTCGTACAGTTCACGATTGAATCTTCTCCTCCAATCGCCCTCTTCACATATAGGACCAAACATCCGCCGAAGAATTTTTCTCTCGAAAGTGCCCAGTATCAATTCCCCTTTTTAACTTATTTTGTCTTTCGGGAAAGGAGTTTTGAACCCATTTGTTTGGCCAAACCGAAGTAGCAGCGGTTCGCTAGGGTAATTCTTCGTCGGATTTCCACTAAGGTGTCGTTCGTGGAATTGATGTTTGTTCCGAGGTAGATGAACTCCTTGACTACCTCGAAGTTACTGCTACCAACAGTGACGTTTTGTCCTAGGCGATGGTCAGATAAGGCTTTGTTTGTTGATAGCATATACTTTGTTTTGTCCTCATTCACTTCAAGACCAACGCGTTTCGCCTGTTCATCAATAGCTGTGAATGCTTCAAGTACAGCTCTTTTGGAGCGGCCGATGATGTCGATGTCGTCCGCATAGCCAAGCAGTTGAGAAGACCTGTTGAAGATAGTGCCTTCCATGTTAACACCACTCTTGCGCACTATCTGCTCCAGGACTAAGTTGAAGAAATCACATGATAGCGCATCTCCTTGTCTGAACCCTGTACAAGTCTGGAATAACTTGGATGAGCTGTTACCCATTTGCACGTTGCACCGCGTATTTTGTAACGTCATGCGGCATAGCTGGATCAGTTTTTTCGGGATCCCGAGTTCCGACATCGCCAAAAGAAGCTCTTGGCGACTTATGCTATCATATGCGGCTTTAAAGTCGATGAATAGGTGGTGGGTCTCGACTTGAAATTCGTTGGTCTTTTCCAGGATTTGCCTCAATGTGAAGATTTGGTCTATCGTTGATCTGCCTGGCCTGAAGCCACACTGGTACGTGCCGATCATAGTGTTGCAGAAAGGTTTTAGGGCTCACATAGTACGTTGGATAGGATCTTGTAGGCAACATTAAGCAGGGATATGTCTCTGTAGTTCTTGCAGGACATAGGATCGCCTTTTTTGTAGATTGGGCATATGGAGCTATTTGACCAGTCGTTGGGCATACTTTCCTCCTCCCAAACTTGGTTGATGAGCTGGGTGCATGCACCCTACCAGGACATCTCCTCCATACTTAAAGAGTTCCGCAGGTAGGCCATCCGAGCCGGCGGATTTGTTGTTCTTAAGCTTGTGGATGGCTTTCTTAACCTCTTCAGTACTGGGCGCTGGGACTGGATCTTCATTGATTGGTCTTATGCTTCTTTGTTCCTCTATTGCCTCCTCTACATTAAGCCCATTAAGTAGCTGCTGGAAATGCTGCTTAAACACGTATACAATTCCCTGTGCTTCGGTGACTAGGTTTCCTTCGCTGTTTCGAAGAGCTTGCGTGCCAGTCCTATAACCAGATGCCAGTTGCTTGGCTGTTTTGTAGAACCGGCGGGTGTTGGTGGCGGTGCTAGACTCTTCGAGATACTTGAGCTGAGAGACTGCGGATGCTCTTTTCTTTCTACGCAGGGTTTTTTCTCTTTCCTTCTCTTTTCACGGTACTCCTCTCTTGCTGCTCTTGTTTTCCGTTGCAGCATTTGCATTCGTGCATTTTCCGTCTCCTGCTTCAATACCGCGCATTCATCGTCATACCACGGGTTCTTTTTTCTGGGTGGTTGATAGCGTATGGTGGTCTCGGCTGTCTCCTTAATGATGTCGCGATATTGGTTCCACTGGTTGTTGACGCTTGTGGCTGGGTTTACGGCAGAGAGTTTCCCGGTCAATTGCTCACTGTAGTCTTTGGCTTTCTCAGATGTGCTAAGGCATGCAATGTTGAATTTCTTCCTTTGGGCGGTCTTCGTTTTCTTTTCGTTGGACAGTCGGGGTCTGAACTTTGTCACAACAAGAAAGTGGTCAGAGTCCACGTTTGCGCCTCGGAAAGTTCGCACGTCCAAGATGTTCGATGCATACTTTGCGCCAATTAGCAAGTGGTCGATTTGGTTGGCGGTTCGACCATCAGGAGATCGCCAGGTTGCTGTGTGTATCCTTCGCCTGGGGAACCAAGTGCTACTTATCACCGTATTACGAGCTGCAGCAAAGTCGATTAGTCGGAAGCCGTTATCTGTTGTCGTTTCGTGGAGGCTGTGCTTTCCAACTAATCCGCCAAAGATGTTTTCCTTTCCGACTTTAGCATTGAAGTCTCCGAGCACGACATTGACATCGTACTCCGGACAGGCTCCGTAGGCTCCGTCCAGGAGGTCGTAAGACTCCTCCTTGTTAGACTCCTCAGCTTCATCGGTAGGGGCGTGTGCACATATTAGGCTGATGTTTTGGAAGGTAGCTTTGATGCGGATCACAGCCAGGCGATCGCTAATCGGCTTAAAATCGATGACTTTCGATCTGAGTCGATTTCCCACGACGAAACCGCATCCTAACATGTGCAGTCTTTGATGGCAGCTGTAATAAATGTCGCAATCTTTTCTTTTCGTTATACCTGATCCTATCCATCGTATCTCCTGGATCGCGGTAATATCTGCCTTGTACCGCGAGAGGACAGATTCAAGTTTTTGAGTAGCACCTGGTGTATAAAGGAGACTTCACGCAGTGTAAAAACTGGAGAGGGCTGCATGCTGTAGCCAAAATTAGAGTAAAAGTCGTCTTGGAGCGAATCAAGGACCACCTCAAAGACATGCTTCACGCCAAACAAGCTGGTTTCCGCACAGGATCTTAGTGTGGGGTGGGGACCACATCAACAATTTGCGGATCATCATCGAAAAGTGCGTTGAGTATCGATTACCACTTCACCTGCTGTTCATCGACTTCGAAAAGGCGTTTGACAGTACCAATACAGAATTTATCTGGCTTGCTTTGTGCAGGACATCCCGGATAAATTGATTGCTATTATTAACGCTACATAATGCAGAGAGTTTTCGAATACCATTCTCAAGGTTTGAGGCAACAGGGCAGACCTAACCTCTCCGGTTTAAAAACCAAGCCATTGCCTCATGCAGCTGTGCAGCCTCGTAACAGTCATGTCAACATGTTGCCGGCTTTTGTGGGGCGATATGCTGGTAGTTAGACAGTTGGAGGGTGGTGTCAGCTATGACGTACGTACATAGTTCGGTGTTGATAACTCAGGAAAGTACATACTTCCGTTTGATAAAGATGGACACATTGGTTCCGTTCGATAAGGTTCGACACCATGTTCGCTATAGAAAACGAAGATTTATTAGTTCCATCTGATAAGGCCCGATACTCTATCATTTATGGGTCCGGAATTAAACTCCAAGCTGTACAAAATAAGTTCTAAATAAATTAACACAAAATTTAAGATCTGGATATCCGGAGTTAAAGATATCTATTTCCCTCGGCCTATTTTAAACTTCACCTCAGTTACCTATACCTACGTAGGCAAGTTAAAATGCCAGTGACAACTTTTTTATATCTCATTTCATTTTAGTTTAATTCAACTGCACTTAAAATCACAAAGATTTATATTCCTATTCCTGCAGCATCATGTCTCTTAAACAATACAGGACGAAACCATATTTCCTTTATGATTTGTGGCCACATTTCCTGTTGGTTGTCTTCCACTCAACGTGGTGGCGGCGGCCGCCAATCTTTTGTATTAATCTCGACGGCAGTAAAGATAGTTAACTCTTTGGTATGCGAGAGCAGACTCACAAGCACTTCCCTGCAGCGACTCTGTGCTACACTTATAAAATGGCAGACAATCTTTTCTGAATTGTTCTTGTAATTTCCGCACAAGGCTCTATATAGTAGGTACCAATATAGGTATAGTAGTACATAATAATGCCATGGATAATGATTTTAAGGACAATGCAGCGTAAAAGTAATTTGCCATTCTTTCTCAACAAAAGGAACACACTGCCGCCATCTCCTCCGACATTGTCGTCGTTGTCGTTGGTCGTTGCCATAGCTTCGCTTTACTTGTTGGTGTATTGCGTCGCGTCGTCGTCGTCGTTGACTTCAGCAGGAAGAGCGTATGGCACACTTCCTTCAACTATATCCAAAAGAATCCTCCTCCGGGTATAATTAGTCATTCTATCCAAGTGGAATGAATTTTATCGTTAATAAGATAATGCTGTTAATAATAAAAAGTTCTGGAAATAAGGAATGAATTGAGGTCCTTTTTGCTAAGCGACACTTTCTTTGGAATAAAAATATCCTTACCTTGGCTATTATGGAATTTGTCGTCCAATGTTCAGCAGATCCGAGACGATGATGATGACGACACGGCAACGACACGACACGCCAACGTTGAAGACGATGAAGTTAATGCAAAATCTTAGCTAACTCTTTGAAAGTCGAAAGTTTGCAAAATGATTTTTATGCCTTTGTGTGTTATTCTGGTGATGGTGATGATGATGGTGGTGGTGGTGATTGGTCTTGCTCTTGGTCGTCTTTGAAGTTTACTCTATGCTAGCCAACCCAAACTAAGAGATTGTGGTTAAAAAAAAGAAGAAAAACAGCATTATAAGGTAAGTTTTTAATTGGAAAGAAAACTCTTTGTTAAAGGAAAAGTGTTGTACGTTTAGTATGTTGTAATATACCAACTTTCATAGATACAATATTTACATTTTATCTTAGGGAATTATGGCTTTATGATTTTCTTTAACAAAAATCTGCTTTTTTAAACTTGTTGGAACAATATATTTCATAAGTTAAATGCTGCGGGAAATATAAAGTTTAATGCAGGAATGGATCTTACGAAATTACAACAGTCCCGGACCAGAGCTTCAACCAACAATCTTTCTCCAGCCGGCTTGGTTTGTAGCTAGCTGCCTCCAGGTTCGCACGCCAAGTTAGTTGAAGTCCTCTTCCACGTGCGTCATCTGTTATGATGTCCTCTACTGCAACGTCCCGTGGGGGATTCAAGTACTTTCAGGGCTGTACATTGATGTCCATTTGCTAATGGTGACCCAGCCATCACACTCGTTGGATTTTCACTTTTGTGCCTAGGTCGGTGTCGGGGTGCAGCCCGTACACACTTATATATTGTGTTCCATTCCCCATCTATACGCACGGGACCAAAAATCACCAGAAAAATGTTCCTCTCAAATCAGCGTAAGGCCTTCTCATCCACAGTGGTCCATTCCTATGCACCATACATCGCGACCAGAATGATACGCCTCTTATGCAGGGACACTTCAGTTGCTGGAGAGAGGGCTTTTCTTTTCAATTGCCTTCTTAACCCAAAGAAAGAGATTAGAAAGAGTAGCTCTTCGTTTGATTTTAGCACTGGAATCGTTCGCTGAGTTGATAGCGGAGCCTTAGTAGACAAATCTCTGACCATGTTAAAATTACAACTGTCTATAGTGACGTTCTATCCGAGACGTCATCGGTGTGATTGTGCCTCTAGTTTTAGTTTACGTAAGAGTTTTTTACTATTCTTTGAAGAAAGATATGCTGAAGAAGTCGCATGACAGCGCGTTGCCTTGTCTAAACCCCTTTTTGATATCAAAGGTTTTGGTGAGGCCTTTGCCGGCGTTGATGGAGCAGTGCACATTCTCCATCGTCATCTTGCACAAACGTACGAGTTTGGGAGGGATGCCAAAACTGGACATTGCTCTATATAGCTCGTCTCTATTAGTGCTGGGGCTTTGATATCAATGAAAAGGTGGTGCGTATCGATTTAAAACTCCTAGGTTTTTTCCGCAATCTGCCGTAGTGCGAATATTTTGTCGAAAGCTACACTGATATGGACCTATCAAGTTGTTGACGAATGGCTTTAGGCGTTGACAAAGTTTGGGAGAAAAGATTTTGTATGCGATGCTGAGGAGACTAATCTGTCTGTATTTGATGCAGTCCAGAGGATCGCCTTTCCTCAGGATAGAGCAAACAATGATGAGGAGTTTCTGTTAATCGAGCATATGCTTTCCTTCGACCATATTTTGCAGATGAGCTGGTGCATACTCCTTACCATCAATTCATTACCCACCATTTTGAATAGCTCGGCCGCAAGGCCATCAGCTCAAGCAGTTTTATTGGACTTAAGCTTAGATATAGCTGTCTTTACTTCGTCGAGATCGGGTGGATGGAATTGTTGGTCAGGTTGAATGGTGCAATCTGCATGGTAGCGGGATTCGGTTCCTCATCGCCGTTATACAATTTGCAGAAATGATTTTTCTATATCCTCAGCACAGTCGCCTAGTGGAGACATAACTTTCATGAAGATCTAAATGCTATGGTTGGTCTGGTCAACACAGCACTTAAGTACGTTCTGGATGATCACGGCTTTGAAGAACGGAGCGAGAATGGAGAGCACTTTGTTGACTTATGCATCGCAAATGGGTTAACCATAGGCACTAATCACTTTGCGATTAGCAAGTGCTTTAAAAATTGTCTTCTCTAAGTCTTAAATAGACGCGGTGCTGATATTGGGTTAGATCGCGATCATCACCTTAATGCTCGCCTATCTTCGACTCCGAACTGCAGCTGTACATGGAAATTGACGAAACTTCTTCCGCACACCCAAGTGCAATACCGACAGACTACGGGTTCTGATATTGCGCCAAAGATACAAGGACCGTTTTACAATCAGCAGTGCAAAACTAGAAAACGCAGATCAACACTGGAGCTCTGTGAAAAATGCTTTTTCAACTGCGTGGCTTGAGTGTGTCGATATAAGGCAGAGAAACCACAGCACATGCAGATACTTGGCGGAAGATCAAAGAAAGAAATGCTATATCAGATCTCAACTTGCAGCAGCCTCAGAAGGTGAGAGAATAGATATCGAATCTCAGTATCGTATAGGAAATCTCTCTTGCTGAGGAAGCTGCTTCCAGGATTTGTTTGGAAATAAATCAGGAAAACAACAAATCGTCACGGATTTAGACGTTACCTTGCTGGTTAGGGATGTTACCAGCAACAGAAGATGGAAGGAACACTTTGCTACCGTACTTAACAACCTAGACGGTGGTGGTAGTGTACTGGCTCCAAACTCAAACGAGCAATTCGCAGCAACAAGTAAATAAATTGGGTGGTGAACAGCTCGTGGAGAACCAGGGTCTTGTGACTAACAACTCACAACCATTCCTGTGTGTGTTTTTGACTGGAATGGAGGGATCTACAATTTCTTGCTGCGTCCGAACGGCTAGATGCGAAGCACTTATTCATGACAAGTATACTCTTTGAGGATTTGTCAATTCCTCACAAGAGGCAGTACCTCGGATAAAATATTTCTGTTTTTAGGTGGTACGGCTGGGAATCGACTCCACACGTCCACACCTTCGACATGACAGTCCAGCGCACTAACCATTCTGCAACAAAATACTACCGAATGGGCTAGGACGAAAATAACGACGTCGGGGCTAAGCAATTTACACATAAAAAGCAACAACAACCAAGCCCCTTCGGGCTTAGCTAAGTCCAGAGAATTTTCGGGGCTTAGTTTTAGCATAGATAAAAACTGTGTTACCGGCACGAATTTCATACATGTTATCGATAGTTTGTAAGGAAACTCCATTTTTTCTGTAATGGCGTCGGTAAGCCCCGATGTCGTTTTTTTCGTCTGATTCCCTTAGGCTTGCAAAAAAAAACACACCTTATATCAGCAATCAAATCCTTTAAAAACAACAAAGCTGTAGTATTATAGACGGTGCATTCCCACTGTGGGCTGAGTAAGTGCTACAACCCTCCGTTAATAGCGCAGACATGGGAGGATGAAAGTTTGACCGTTGAATGCAAAAAAAAGGTATGATCGTCAAGCTACCACAAAAGGGAAATCTTATGGATTACGGAAACTGCAGGGGAATGTGTATCCTCCCTGTGGTGGCAAAGATAATGGCGGAAATAATCTTGGAAGAATCAAAGAGCATCTGGATTCTACTCTCGTCAAAGAGCAAGCGGGACTCCGAGCAATATCATGCTGCATAGATCATATCAACATCTTAAGGATCATAATAGAGCAATGCGTGGAGTTCCATTCCCCTCTCCATCTGCGTTTCATTTATCTTGAAAAGGCTTTCGATAGCTTGAATCGAGAATTCATTTAGTTAGCCTTTCACATGAGAAGAACCCGAGAGGCTTATCGCCATTATCAAGGCTACCTACGAGGGTGCAACTTGTCAAGTATTGCATAACGGAATGGTATCTGCGGACAGCGGGCTTCGAAATGCAGAGTGGAGTTCAGCAGGGTTTTTTTCTGGTTGTCTTTGGAGATGTCATTCTTGCAGCCCTAACCGAATAAGTGCGAGGAATCCGATGGACTATGTTTTCCATTCTGAAAAATCACGACTACGTGGAAGATATTCAGTTGCTTTCTCACAACACCATAGATCTACACATCAGATGGTGAGCAACCTGGAAAGTGAAGCAAATAAAGTCGGGCTGAGGATCAACACCGGTAAAACGAAGATCCTGAACATTTCGGGTAACTCTGCTCAAGTACGATACGGATCTGGACGTTAAAAGTAGAATAAATAAAGCTCGTGCTGCCTTCGGTACTCTGTCCCCAATTTGGAAATCAAGTCAAATCTCCTTGCGCACTAAGTTGAAATTCTTCGAATCCAATGTCGAATCCGTGCTGTTATATGCGTGTGAAACCTGGAAAGTCACGTCTATCATTTCGAAGAAATTGCAGGCTTTTGTGAATCGCTGTCTTCGCCACATCCTAAAGATTCGCTGGCCACAAATAATATCAAATGAGGAATTGTGGCGCAGGACAAGTCAAGAGCGGCTGGGCGTCGACATAAGAAAGCCTAAATGGCGTTGGATTGGTCACACTAAGGAAACCAAACGATGAAATTGCAAAGCAGTTCTTTGAATGGAATACTCAGGGTGCGCGGCGGTTGGAAGAGACCAAGAACAACATGGAAATCAACTGTCTTAGCCGAAGCAGAGTCCCAGAGAAAGACGTGGCCACAGTTAAAGTACCTTGCAGCAGACCGTGAAGGAAGGAGACGTTTTGTTGACGCCCTATGCCCAGCCGGGGTTACAGGGCACGATGATGATGATGATGCTCAAGTTGACGTTGCGGTACAGCAGGTTGAAGCGATAGACAACTTTATCTACCTAGGAAGCGTGTTCTTAAAAGACGGTGGCGGAAGCGGCTTTCGGCATGCTGTCAAGCAAGAGCAACGTAAACAGAACAAGGACCAAACTGCAACTGTTCCGCTCGAATGCAGAGTCCGTACTACTATATTGCTACAGTACATGAAAAGTGACCGCCTCTGTCACAAAAAAGCTGCAAATTTTTGTGAACAGAAGTTTTTGAAACATCCTAAGAATTGCTTGGCCAAACAACATCGGAGTGGCAGTGGATTGAACACACCCTACAGTGGCGGCATGGTGAAGACTCTTTTGCAAGACACTAAGGCCCATTTCACACATGCCCGGCAGCCGGTTAGCCGGCATCGGTTACCCGGTTTTCAACAAATGAACCGGTTCCGGCATGTGTGAAAGCTTCCATAAGATCCTTAACCAAACGACCGGTTAGCCGGCACCGGGTACCCGGTTGCCGGCTATGTGTGAAATGGCTCTAATAGAGTAGGATGCTTTTACTGAAAATAGCAGTAGACCTGGGGACAGAGAAAACTTGCCGCAGAACAGTCGAAAAGAAATCTCAAAAGTTGGGGAAACCTAAGAAACATTTCCAAAAACATAACAAGAAGGCGTGAAGTAGTACATGACACCTTATGCCCCCCGTAGGGCTCAAGGAGCTAAGTAAGTAAGTAAATTTAAAAATGGTCTCCCTCGGGTTAACCCTGGGCTGGAATCAAATGCCTACCGTTGTTGATCCTTCTAAGTGGGCCCAGGGCCAAATAAAGTTGTTTTTCCTCGCATAGCCTTGGGCTGGAATCATTCCTAACGTTGTTCCTCCTGCTTGCTGCTTCTGAGTTGCTACAGTGCCAATTTAAGTTGGTCTCCCTCGGATTAGCTCTAGGCTGGAGCCATTTTTCTACCGTTTTTATACGTGCAAGCTAAAATAATGTGTACCCAGCAGAAAGCCAGATTAACCTGAGTCTTTGTATCAGAGTTGGTGACCCGCATCAGGCTTTACCTATTTCCTGAATCTGTCACTTTGTTTCCCATCGGCCCATTTTATTGAACTTCTTAGAATGTGGTGTGGTGATATCTCCTGAATATAGCTGTCGGAGGTCACTGTTTTAATTGTTCAGTTGAACATGGCCTTAAAAAAGAAAAAAACATTACAAGTGTTGTTCTTATTTCATTCACTAGGCTCAACTGCTGTAGGTATCTAACTCTATCCGTAATTAAAGCTGGTCCTCCAGGTTGGGGGTCGTGCCGTCGGGGTGACTTCCCGGCCACGTAAAGCTATTTTAGTTGCGAAGCATCAACAAGCCTCGGATACGGACGGATTTACTGTTGACGAACCTAGCAAACGAAATAAGGACAACGAACTTCGGATCTGCACGTGGAATGTTCTGTCTCTCTATAGACCACGTGCAGCCGAACATTTAGCGGAGGCCCTAGACTGCTACAAAGCAGACATCACCGCCATCCAAGAAGTGCGATGGGATGGGCCGGGCAAAAGAAAACTGAAAGACTGCGATGTATACTACGGTGACTGTTACCGACCACAAGGGCAGCGTCTTTTTGGATGTGGATTTGTTGTTAGAGGCAGACTGAGGCAAGAGGTCTTGAGTTTCAATTATGTGAACGAGCGCCTCACGACAATTCGCATCAAGGCTAAATTCGCCAACATCAGCCTGATATGCGCGCATGCCCCCACAGAGGAGAAAGATGACGACACCAAGGACGAGTTCTACGAGCTCCTGGACAAGACATATGAGCAATGCCCTAGCTATGACATTAAAATTGTCTTGGGTGATTTTAATGCCAAACTAGGAAGAGAAGACGTCTTTGGTGGCACAATCGGAAGATACAGCCTGCACGACACCACGTCCGATAACGGACTCAGGCTAATCGACTTTGCTGCGGGGCGAAACGTTGTGGTAGCTAGTACGCAGTTCCCGCATCTCGATATTCATAAGGGGACATGGCGAATTCCTGGTCAATCAACCGCCAACCAAATTGACCACATTGCGATCGACGCAAGGCACTCCTCCAGTATCAAGGATGTCCGAACGTTCCGAGGAGCCAACGTTGACTCGGACCACTACCTCGTTGTAGCAAAGGTAATGCTACGGATATCCAGACCAAAGCCAAAACAGGGAAATACTGTCAGGAAGTTCAACGTCGGACGGCTACAGTCGCAAGAAATCGCCAGGTCCTTTTCCGATCGAGTCTCTCGCGCCCTCTTAACTAGTCCTTTGCCGCCAACTGCAAACATCGAGAACCAGTGGAAAAACTGCCAGGAAGCCATCAGAGATGCCGCCTCTGACGTGCTGGGCTTCGCACGACCACCACAGCGAAACCCCTGGTTCGACGAGGAATGCCGGCAAGTACATGCAGCCAAACAACAGGCATACAAAGCGGCGCTGCATAGAAGGACCAGAGCTGCTCGCGAGCTCTACGAGCAGAAGAGGAAAGAGGAACACAAGCTTCTCAGAAAGAAAAAGAAAGAGCATGAGAAGCGCGCGATCGAGGAATTAGAGGGATGCCACTGCAGGAATGAAGTTCGGAAGTTTTACCAAAAAGTAAAAAGAACCTCCCAAGGTTACAAACCCCGAACCGAAGCCTGCAAGGACGATCAGGGGAACATCGTGGTGGAAACGCAGTCGGTGCTGAGGATATGGAAAAATCATTTCTGCAAATTGTATAACGGCGATGACGAACCGAATTCCGCTACCATGCAAATTGCACCATTCAACCTGGACGACGTAGGCCAACAATTCCGTCCACCCGATCTTGACGAAGTGAGGATAGCCATATCTAAACTTAAGTCCAATAAAGCTGCTGGAGCTGATGGCCTTGCGGCTGAGCTATTCAAAGCGGCTGGCGATGAATTGGTTAGGAGTATGCACCAGCTCATCTGTAAAATATGGTCGGAAGAAAGCATGCCCGATGAATGGAACCTCAGTATTGTTTGCCCGATCCTCAAGAAAGGCGATCCTCTGGACTGCACCAACTACAGAGGCATCAGTCTTCTTAATATCGCCTACAAGATCTTCTCTGCCGTACTTTGTGAACGCCTGAAGCCATTCGTCAACAACCTGATAGGTCCATATCAGTGTGGCTTTAGGCCAGGGAAGTCCACCATCGACCAAATATTCGCACTACGGCAGATCTTGGAGAAAACCCAGGAGTTCCAAATCGATACCCACCACCTTTTTATCGATTTCAAGGCCGCGTATGACAGCATCTATAGAGACGAGCTATATAGAGCAATGTCTAGTTTTGGCATCCCTGCCAAACTCGTCCGTTTGTGCAGGATGACGATGGAGAATGCACGCTGCTCCATCAAGGTCGGCAAAGACCTCACCGACACCTTTGATGTCAAAAAAGGTTTTAGGCAAGGCGACGCGCTGTCATGCGACTTCTTCAACATCGTTCTTGAAAGAATAGTGCAAAACTCTCACGTCAACACCAGAGGCACAATCTTTCAAAAGTCCGTCCAATTACTCGCTTACGCTGATGACATTGACATAATAGGACGAACAAAGCGTGATGTCAGTGGTGCCTTTGTGAGCATTGAGAAGGAAGCCAAGAAGATGGGTTTAACGGTGAATGAAAGCAAAACAAAATATATGCTGTCCACAAGAAAGGACACCCAACACCGACGTCTCGGACAGAACGTCACTATAGACAGCTATAATTTTGAGGTAGTCAGAGACTTTGTCTACCTAGGATCCGCTATAAACTCAGCGAACGACACCAGCGCTGAGCTCAAACGAAGAATTACTCTTGCCAATCGCTGTTTCTTTGGGCTAAGAAGGCAATTGAGAAGCAAAGCCCTCTCTCGAGCAACTAAACTGTCCCTGTATAAGACGCTTATCATCCCGGTCCTGATGTATGGTGCAGAGGCATGGACACTGCTAACAGTGGATGAGAACGCGTTAGGCTGTTTTGAGAGGAAAATTCTCCGGGTGATTTTTGGTCCCGTCTGCATAGATGGGGAATGGAGAAGAAGATACAACAACGAACTGTATGGGCTGTACAGCGACACCGACCTAGCCACAAAAGTGAAAAGCCAACGACTGAGATGGCTGGGTCATCTAGAGCGAATGGACACCAATGCTCCGGCCCGGAAAGTCTTTGAATCCAACCCCGTGGGACAACGCAGTAGAGGTGGACAGCGTAAAAGGTGGCGCACGCAAGTGGAAGAGGACCTCAACCAACTTGGCGTGCGAAACTGGAGACAGCTAGCTAGAAACCGAGCCGGCTGGAAGAAGCTTGTTGGTTGAGGCCCTGGTCCACCCCGGACTGTAGCGCCACCTTAAGTAAGTAAGTAAGTAATTAAAGCTTGTTGTTGCTTCGGAACTAAGTAACTTGAAGAGATAATGGGCTAATTGTATAGAATCTTGTTGATTGGGACCGGGATACAGTAAAAAAAAAATGGATATATTGACTAAAAATTGATATTTTAAAGTTTTAAAAGCAAGTTTGATTCTATATGAAGACTTATTTTCGGTTCCAAGATTAACTTTTATATCGTTTCTGATATTTTATTTTGGGTCTCCTTTTTTTCCTCCCGAGATACAACTTAGAATCCACTATCTAGAATGAAGATACGCTCGAACATATGAATTTACCATTTTATCTGCATAATATGTAAAATGACTCTTTAGAAACATAGGTACCAAGAAAACCCCGCTTAAGTATGAGCAACAAAAAAAAAAAAACACTCAAACAATAAAATAGCAGCATAACTGCTATTGTCTTGGCCGAATAAATTTAAATAAATTCAGTCTGTTTGCATGATAGCACTACGCTGCTGCCGATGCATATAAAATTTCTGTGCACCAGGATTCATTGCATATATGCAAAAGGCGATGCAAATATATATGAGACACAAAACCACGACTCACAATGCATTTTTGTAGCTCCGATTTGCATACTACCTTGTCTATGTATCTACCTACAACTTAACCTATACAAGGCTTGAGCTTGTATTAAATTCATCATATTCCCATATACGTACTCATATATGTAAGGAATTTGATTAAACTTCACTCGTCCCTCTACCTTTTGTTGTCAGACCAAAAATATTTCTTTGAAGTCAAGATACAAAAAAAAAAAAACTTTCATTATCCATTCAAGTCGTGTTCCATCAGCGTAATGAGAATCTTAGATAAAGAATGCTGCTCTGCCCAAGGACAATGGCCCCCAAAAATTCATAAGCATTAGGAAAACACAAGACCAAGACGCATGATAAAAGGAATTCGGAATTCTAAGAGCCACGGTCAACATCAATGGTGATGATTTTTTTTTTTTTGCTGTCTTCGATTCTGGGAAGGGTGCGTGGGTATGGGATAAATCATTTTGTTTAGAATTTTTTTGCTTTGGATGTCACAAGACCGGTATTTTTGAAAAGAATGTGACTTCTTACTGTTACTATAGAAAACAAAAATGATTGCAAAAAGTACTAACTTCATGTTATGAATTGAAATTGTTACTTTGCTTATTGCTTTTCTTTTACACTTTATTTTATACTCAATTGAATTTGCAGAGTAAATTAGATTAAAGTTACCAACTGTAATAAATTGCGAACGGAAATAGTATTCTTAAATATGTAAATATAATGTATGAGGTTCAGGCTCTTCCTTCCAGTCTTTGCGATAGCTTTCGTCTTCCCAAACAATTTGTATCAACGGATGTAACTAGCTGTTGTTACGCAATCGGCTTTCAGAAATTGAGGTGGTGTTCCATCAAGTCCGGTGTCAATATCCCTATAGTACCTACCTGCGCATTGGGTTTGTAGAGGTACTTCAGCACTCTGCTCAGCAAAATCCTCGGTTAGCAGGGCACAAAAGTGATCCTTCCATCTGCGTTGCTGATGCTCAATTGATATCAAAAGTGTGCCATCAACATCCATTACAGGATGATTGGTGTTGCTTTTTTCCCAGCACAATCTTTGGATATTTCTTGTTCTTGCAGTGTTTTGCGCATTATCATCTATACCTATTTACCCTCTTCTGTTATGTCTCACATAGAGATTCGCCATCTTATGTAGGTATGCTATCTGATAATCATTCTGCAATTCAGCCTTTCGTTGAGCGTCTGCCTCGGCATTTATTTGCATCTTCAATCATTTGCGAAGCTGGATTTTACTCCAGGTGTCTTGGGATATCCAATATAAGAGTTTCTAACTCTATTCCACCTGGGCACAATGCCTCTATAGTTCTTGCAGGACATATGATCACATTTTTTTCTTGACGGAACTTATGGAGCTGATGGAACAGTTAGTAAGCATCCTTTCTTCCACCCAAACCTTATCGAGGAGTTGAAGCATGCACCCTTTCAACACATCCCTTCGTGCTTGTAGAGCTCCACAGGCATACCATCAGATCCACCGGCATTGTTGTTTTTTAGCTTATTTATAGCTAAGTCTATCTCTTCAGTACTGGGTGGTGGTACAAGGTCTTCCTTGACTTGAGTTGGGCTCTCTTCTTGTCCTATTTTTCGCTTTTCCGGATGCCCATTCAGTAGTTGCTGGGAATACAGCTTCATCTACTATTCCCTGTGATTATGATTCGGTGTTTATAGGTTACATTTGCAGTTTCGAAGATCCTGCGTTCCGGTTTTAAAGCCAATTGCTGCCAGCTAGTTGCCTAGTTTTTTATAAAAAATAAAACTCCCGGGTTTTGTTTCGATTGCTAGACTCTTCGATCTCCTTGAGCTTGGAGGATGCGTACATCTTCTTTCTACGCAGGGTATTCTCCTCCGTTCTTCTGCTTGCTCGATACTTCTCACTCGCTGCTCTTGTTTTCAGCTCGAATGTGCAACTTCGTCTATTACGAACAAAATTGCAATGGACTATTCAGGTGATAGTGCAAAAGTACCGATCAGAAGCTTTGCGAGTATTTATTTCGGGGCTTAATAAGCCAATCTGTAGTATTCTCTTTTCTGCTGTCGTGGAATGTGGATTTTCCATCTGCATTAGCAAAGGCACAAGAATTAGAAGCAAATCAGTATAGATATAACTTTGCAAGAGCTTTTGATAGAAATGGCAGTGCAGGATCAACTTCAATGAATACATATTTAAAAAGTAATCCTCAATTTAAACGAGTTCCTTCAAATATCCCACTGAACAACCCCTAGATAATAATGTGAAACAGTTTGTAGAACAAAACTCTTACAGAAAAAACTCTACAAGATTTCTTCAAGGACCTCAAATCCAATCTTTCAATGCGGATGAAGATATGAGTGTAGATAACTTATCCAGATTCCGCTATAATCAAAAACCAGAAACTAGTAGTAAGCAAACGTTTAGGCAACAACCACCTGAACCAAATCAAGCGTTTAAACGTGCACGTGAGTCAGATAGGGACACCTTTCCCTAAAACTCAGCGAATAAATTATTTGCAAGATAACACCATCAATGGAGAAGCAAATAATATTTTTGAACATGAAAACTTTGATAATATACATATATGAACATGAATACCAAACATCAACCGATGAATATTAAGACCAGATTAATTTTTTTAGGGTAAAGTCTGCTCTACCATATGTTGAATAGAAACTCAATAACGAAGTTGTATTGAAAATCCTAGTAGACACTACTGGTACAGCCAAAAACTATATCAAAAATATACCTTGCTTAAAAGCAATTTCTAATGATAAACCATTTAAAGTTAAAACCCTTAACGGAGAAAATAGAATAACGCAAAAATGTAAAATACGCTTTTGTGATACAACTACCGATTTGTTTGTCCTTCCTCAACTGAAAACATTTGACGCAATAATAGGGTACGACTTCCTCGTACAAATAAAAGCCCACATTGATACCGAACGCTCTCTATTAATTTATGAAAATGGTTGTATCCAAATCAGATTCTTTGAATGCGAGCAGGTAAACAATCTTGAAATCGATACTGGAACAGTTCCTGAAATAGCCAAGAATGAGTTTCAAAAATTAATTGAAGACTTTTCAGAAGTTTTCGCTCAACCCGATGAAAAACTTCCTTTTAATACTAACATAAAAGCAGCAATAAGAACATTAGACTCAGAACCAATTTATTCTAAGGCAAGACCATATAATATTGCAGAGATACCATTCGTAAATAAATAAATCAAAAGATTACTAGAAGATGGAATTATACGCCCATCACATTCCCCATATAACACTCGGATTTTGGTTGTAGAGAAAAAAGGCGTTAATGAAGACGGTTCTCCTAAATCTTTGTTAGTTTTTGATTACAGAAAGTTGAATGAACGTACTATACCAGATAGATATCCCATTCCAGAAAGCTCGGTTATATTATCGAATATTGGAAATGCAAAATTCTACTCTACAATTGATTTAAAATCCAGCTTCCATCAAATTCTCCTAGAAGAAGAGGACCGGGAAAAAACAGTTTTCTCCATAAATAATGGAAAATATGAATTCTGTAGATTGCCCTTCGGTTTAAAAAATGGTCCTAGCATTTTTCAGAGAGCAATCGACAACGTACTGAGAAATGACATAGGAAAACGTTGCCATGTCTATATAGATGTTGTAATAATTTTTTCAAAATCTGAACATGAGCATTTAGAAGATATCAAAATAATAATTTCCTAACTTTTAAATGCCAACATGAGAATTTTTTCAGTAAAATATAAATTTTTCAAACAAGAATTAGAATTTTTAGGATTTCTTGTATCAGGAGACGCTGTTAAAACTTGTCCTAGTAAAATCAAAGACATAGTTAACTTTGAAATGCCAAAAACACTTCGAGCACTAAGATCTTTTTTGGGTCTTTCTGGCTATTATCGTCGATTCGTAAAAGACTATGCTCAAATAACCAAGCCTTTAACAAAATATCTGAGAGGGGAAAACGGTAAGATAGGAACCAATAAATCAAAAAACACCAAAATTCATCTTGATTCAGAAGCTATGTGTGCTTTTAATAGAATAAAGAACATTTTAGCCTCAGAAGATGTATTGCTTTTCTATCCCGATCTTCGCAAGCCTTTGGATTTGACCACAGATGCATTATCACATACGATAGGTGCGGTTTTCTCTCAAAATGGCAGACCAATCACAGTGATATCTCGTACATTGAGTCCAAGAGAAGAAAGTTTCGCAACTAATGAACGCGAAATGCTTGCAATAGTTTGGTAATTTCAAACTTTGAGAAATCACCTATACGGTGCCCCTGACATACATATTTATATGGATCATCAACCACTCACATTCGCGATATCTGAGAAAAATCTTAATACCAAGCTTAAAAGGTGGAGAGCATTTATTGAAGAATGTTTTCCAACTTTTCACTATAAACTTGGTAAAGAAAACACGGTAGCGGACGCACTATCTCGACAGCACATAAATACACTCTCTACTTTAGGAAAAACTGCACATAGTGAAGAATCATTATCGGAAGTCATACTTTCAGTAGAAAATCCTATAAATAATTTTAAGAACCAAATATTTATAACTCATGGTTCTGAAAAAAACAAAAATTTGAAAATAATTTTTCAAAAAATGGTACGACATATACCTAGTATTCAAATCAAATGCAGAACTGATTGAAATGTTGCGTGATGTCCTTCATCCGGATATAATTAACGGAATTTATTGCAACCTCGAAACATTAGCAAAAATACAGAATGACCTTGTGAATGCTTTTCTAAAAGTTAAAATGAAACATACAAAAAAGTTTGTGCAACACGTTTTTAACCTAAATGATCAGGAAGAAATCATTATAAACGAACATAATAGAGCACATAGAGGACCTCAAGAAAACCATAAGCAAATCATATTAGAATATTTTTTCCCAAACATAAAAAAAATTATGTAAGGCATTTGCTTCCAAATGTAAGATTTGTAAAGAAAATAAATATCAGCGCAACCCCTCACAACACCCGATCGGTGCAACACCCATTCCCACATATGCAGGAGAAATTTTGCACATAGATATTTACATCACATGTAAGAAATATTTTCTAACTTGTGTCGACAAATTTTCAAAATTCGCTGTAATAAAACATATACCTTCTAGAAACTCAGTGGATATAAGAAATCCATTGATTGAAATCATCTCTCAATTTCGAAAACCAAGACTTGTTGTAACAGACAATGAAGGTGCTTTCATGTCAGGTACTATCCAAGCGTTGTTAAAGAACGAATTTAATATTTCTATGTATTCAGTACCAGCCCTACAAAATAAAAGCAACGGACAAGTCGAACGATTTCATTCGACTCTAGCTGAAATCGCTAGATGCACAAATGACAATTATACTGATGTCGGTGAATTAATGCTTCTTTGCAAATATAAGTATAACAACTCAATTCACTCAGTAATAGATAATAAGCCTTCAGATATTTTTCATTACAATATTTAAGAAAAACAAAATAAAATAGTTACAAAACTCAAGAACAAACAAATTAAAGATTTAGGGCCAGTTTCAAATGTTCCGGTTAAAGTCTCGGATAGCCTATCCGGAACTTATCCGAAAGATAAACTTCAACTTTTGCTTTCAAATGTCTCGGATAGTGATATCCGACAGATAAAGTTCCGGGTAGCCTAACCGCCGGTTCAAGTGACTGTTAAAGTTTTTATCCAGAAGATAAAAAATATTTATTTGAAGCGTTTGGAAAAAATATATGTAGTTTCAGACCATTTTTTCGTTGAAGAGCGTATGCAGTAGGGTCGCAAATTTATGGATTTATTTGAATTTCTGCAAGATGAATTTGTATAAATATCCTACAAAAAAAAGGAAGCCACTCAACCAAACTAGGCCACTGCTAGATCCGTCTATCCCGTAGTTTTTTTTGAAAAAAAAATGCATAGACGGACGAATGACATATTAAGAATTATGCACATTATATTTTCATTGAAGGATATTATTATTTATTAGATATACATCTATTTACATATGATGTAGATATACATACATACATCTTCGTTTGAGAATAGTGAAAGCGCCGAGCGGTTGTCCAAAATGTTCTGTGGTGTATAAGCACAACTCTTGTGGTATCTTCTTCTCTTCTGTATGTCCGAACAGCCATTCTATTTTTCACTTCTTGAATGCCTAACTGTTATGGCTATCAGCTTCCATCGTTATTTTTTTAATTTCGCTTTAAATCGACCCGTCGCGGTTCGTACTGAAAAATTCAATGACATTTTAAATAAAAATGTTTTGTTTTGACAGCAAAAATTTCATTTTCAGTATGTTTTTGATGTTTTATGTTGTTCTCAAACAACTGTAAGTGTCTACAGGGCCGGATTGACAAGTAGGCAGAATAGGCAGTTGCCTGGGGCCCCGGGTTTTAGGGGGCCCCCGAAAAATGAAAAAGACTTCTAAAATTTTCTTACAAACATAAAATTCTAGTAACACTTTTTTTATTGCAAAATTTTGTTGTCAAGTCTGGCAGCAATGGAGTAGGTCTTTCAGTCGCTATAGTTGCAGATTTGTCTACTGAATTCCACTTGTAAAAGGGTTTGCTTATAAGTTTTTCAATAACACAATTATAACAGTTTTTAATAACAACTTTTTCACTACTTGATGCCAATTTCTAGTTAAATTTTACACGCAAATTATAAAAGCATTACTTAAACAAAAACGACTTTAATAAACAAAAATGACTTCAACTACACGCTGGGAAGCACATTCGAATGCGACGAATGCAGTTTACGATTCATTTGATATCATATTAGAGGCTCTAGAAATCATTGCTGATGATGAATTACAAAATACATATACTCGTTATGAGGTGACGTGTATCGCGAATAAAAAGCAAAAATTCGAATTTGGTTTCATATTGATTTTATGGAACTCTATTTTGACTGCTATGCGTTCAGTGAGTAGGTCATTGCAAAGTGAAGGAGCAGATTTGCAAACGTGTGCTTTTTTGTACGGATCGTTAGAAGGGAGTTTAGTTTCATTACGTGAAAAGTTCAATGATTTCGAGGAAAAAACAAAACAATTATTACCTGGTGTAGGTTATACAGAAATCGTAAAACGTACTCGTTGTAGAAAAAAACAACCTAATGACGGAAATGCTCCAGAAGTAGAATTTTCGCCTCGCGATGATTTTAGGACAAAAGGTTTCCTCGAAATCATCGACAATCTTCACAGTGAAATCAAACGAAGTGCGAAAGTGTATACGGAAGTTTCAGAGAAATTTGCATTTCTCATCAACTTTTCTCTAAGTGATGGAGACCTCCACGAAGCTATAAATAACTTAGTTCGTTTTTATTCTAGAGATTTGGAAGAATTTTTCATTGAAATGAAACAATTCCAAAGTTACGAGAACTCCAGATACACTGATGCATAAAAAACTCATAGTCATTTGTATAAGATTCTAATGGAAGATCAATTAGCCGAGTATTTCCTAACACAGAAATAGCTCTTCGGATTTTTTTTAACATTAATGATCACAAATTGTTCTGCCGAACGATCCTTCTCGCAATTAAAAAGAATCAAAGCTGCTGAAAGAGCTACAATGCGACAAGAGTGACTCGAGATGTTAGGTATACTTTGCATTGAGTCAGATTTATTGAACAATTGATATTGATGATATAATTGATGAATTTGCCGAAAACAAATGTAGAAAACGACATGTTTAAAATGTAGATAGTAATTTTATTGATATTATTACATTGTGACAATAAAATTTTCATAAAAGATATGAGTTTGTATTTTTTAATCGAAAAAAGAAGGGAACGGACGTGAAAAAGGGCCCCCAAATTGATGGTTGCCTATCCGGCCCTGAGTGTCTAGTAAATTTATCCACCGGTTAGTTTATCCGAGACTTTGATGATGAAACAGAAAATAAATAAGAGCAACTTTTATCTGCTGGATAGGGTTATGTGTCGGATAACTATCCGAAACTTTAACCGGAACATTTGAAACTGGCCCTTAGAATTCCACAATATTAAGACTACACCAAAAAAAACTTCAATCCAGGTGACAAAGTATTTTTGAAAACTAATAAAAGAATAGGAAATAAAATGTCGAAGCTATACAACCAAAAAACAGTACAAGCTAATTTAGACACAGCCATTTTAATTGAAGAGAGACAAGCTCATAAAAATAATTTGAGATAATAAATAACTGACATAATAAATAAAATAAAATAAATATAAACGCAATAAATAAACTTAAACCAGCTGATAACTATGAGAAATTAACTGCAATTTTGTCGGAAAGAAATAGGATAATAATGAATAATTTAAGCAACAACATTTATTCTCTGATTCTTGCTAAAAATAATATTGTAAACCCTATAATTCTAAGCATAGAAGAAATAGAAATACTTAACAAAAACAAAATGTTATAACCGAAATAAGTGATTTGTTAACTGTTGCCAATGTTAAAATGTATTACCAATATGACACTTTGGTATACTTTATCAAAATTCCAAATGTTTAAGAAATTCGTAAATTATTTCAAATCATTCCAGTTAACAACAAGATTATAGATTTAAGTTCCAACGTTTTTGCAAATTGTAAAAAAATACAATATCCCTTAAAAGCATAAAAAAGCTCCCTTATATTCCTACTGTGAAATAGATTCCCTAAATTCCTGTCTTTTCCAACTCCTTAATAACAATACGGCGCATTGCCCAACAACTCATGCTGACCACATACAAAATGATTGAAGTCGTCAAAGATGGATTAATCGTCGGCAGGGACGAAAACATAACTGTAGAAGAAAAAGACCAGTGTATTGTGCTAAATGGAACCTTCCTTATTACATATAATGCTTAGATCAAAATCAACGGAAGAGAATATAAAACAGATGTGCCCTTAGAAGTGAACCTGCACCTACCAGCACCAAAACGAACCATTCTTAATGAAGACAACTTCAATGAATTTCTCTGCCGTACTTACACAAGCTACACATTATCAACAACCAAAAAATGAAAGAATTTTCAGTGACGCTCGAGACAAGCAAATATGGATGTGGTTTGGTATCGTGGGAATACTTGCTCTTGTGATTCTTGTACTTCATTATACAAAAGTAAGGCCGAGAGCTGTACAAATTACGACAAAATCAGACAACGGTTTATCAGCATTAGATAAGGACTTTTTGAAAATGCGAGTACTAAACATAATGAACGAGGACGTTCAAAATTAAGGAAGGGAGGAGTTAACAACAACAACACCTTCTTAACTTCAGTAAACATAATAAAAATAAATAAAAACAATAAACCTTCACCCCATCCGTAACCCAACACCTATTTCCATTCAGTTCATTCACTGAACCCATTTCCCATCCAACCAACACATTTCCTCCACACGCTGACCTTGTTAGCACTTTCAATTAATAGTACATAAGTCAGCACTTTAAATGAATAATAAGCAATTTAGTGAATAAGCAATTTAGGCTTAAAGAAAAATCAAGAAATAATAAAGAGTCAGTCGAAGACTGGTTATAAAATAAGAAATAAAGTGTTTTCCTTAAAATATTAACTTACAGTGCCTACCAACTTAATCACCGAAGGTGTCTTCCTTCTCAATTTGAGCATTGAGGTTCCCAAGCAAAATTTTAACATCCGGACAGGCTTCGAAAGTTCTGTACAGGAGGTCTTAAAACTTATCCTTAAAAGAGCTTTCAACTCAATTGTGAAGGCCATAAATATGTGCACATATTAGGTTAAGGTATATTTTGGATGTGGAATCACATCAGCCAGAGGCGATAAATACATATCGGTTTTAAGTCGATTACTTCGATTCTTAACCGATTTCCGACATCCTAACATGTGTAGTCTTTCATCACATCCATCGCATCTTCTCAATTGCGGTAATGTTTGTCTTTAACCGTATAAGTACAGACTCAAGTCTTGAGTTGCACCTGGACTGTAAAGAACATACTCTCAATTTGTTATCCCCTGACGTGATCTTGTTTGCCATTTGAGGGTTATCATTTATCATTACCCGAGGCTCCTCTTGTCTTTCTCATAAGCGAAATTTTTATACGTGATAAGGGAAGTCAATCCGACGACACAAACTTGGATCCTTTTTTTTTGTTATTAACTTAGCTTTATTTGGAAGTTGATTTAATGCCAGGTCATTCTGATGGCCCATTTTATGCGCCAAATGCCATAAACATCAACTTGTTACTGAAAACTTTGACAAAAATTAATTCTCCTTTTTAAATACCTACAATCCTTACAAAAATAACGTGTTTCTATTAAAGATGTTAACATGTCACTAAATCTGTTAAAGTGATTAATATACCTACCTTCACGGGTATATTCTTCGCGGTTTGACATTTTTTTTACAACTTTTAACTTAGGTGCTTTAAACAGAATCCATATGGGTAAAACTTTGAACATCTCGATTTTGTATTTAAACCGTTTCTTCACGCATTACGACCCTATCTAGGTATACCTTTAGAAAGCAGGAATGCTGAAAAACTTTTCGCCTTAACCAGAATCCATTTATGCCTTCTATAAAATATATTCCAGCTGGTTCTTTGTTTAAACACTATATTATTGCCAACCTGAAAGAGTTTCAGTGAAATATCTCCATCCATCGTTCGAAAGCAAAAAAAAAAAAATAAATTCTACAAGAATCCTGCACAGTCCTATAAGCAGGATACAAAAAAGTTCAACATTAAATAATATCACCTTAACAACCCGAGCAATAATAATTTTAAACTCACACAAGAATAAAAGATACTCTGATGACACAAATCACACCCTCTCGAGTGATAAAACAGTGCACCCCCAATGGAATATCAAAAATCTATGTCAATCTTCAACTCCATTTCCGCTCAATGGTAATGCGCTTGTTCAGTCAATCTTTAATAAAATCTTTGAACAGAAAAAAAAAAATTGAGTTATTCAGAGCTCATCGAGGGACAAAGCCACACAAGCAAATCTTAGGGAAGCCACAGAAGATTTGCACCGCTATATTCTAAAGCAAACGGTTGGTGTTGGTTGACGAAGTGCGGAGGCATTTTTTTGTATTTTTAACGGAATATTTATTGGTGTGGAATTGGAATGTAGAATTTGATGAGAAAAAGTCACGTATGTTCAAAAAACAATGAGGGGTTTTAGCTGCTAAAGGACATTGTAAACAAATCTTTAATTTTCCGTTTATTGAATTTTGTGTCTATTTCCATTCGATTTTTTTTTGCGTAGCTTTTATCATGTTATGGTCACGCATTTCCTTCAAAGTGAATGAAATTTTTGAAAAATATTTTTTAACAGTGGCGACTAAGAGATAGGAAGGCTTTAGAGTAATTTTTTAAATGATAAGACTGGTATCTGGATCCCGAATAGCTTAGCATTTCATTACTCCATTAAAAAGCAATTATTTCTGTTTGCGTAGTAGTCTAAGAGCTACTATAGCCACTTTGACTAATCTACTATAGATACAAGGCTACATCTTTATGTACGCTTGATTTGGGACTAGTTAAGTACGCAAACCACTGCCTGGAAGGAAGGGTGAAAGGTTGCCATCGGATTTTGTATAATGCAAGGAAAAGGTCAAAATTAACCTCCTTTTACAAGGCTGTAATTTAGTTAATAAGTTCTTACTAAAGGTGACGCTACAGTCCAGGGTGGACCAGGGCCTCAACCAACAAGCTTCTTCCAGCCAGCTCAATTTCAAGCTGGTTTCCAGTTTCGCACGCCAAGTTGGGTGGCCCTTGTGTGGGCCACGTTGTCCTCCTCTACTGTGCCATCCCACGGGGTTGGAATCAAAGACTTTCCAGGCAAGAGCATTCATGTCCATTCGCTGTAGGTGACCCAGCCAAAATACTTTCTCAAAGTATTTCCATGTTTTTGGTTTGGTCTGAATATCCTTGGCTTAAACCGGGTCAAGGTGTGAACG
This sequence comes from Dasysyrphus tricinctus, assembly GCA_963921185.1. Taxonomy (NCBI): domain Eukaryota; kingdom Metazoa; phylum Arthropoda; class Insecta; order Diptera; family Syrphidae; genus Dasysyrphus; species Dasysyrphus tricinctus. Next base: position 17,284,029 of record OY992530.1, read on the forward strand.
ATCGGACATCCTTCATACTGTAGGAGTGACTTACATTGATCGAAATGTGGTCAATCTACTTTGCGGTTGAATAACCAATAATTCGAAATGCCCCCTTCTGTGCATCGAGATGTGGGAGCTGCGTACTCGTTACGACAACGATTTTTTCTGCAGCAAAGTCGATTAACCTGAATTCGTTAGCGGTGGTGGTATCGTGCAGGCTATATCTTTCAATTGTGCCACCAAAGATGTCTTTTCCTCATTGTTGATATTGAAATGGGAAGGAAGAACAGAGTTTGGTAAGGAATTTCACATTCATGTGGTACGGCTGAAGAAAGCATCCCTATATATTTGACGGTACGTCCGAAGTAAGGTTGAAGGGTATATTGACGAGTGTTCCTAGCAGAGCAGGTATAACGCTGAAATTGTTTAAGGGAAGGAATTCAACAGAACAAGGTTTGAAAAGAAGCGATAAAACAGTGATAAGCAAGAAACATTTGATGATCTGTCACTTATGAATTTTAAAGCTCTATTTTGGATTCTATCCAGTAGATGCAGTGATGTTTTGGAAGCGCCTGACCAGATATGAGAGTAATAGCCTTTTCACACCGAACCTAAAACACGGTTTTCGCGAAAATATCGGTTTTGGAGAAAAACCAAATCGAAAACTCAAGTTTTATCATACAATTTTGTAGCTTCAGGTTTTCGTAAAACACAAGTTTTATATAAAACCAGTCGAAAGCATGTTGGAATTCAGAGATGAACAAAACAAACATACCTTTAAATAAGTTCAGCACCTATTGAAGTGTCAAAAAAGAAACTGATTGGATGCTTTCAAAAGAAATTGAAAACAGCTGACGGAATTCTGTCATATCAAATATAAAATTAGAATTTCAAAATAAATAATTTTATTTAAAATTGATAAATAATTGTTTGTGGCAAGTCAAATTGTTCATATGGATCCTGTTTATAAAATAAATCACCGTTTTTATTTCAAAAAAGGGAAGAAAATAAAAAAAAATGTGCGTGGTTTGTGTAAAAAAAACTGGAATGTCAAACGAAAACGTGTAGTGTTCAGTGTGAATGGTTTTCGCGTTTTTGAAAAGTTTTTGCCGAAAACCTGTTTTGGGGTTTGGTGTGAAACCCCTATTATACTCTAGCTTTTGGCATATGTTTGCCTTATATATAGTAGATGGGGAAAAAATTAGTTACATTGTCTAATCAGAGAGACCTAGGAATTTTTCTGCAATTTTAGCAGTATCTTGTATCCTTGTATGTGATCGTTCCACAAGAGTTGATCAGTAACACACATACCGAGAATGGAAGGCTTTTCAGTTTCCTCGATGCAAGTTCCATTAATGTATAATGGTAAAAAGGGTATAATTCCACTTTAACGAGTGAAGACAGCTTTGAGTTTTGGATGCATTAAATTCCACAAGATTATTAACACCTCCCTTTGGCAATGCTGTTTCAATCAGAAATAAATGAGCTCCATATATTCTGCCTTGCTACTCCACGTTTGTAGACTAGGGAGGTGAATCAGGGGGTCAATTCTCGATCTGTGAAACTGTGAAGTGATAAATATGATAACGCCTTCACGCCAAATGCGATTCTCGAAGTGTGAAAAAATGAAAACAAATGCCAAAATGTTTTCATATGATAATTCGTTTATCACAATCATTTCATTCTGTGAAAACCTGTGAAAAGAAAAATGATAAATACAAACAAATTGTACTCATTTGAAACACCCAAGTCACCATCTTGGTCGTTCTATGACGTCACAATCACCTTTTTCTCTGAGCAAGTGGTATCATTTTTCATGTTAGCACTTTTTAGTACTCACTTTGACAGCTGTTTTTTCATAACGAGTTCGGGAATCGCCTTGCGCGTGCTTGTGAAGTGATAAAATGATAAGACTCTGTGAAAACTGAAATGATAACTTTGTTTTCATTTCACAGTTTCACAGATCGAGAATTGACCCCCTGGAAAGTAGTATGAAAAACTAAGGGTGCTGTCATCAGCGAAATAGTTTATTATAGTTTGAGACAAGAGATCATTTATGAAAATAAGAAACAGTGTCGGAGACAATACGGAGCCTCAGGGCACACCACCGTTTATTTTATAAACATAAGACTTGAAACCCTTATAAACAACTTGGTTTGAACGGCGCGCGACAAAGGTAATTACGAATCTAGGAGAAGTGATTCGTTAATACATGCATTTTCGATAAAAGAGCTTGATACCAAACTCTTATCAATTGCTCTTGATATACATATATCGAGGCCACAATTTTACTTTCACCAAAACGAATTATTTTCAAACTTCTGATTGTCAGGGAAGTATATAGGTAAGTGTTGCTTTTACATGGAATGTGGTCATAAAATCGAAAATTTAAAAATAAAACCTAAACCAGAACAAACTTTCATAAATTCAACCCAAACAGTTTACAAAAAGGCAATACATTCCTATTACATATGTACATTCATATGTATACCAACCTGATGTCCAAAAAATAAACTATCTTGCAATAACTTTCCACAGGATAAAACTCAAAGGTTTATTTAGACGTTTCTATTCAAGCGGGGGGGTTTCATTCAACAACAAAAAACAGGGAGACAAATGATATCAAAGAATTTTTCAAAAGTGACTGGAAAAAATTTGTTCATTAATTTTTTTCCAAGGCAACCTAAAATGTAATATTCATAGAAGGCAAAATATAAAAAAAAGAGAAGATAAAATTCACATTCCTATACATACACACATACGAGTATATTCTCTATAAAACAAATAAGAACCTGCATAAAATGAAAATATGTTGGAGGATTCCCTTATTTGCTTATGCATGCATTGCATATAGCTTTGGCTTAGTTGTGCAAGTTATTGCGGTGAAATTCTGTGGAAAGTTGTCATGATGAATGCATTGGAGAAGATTTTCCTAGATGCAAGATGCGACCAGAGGAAAAAAAATAATAAAAAAAAAAAAACAAAAAAGTTTATGCCATCACTGCTCTACATTTATATTTCTGGAGCACACACATAATAAGGAGCAACATGGCAAAAGATCAAGATTAGAGTCATGTATCACTCTGGATTCTATTTTTCATCCCTAGGGCAAAAGTTTATTTTGAAGATAAGAAAAGCCCAACCAAATGCATATGTGTGTTGCTTGTAAGTCATTATACAATGTGAAGCTTTAAGAATTAAGAGACTTCTTTTCTGTATGTTAAACTTTTCACGAGCACAAGCAAGCTGCGGTGAAAGTACATTAATTTGGTCTTAATAAAACTTATCACGTGACTTACTTTCTCTGGCAAATTAATACATAAATTCATCCAATAAAGTTATAATTGTTATTTTATATAGTTCACCTCTGAAATGATGTAGTCCAATAAACACCAGAGGAAATATGCATGAAAAATACAGAAAATCAAGGCAATAATAGCATTTCCTGAATTTTGACAGTTTTTATAAAGTATCTAGTTTTTTGGTGCAAAAGAAAATTTGTCAAACAACATTTAGTATGATTCTCTATATTTGTTCTGAGAAGTTCTGTTAACCCCTTTATATACTCCCCTGATTCAACCTCACTTATAAAATGGCCAACACTTATTACATACAAAATTTAGCGAATACACAGACATTGTACCCATGGGATAGGGACATAGGGCCCAGGGACATAATGCCCAATTTTTGATTTTGGGGCTTATGTCCCACTTGAGAGGGTCATAAGGCTGAAATTGAATTTGAGACTTTAATCCCACCCAATTGAGACCCAAGCCCCAAATATTTTTGCTAAAAATGGGACATAAATACTAAATTTTTTTTAGAGCCACAGAAGAATAAAGAGTTTTCTTTAAATCCATATTCCTTAAATGCAAAAGAAACTTTGCATGCACCCAACCTCACACCCACCCCAAATCCTATAGTGAGCCTCCCTCAGCAGGGGGGTTGCAGGTGGGCAGCATGCCCCTCCATACAGACTTCACTGTTTATTTGTTGTAATGCTGGGTGCTAGCACTGATCTTATTTACACTTGCTTTGCCTTACATAAATACAGTACTGGCACCCAAGATTACGGCGAATAAACAGTAAGGTATGTATGGTGGGGCATGCTGCCCCCATGCAACCCCCCTGCCTGGGCACACTAAAGGATTTGGGGGATGCGAGGCTGACTGTATGCAAAGTTTCTTTTGCATTTCAAGAATCTGGATTTAAAGAGACTTGTGAATTTATCCTATAAACCTATCCATTATTAGTGGGACATTACCCCCAACATTTTTATTTTGGAATTGAATCTCACTTGGGTGGGACAGAAGCCCCAATTTCAATTTCAGCCTTATGACCCACTCAAGTGGGACATAAGTCCCAAAATCAAGAATTGGGTGTTATGTCGGTGGGTCTTATGTCCTTGCACCGGAGAGTTCTAGGACACGACTTCGCCATGCACACATCCCCATGGTAGAAAGTGGGTAACGCTAATATGCAAGGGTACCGAATGGAAGCCGGGATAAGCAGACAAACCAGGGGTGCTGGGCGGGTCAAGGCCTTGTCCTTTTGTTGGATTAAAAGCCCCAAAAGGCGGATAAACTGCAGTTGGTGGTCAACGGCATGCAAGTCTGGTGGCAGTGGAGCCTATTTTGAAAAGCCAACGGCAGCATCAAGTAGCATCTTTAACCCATATTAGGCGGCTACAAAAGGCATCTGTTTTGCCATAGTGGACGTCCTCGATCAGTTATGTGTTTTAGTTTTTAATTGTATCTCGCAAAACACAATGATGGAAGGATATGTGCTTATACATGAAATGTGACAACAACTGGAAATAAGTCCTGAAAAGGTAACTATTTTATGGAGAATCTTTCTGCAGCTTCAGCTGCTGTAAACCGCACATTGGATTTGTGTGTGCGGCATCTTTCGTGTAGCAGCGTCAATCAAGACGCCATAACAATAAATGAATCGTCAACAAATAGTAGAAGTCTTTGAAGAATAGCAAATGGTACTTTTGTCTACCGCATACGTATGTGAATCAGAGCATGCAACGTACGGCGGCGGCGGCGGCGCGGCGTAGGAATATTCGAGCAGGTTGAACGTGAAATGCTTTACCTTAAGATCAGTATCCTTGGTATCAGCGAAACTATCCTTGGTTTCAGCGAAACTAAGTGGAGAGGAAGAGCTAAATACAGATCAGACACTATGGACGAACGAGAATGCTGTATTCCGGAGAGGATGAAAGAGAGGGTGGCCAATGACTGCATGGTGTTGGAATTATGTTGAACGAAGAAGTGAGGGGGAGTCTTACTTCCTGGGCACCCGTTTCTAATGAAAGCAAGGTTCGGTTCAAAAATTTGGTGCAACGCCCCCAAAAATGAAGTGACCGAGGAATACAAAAACGCGTTCTACACTCTTAACTTATAGTACGGGGTAATTAGATTTCATTATATGGTGCTCTGGGAAATAATTCAAACACGCAGTTTGACTTCTATATTCGAAAGGGTATTAGTACACGAGCCGAAAACCACATTATTCACAATTGCACCTAGAGTCACTTGGCCACCATTTTGTGTTTAACGTTTTTTTTTTTGTTATCAGACGTAACTGACGCATCTTTGACGCTAGGAAAAATGGAGACCGTTCATTATTCAATGGAGATGTTCTATCGCCAATTCTCTTTCTGCTGGCGGTGCTTTGACGGCCAGCGTTGAAACAGCAGCAAGTCAGGGCATTCAATGGAGACCGTTTGAAAGATTTAGCCATTTAGACCATGCTGATGACCTGATAAGTCTCCTGGCAAATAACAACAGTGGGCTGAACGGGATGTGCGAAATACTGCAATTAGAAGGAGAGTTGATAAGTCTAAGAATAAAAGCAAAAAGACAAAAGTTATGCTCCACTCTTCAGCGTATTGTACTTCAGAAGACACCAGTTGAAGAAGTCGAACAGTTAACCTACCTTCGAGATTCTGCGAAGCTTCGAACCCAATGTCATGTTCATGCTGTCATATGCTTGGAAGCCTGGAAAGTCACGACTTACATCTCGAAGAAATTGCAAACTTTAGTGAACCGCTGTCTACGCCATATTCTAAAGATTCGCTGGCCAGAAATTATATCAAATGAAAAATTGTGCTGCAGGACAAGTCCAGAGCGACTGAACGTCGACACAAGACCTCGTTAATGGCAATGGATTGCTCATACATGGAGGAAACCAAAGGATGAAATTGCAAAGCAGTCCTTTGAATGGAATCCTCCAGGTGCCTCGGCGGTGGGTCGGAAGACCAAGATCATCATGCAAATCAACAGTCGTAGCAGAAGCAGTCTCCCAGAGAAAAAATTGGCCCAATTTAAAATATCTTGCTGCAGGCCGTGAAGGATGGAAACGATTTGCTGGCGCTCTGTGTCCCAACTGGGATTTCAGGAATGATGATGATTATGATGAAAAAGCTTCCAGTCAGCTCGGAATCAAGATTTCCATCGTTAAAATTAGTAATTTCAGCGTCTGTCTGCTGTAACTGCTCAATTATTTTTGACTAGTCGAGTCAACATGTACCTCTATGTAATATGTACGTACCTCTAAGAAAATATTCGGCAAATGCTTCCACTTTATCTTGAGTCGCCTCGCTTTGACTTTTCCTTGCCTGGTGCTGATTTTGACTGGCAATTGATTTCCTTGAAAGTATCGGGTCCAGGTTTAATGGATTGTAGCCTTTTTGGGGACAGGCTGTTGTTGAAATATTGAAGAGCGTTCCTTCATAATTTGTGTGTATTGAAGTTTACACTTCCTCATTTGGTAAATTCCGTGTTCGAATACCTTTGTTGGATTCCTTGTAGCCTCTTCCACAATTATTGGTTGCCTGTCTTCTTGACTTTTCTTTCAAATCGTTCCATGTTCAGTCAGTAGTAGTTGATCTGCTTACCTCTCATCTAGATTGGCTGGTCCAGTTTGATATGAAGCTGCAGTGGCTCTTAGTCCACGACATTTCCGGTAAGGGTCCGGCATGAGAAATTCTGCAACTCGGAAACGATGTTGAAAAATTTGGATGAAACTAGAAAGAAGAATTCGAGGCAGGATGGTGTTCTTGGGAATGTTAGCTTTGGCTAAGGGACCATCAGGAATGAATGAAGCTCAAATATTCACCCAACGAGTTCACTATGAAGTTTTTAGCGTCGTCGGATGAAATTGTGTCATACCATCGTGGGTGTCGGGCATTGAAATCTTCTCCAATCAGTGCACTCAAGTATCTGAATCGATGTTGAATTTGAGATCACGACTTGAATGTTAATGTTCTTCTTAACGAAGAGTGCTGTACCTCTCTCTTAAACTCAAAAAATACGTTTTTTTTTATTTTGGATTGAAAAAGTGCACTATTATTGAGACACCCATTACTATAGGAAAATCCGAGACTTTCAATAAAATTATATTAAAAGTCAAAAATTCCAAAAGTCTTCCCTTTGATATGCAAAAAAGGACTTTAATTTTATTTACTGCATGCGTAAGCATTAGAAATCAACATTTTGCAAATATCTTTTTTCCGGTTTGGTAAATTTCTTTTTAACTTCCCCACCGACCGGTCTGTTATGTCAAAACGTATCCCTATTTTTTGCACTCTGTTCTTACATAGTTCCCACTCCTTCCAACCAAAGGTATCCAATTACCAAAAAGGACACCCAAAAAAGTGTTCTCTGGAAGATGTTTTTTTTTTGTTTTTTAAGGTATAGGTACATATAGTTACTTTCCATGGTCAACTTTACTTCCTTTTCTGCAAAGTCCAACAACAGCGAGCGAAAACGAGGTAATGTAATTGGATGGAAATAAAGTTAAGTGAAAGAAACAAATTCCATGAAATTATCTGACATTACCATAAAGTTCTGTTTCATTTTTTTTGTTCTGTATTGCTGACATTTTTGAGCTGCTATAGGTCCCAATGATGTTCATGATGTTCATCTCTGGGAGAGTAAATTGAAGGAGATATTGTTCATTGGGTAGAGATGCAAGGAATTTATGGTATGCAAATATCTTTAAGCATTTTTTTTATTTGAACCAGTAGAGCTTATTGTGCAATGAAGCAATAATTTGCTTGAGGGTTGTGTCGTTTATAGAGTTCAATGCGAAAGGTCCTCGGAAGAGAAATATCTATATAAGTAATTGGTCATTTTGTATATAAGTTAACTTGCTTTGTTCATCATGTGACTTTTATTTTTCCACCCTTTTGTTTGTTGTTATTTTTTCGAGGGATTTTAAAGATTTTTTTCCCCGCTTTTTTCTTTCAATTACACCACAAATAGCCATAACCATCATTCAAAAATAAAGAAGGAAAAGTAATTGAATTGTGTGCCTTTTACTTTTGTTTCTAGAATTGTCAAAAGCGAGTAAATAAATGCCACATTATTTTAATCCATAATCCTCGTCGAGTCGAGATGAATGACTTTATTCTTTAAGGATTTCCTTGAAAACTCAAACACACATCAGCATCAGGGTTAGGAGAGGCACGAAACGACATACATAAGTAAACATTAGACGCGCAAAATTTGTTTTGCTATTCCTAGAAGCGGTATTATTAGGATTTAAAACGATGAACAGGGTGTTTTGGACTTGAATATATTTTTATTTGGTCTTCTCATTGAAACCAATATCTTTACATGGAGCTTATTTAAAATATTCAGCCGTTTCTTTTTCTCATAACTCGCATTACCTGAGGATGGTGCTAGTAATTATATCTGCACAACGTGTAGAAACGTTATAATAAGAGCTTATTCTCATGATGTTGCTGGGTTGGCTACGAAATCTCGCAAATCAAAATTTCGCATTCGAAATCTCACATAACGAATTCTCGCAATTTCAAAATCTCGCTTTTTGAATTTGCGAGATTTTGATTTGCGAGATTTTAAATTGCGAGAATTTGGTTGAAATTTGTGACATTTTTAGGTCCAAGATGTAAATGCGAGATTGTTAAAAACAAGATTTTGTAACTGCGAGATTATGAAAAAACAAGATTTTAAGTTTGCGAGATTTCCTTATTCGAGATTCTTAAAAGAATGCGAGATTTCGTTATTCGAGATTTTGGTTTTCGTAGCGCTCCCGATGTTGCTTGGGTAAAATAGGTTAAGAGAGGATTTGTGCACGGTTTTCTCAAAATTTGCTTCTACGAAAAAAAGTGTCATAATCTGTTTTCTGTAGAATTTTATGAGCAATAATATCAATAAATTTATTATTTTTTTTGAAAAAAATTTATATTTGCTGAGATATTTACAAAAACAGTAATTTGTCCTTTTATGTAGAGTACAAATCAAAAGTGTAACTTTGACACGCTTTAACTTCAAGATTAATTAACCTACAGAGCTTGTTAATAGCTCATTTTTAAAATAATTTTACTGTCTTAATGTAATCCTTTCTGTACGAATGTACAAGCAACAATTTAATGAGAGCTTAAATTAAGTAAATTAATGTACCAGATTTATAAAATGCAGACGTACCATCAACATTAAACCAATAGGTTCCACAATTCAGCAAATCAATAAATCTAATGAAATGTCAAAAAATTGATGTGATGACTGTACAATTCAACTATACATCAGGTCTTATGACCAAATAAAATTACAATTCTATCAGATTTTCAAACAAATGGTTGTGTTTTATTTCACTGAAAGTTTTATATCTTTTTTTTCTAATTTTTTAAATAAAAATCTTGTCGAGTACATTTGGTCCTTCGAGCCTTTTATAGAATCAGTTCTTAAAAACTATAAACATTATTTGAACAATAAACAATTGTAGAAAAGTGTGTGCCGTGTGAGTGCTTTGAAAAATCGAATCTACGATTCATAGAAAAAAGAGTCACGGGACTTGAACTTTATACAAACAATTAATCGGTTTAACAAGTAATTTACGAAAGTTTCTTTCAAGAGATCTTAATTTAACTTAAAACTAAACTAAAATTAACAATACACATCTGAAGACGCCAACGGAGGCTCCAGATTTCAGCTTTAAATTTGCAGCAGCATACATTAGCAGCAGCCTACAGCAGCAGCAGCATACAGTAGCAGCCTACAGCAGCAGCAGATAAAGCAGTAAGTCTTGCTTTTGTGTCGTAAACTTGTCCTTTTACTTCATACCTGTCAATTTAAAGATTTGTATATCATTATGACTGATAATAAAAATTATAAATATGGTGAGTTACAAAAGGGGATTTTGAGTAAAATCATCAAAGATTTCAACAATTTTAAAAAAGCGCCAAAGGAACGTAAAGGTAGGACATATACATCAGGCCGTCTCAGTAAATTGGAAGAAGACTTGATGACTTCCAAATCCTACCATGAAGCTATCATTGGGGCAGGCATGCTGGAAGAAAATCTAAAACCAGATGAGTTGTTGGTCGTTTACGACCAAATAAACGAAATTTACCTCGAGTATAGGGCAGAGTTGGTCGACACAATTGAAAAATCCTCGCCAATCATTGCAGCTCATACAAATACAGGTGCTTCGAACTTTTCAGCATCTGCGTCATCATCACATTCGGGGATACGACTCCCACGGATTGATCTTCCGAAGTTTGATGGTTCGTATACAACCTGGCGCGCCTTTCACGATAGGTTTCAGGCCCTTGTACATGAAAACAAAAATATTGATGACATCGATAAGCTGCATTTTTTGCAATCATGTTTGATTGGTGATGCAAATCGATTTTTACAAAATTTTTCGGTCGAAGCAGCGAGCTACGAGAAGGCTTGGGAGCTTTTGAAGGAGAGGTACGACCATAAGCGCATTCTGGTCCACATCCAAATGCAGAACCTTTTTGGTCAGCCCTCCTTAGCTCGTGAGACTGCTGCAGGTATTAGAGATCTTCTATATACCACAAGAGAGTGTTTTTTTAGCGCTTGAAAACATGGATGTGCCGGTAGATAGTTGGGACACCGTCCTAATTTGGTTTCTTTACCAGAAGCTCCCTAATTCCAGTCAAAAGCTGTGGGAAGAGAAATTAGGTAACAGAAAAGACTTGCCTTCTTTCAAGGAATTTACCGAGTTTTTGGATACCCGTTTCCGGACCCTTGAAGTTGTGGGTCAACAAGAGCATGAAGCAGCATTCCGAGCCAAAGAACAGCCACCCGTTAGCACGAAGCGTGTCCAAGTCCCCAAAACCAAAGTTTTACACGCCAAGCAGGTTGTAAAGCAGCCAGTTAAGAAGCAGAACGCCGCCGTAGAGCAATTATCATGTAAATTGTGCAATCAGGGCAAACATACACTAAGGAAGTGCCAAAGTTTCTTGAACATGGATAATGTAAGACGGAGAGAGACTGTTCTTAGACTTCAAGTGTGTGAAAATTGCTTGTCTTATGGCCACCTTGTGCAAGCGTGTCTCAGTTTTAGCTCCTGCTTCTTTTGTCAGCAAAGGCATCATTCACTGCTACATCTGAATCACCAACAGAATAGCAGCACACACACACCACTACATCCTGCAGCGGGTACATCACAGCAAGTGAGAAATCATGCTCCAAAAACATATCAGGCGTCCGTGAACCCAAACGCGCCTGAGTTCCAGCCAATGGTAGAACAGCAACAGCTCCAGTCAAATGGACACATTGTTAACTACCACGCGTCGCATGGTGATCGTAATTTTACACACCAGGTGCTTCTGGCGACAGCAGTAGTCAAGGCACGAGCAGCAGATGGCAGGCTACGCCTCTTGCGAGCCCTGATTGACACAGGCTCCGAAACGTCTTTCATTACTGAAGCTGCTGCACAATTGCTGAAGCTGGAAAAGCGAAGCACCATTGCCGAGGTATCTGGGTTGGGGTTGGTCAGCAGCGGCACTACGCAACACTCCGTTGAAGTACGTTTTGCGTCCCGCCACTCAACGTTCGAGACTGCCATACAGGCTTTGGTTTTCAAGTCGCTGACTGGGCATCTTCCGGCCCAACGAGTGATACCCGGCAATTGGAACCACCTCAAAGGTCTCTCGTTAGCAGATCCCCATCTATACGAGCCAGCACCAATTGACCTGCTATTGGGAAGTGACGTTTGCGCTGAGATACTTCTTCCAGAAATAAGACGTCCAGAGGATGGTATCGGACCGATTGCACAGAATACGCATCTAGGGTGGATCGTGTTAGGGAGAGTTCCTGCGGAATCTCCCCGGCAAATACGAAGCTTCGTCCAACTAACGGATTTTTCCTCACAGCTGGAGAAGTTTTGGGAGATGGAAGAATTGCCGTTCCAGACACTTGAAACTGAAGAAAATATTATGTGCAATGATCATTTTGAAAAACATACGAGACGCTTACCTGACGGGCGTTATGAAGTGAAGCTGCCGTTCAGGGATGAAGCTCTTCCTGCAATGGGATCAAGTCGACAAAACGCCTTTCGACGGTTTCTCCACCTCGAAAAGAAACTTGATTCGGATCCAAAACTTCGTGCGGACTACACGAAATGTATTCGAGAGTATGAAGAACTCCATCACATGGAGGAAATAGATGCAAATGATGCAGTTTTGGATACTCCATTTCACTATTTCTTGCCTCATCATGCGGTATTCAAGGAAGCTAGCTCCACTACAAAGCTGAGAGTAGTATTTGATGCAGCAGCGAAAGCTTCGGATGGGAAATCCCTCAACGACCGTCTACTTGTGGGTCCAAAATTGCAGTCGAGTATCATCGATCTCGTTCTTAAATGGCGGATTCACCGAGTCACCTTTACGGCCGACATCGAAAAGATGTATCGGCAAATTTTGGTTAGTTTCCCAGACCGATACTATCAGCTGGTTATGTGGAGAGAGGAGAAGACGGCACCTGTGAAAATTTTCAAAATGAATACAGTTACCTTTGGCACAGCGAGCGCACCATACCTAGCTATAAAAATTTTAAAAAAAGTGGCTGATGATGAAAACGAAAATTTTCCGGAGGGGGCGAAGATTGTCCGCGAAGACATGTACGTTGATGATCTGATTAGCGGTGCGGATTCGATCGAAGAGGCTATACGAAAACGTGATGAAGCAAGGCATCTTCTGGCGTCGGCAGGGTTCAACCTGCGAAAATGGACAAGTAATATGAAGCAACTTGTGGAAGATATCCCAGTTCAGGATCGGGAGCTTGATTTTGAACTTCCATTTAGCCTGTCGAATCATGTGAAGACGCTCGGCATCAAGTGGTTTCCAATCGACGACTGCTTTTCTTATCAGAATCTGCAGCCTGCAACAGAAGCTACTACAAAAAGATCCATGTTGTCGACGATAGCCAAGTTATTCGATCCTCTTGGTTGGATATCACCATGCATCATCACAGCCAAACTAATGATGCAGCGACTCTGGGAGCTTGGTTGTGACTGGGATGAACCGATTCCAGCTGCGTTGAAAAAGGATTGGGACGCTTTTCATCGAGAACTTCCTCTGATCGAGCAGCTTCGAATTCCACGGTGGATCCAGATGAGTAAAACCAACAAGGCAATCGAACTTCACGGATTTTGTGACGCTTCAACGAAAGCTTACGGTGCAGCAGTTTATGTCCGCGTCCTGGATAGCGATGACAACATCCATGTTAATCTGCTGTTATCAAAGACTAAGGTAGCACCAAACCAGCGAACGGTAACGTTACCTCGCCTTGAACTTTGTGGCGCAGTAGTCCTGGCACAGCTGATGCAGTACACCAGAGAAGTCTTCGACATTCCCGATGTTAAGATGTATGCGTGGACAGATTCATCCATTGCCCTTGCCTGGATACGCGCTACTCCCGCAAAATGGACCACATTTGTATCCAACCGTGTGTCGGAAATTCAGCGGTTAGTAGGGATCGATTGCTGGGGACATGTAGCAACGCTTCATAACCCAGCCGATCTAGCGTCCAGAGGTGTATACCCGTCCGAAATGGAGTCACTTAAAGCTTGGTGGAACGGACCAGAATTTCTGCGGTATCAATGGGAGTTCGATGCTCCACATCAACCTATCGACATGGACACTGAAGAAGAAAAACGAGCGGTCAAGGTATTAAGCCTACAAATGAGTGACAGCGATACTTTTCTACAAGCTATCTACGACTCTTCGAGTCTACTCAAGGTCATCAGAATTATCGCTACTTGCTGTCGCTTCACAACAAAATGTCGACCTAAACTGGGACCAATTACAGGTCCACTTACTTCAAAAGAATTGGATATAGCTCATCTATTCGTTGTCAAGGCAGCACAAAGGGATATGTTTCAATCTGAAATTCGACAAATTGAACAAAATAACATGCCAAAAAATCTTCGTGCTTTGAACGTGTTCATTGATGCCCACGGCATTCTCCGAGTGGGGGGACGTTTAGAGAACTCCCTCCTCTCTTACGAAGCTCAACACCCGATATTGCTGCAAAGCAACCACCACTTCACGAGTTTGGTAGTTCGAGATGCTCATAAAAACACCCTTCATGGCGGCATTCAAGCAATGATAACTTACATCAGACAAAGATACTGGATCGGACAAATAAGAAGAAGTGTGAAACACCAGCTGTATAGGTGCCCTTCTTGCTACCGGCAAAAGGCATCAGAAATGCAGCAACAAATGGGAAATTTGCCTGCAGCGAGAGTGCGTATGTCTAGACCGTTCAGCCATACTGGCGTTGACTACGCAGGACCCATCGAAATCAAATCGTGGCATGCACGCGGTGCGAAAATTTTGAAAGGGTATTTTGCTGTATTTATCTGTTTGGCTACAAAGGCCATACACCTGGAAGTTGTGTCAGACCTGACAACCAAAGCGTTTTTGGCAGCGTTTCGACGGTTCACTGCTAGAAGAGGAAGCTGCAAGCAGGTCTACAGCGACTGCGGAACGAATTTCGTTGGTGCTAATAATGAGTTAGCAAAGATGTTGGCGGAAGCACAACACAGCTGGAAAGAAATTGCGGAAGTATTAGCGAATCAAGGTACCAATTGGCATTTTATTCCTCCTGCTTCTCCACACTTTGGTGGTTTATGGGAAGCGGGAGTGAAATCGGTCAAGTACCACTTAAAAAGAGTTGTAGGATCCGAAAGGCTAACCTTTGAGGAGCTCGCGACGCTTCTAACTCAGATAGAAGCGTGTCTGAATTCGAGGCCCCTTTGCCCTTTATCCGACAGCCTCGATGATTTGAATGCGCTCACCCCGGCGCACTTTCTGGTTGGCGAATCACTGTATGCCATACCACAAGGTGAAATCACCAACAACATCACTCATTTGGACCGATGGAAACGAGTTCAGGCCTTGGCGGAAGGATTCTGGAAAAGGTGGAATTCCGAATATTTATCGCGGCTTCAACAACGCCCAAAGTGGACACAAATCCAAAGAATGCCGAAAGTAGGAGATCTAGTGCTCATCAAGGATGAACGCGTACCACCAACGTACTGGAATCTCGCACGAATTGAAAGCACGCACCCTGGATCGGATGGACTTGTGCGCGTTGTCACGGTGAAGACCAAAACCGGACAGATGAAACGTCCCGTAACAAAAATTTGTCTCTTACCGTCGAATGAGTCTTTCGAACAAACTGCTATAGTTTAATGCTGAAATCCAAACCAATATTTTCATCTAAAAAAAATATAAAAAATCCACTTTCAAAACCAATATTCAACTTAATGAACCAAGTCACTTTCGTCCGTAGAGAAAAATAAAACAATTTGGTTAAAAATATTTTGTATTTATTGAAATTAATCCATGAAATAAATAATAATCATCTGATCAAAAATTATCCGGTTAAGAATAAAACACCAATGTAATTTAATAATTTATTTAATTTCACATAATCAAAACAAGAAACAAAAAAATAACATCTTATTCAAATTCGTATTGCCACAAAGCATAAATAATTTCAATAAGATCACAATAAACGCACTGTAAATAATACATGCAACTTTATAATTTGCCAAATAAAATAATACAAATCAAATTTTAATAATTTATTTTAAATAAATAAACAAACAAACTTCACTTCGAATTCAGCAGAATAAAATCCACATCATCCGTCAATAAAAACAACAAAAAAAAATCCATTGACATACAATTCAATTGCATTACAAAAAAAAAAAAAAACATTCTTTCATTCGCTTCGATTCGCATGTCAAATCCCGTCGGCAAAATAATTTTCCGAGTTAATTAAAACAATCAAATATTAAAACCGACTTCGTCACTAAATCAACACAAATCACCGATTAAATTATGCAAAATTCATAAAATTCAAAAACAAAATGAATCACAACAATGAAATTAAATTTAATAACAAAGAAAAACACAACCACGATCGAACGTGATCAACAAATAATTCGTCGAAGACAATTTCACGAATTTATCCACAATTATTAATCAAATACACCGCACTGGTTTGATTAAAATAACTATTATTTCACAATAATTACACAACACTATAATTTGCATCTAATAATATTATCATTCACATAAATAATATTACTTTTAATTTTTTTGCAAATTCGAACATTTCACGTCACAAAAGGTAAACAAACTTCGCGGGAAACCCAATTGGAAGTCGAATACTTTCCAATTGGAAACTGACCTTCCCCACTGTTATGTCCAATACATAACCATGTATATATATAAAGGAGCACATAACGCCAATCTGTCTCATATTATATACAATCATATAAAATTGAATTTCAATTATAAAATAATCAAAAGGCACCATCAGCCAAATATTATAAAATATAATTTAAACATAATACAAATATGCACTCACACATAATCTGCCACACATCGCGATCGCGAAAAAACAATAATCGTACCCATGTGGTCCGTTCCTTTTCTCTAAAAATGTTAACAATTGTTGATGTGTCAAAAAAAAATGTTGGAATGTCATTGTTAAGAATGTTACACTTTGTAACATTTCATTTAGGAACGATCAATGTTGAAAATATTGTTGATCTGTCAAACGGCAAGGTTGGAAAAAAAATCGAAATGCATTTAGAATGAATAATCAAGAAAAAACTATTTATTGCATAAAATTCATTGAAAGTAAATACATATAATTTCTAAATTAAATTTCTATTAACTTTAACTAACTATGAGCACAAATTTCTTTACCAAAAATCACGGAATTGATAAAATGCAATGTCGAAAAAAAGTAAATTTATCATAAAACTATTCAAAGCCCAAAAACAACAGTAAAATTAATTAAATTAAAAATACATATTTGCAAAAATTCTAACAATTCTAAATCCAAACAACGAAAAGTAAACAAAAGATAATCACAAAATAAAAAATTGCAGTTTCAGCTGTTTTTGACAGATCAACACTTTCAATTCTTGTCGAGGAGATGAGTTGGAAATTGTTACAAAGTGTAACATTCTGACACTTCAACATTGAGTTTAGGAACGATTTTATGACGTCATAATGTTACACGATGTTACAATTTGAGAATTTAGGAACGATCAGTGTTAACAATTGTTAACAATTGTTAACATTTTAGAGAAAAGGAACGGACCAATGTCGTCGCGCGCCCACTTCGCCGATACAAACACACAAAGATTCACAAGTAATACCACTCAACAAAGACTCACCTCAAATTTGGAGCTTTCTGTACTAATTATTACACAATAACGACCGATCAAATAATTACCACACGATTAAATAAACACTAACTATTAAAACAATTACGAGTTAAACGAACACGAGACAATTCACTACCGGCCAGACAGAATGGAAAATTGCACATTGTACAATGGCGACGATACTACGAGGGTAACAGCAACTATTGTATGACGAAATCTTCATTCATTCACGATAGTAAAAACGAGATGAAAAACAATTAACGAAGTATCCGTTTTCTGTTTATACTATGTAGAATCTTGTTGACTCTGTTTGTTGTATTTATTTATACTAAAAATTGAACACTAATGTTTTTGTCTCTTTTCATGTGAATGAGATAAGAAGAGGTGATGGTTGATGACAGCAAGTACAAATTATAATCATGCCGATAATGCAGTGCAGAAAATCGAAACTGAAGCAGTGATGCCAGAACGAAACTATTTCCACATTTACACTGGACTTTTAATTTGGGTTCTGATTACATTTTCCTTGCATCGTGAGGTGGGAGAATGTACGAATGTACAAGCAACAATTTAATGAGAGCTTAAATTAAGTAAATTAATGTACCAGATTTATAAAATGCAGACGTACCATCAACATTAAACCAATAGGTTCCACAATTCAGCAAATCAATAAATCTAATGAAATGTCAAAAAATTGATGTGATGACTGTACAATTCAACTATACATCAGGTCTTATGACCAAATAAAATTACAATTCTATCAGATTTTCAAACAAATGGTTGTGTTTTATTTCACTGAAAGTTTTATATCTTTTTTTTCTAATTTTTTAAATAAAAATCTTGTCGAGTACACTTTCATTATTTAGTTGTAAAGTAAAATTCAATCGAGTTGTTGAATAAAAACCAAATCACTTTCTTTTTCAAGATGGTGACCTTCCCCTTACCCCGGGCACCCCAAAAATATTTTTCGAGAAATTAAGAAAAAACAAAATTTAACCCCCTTTTCCCTTCCCCCTAAAAAATTTAGCCCCGGTCCAAATTTACGTAAACTTTAAGGAAATGCTTAAGATGTCCAAACAAAGCTCGTCACCAAAATACAATTTGCCATTTTTTTTCAAATTTTCCTGGGCTATTAATGGTAAAATGCAGTAGCGTAGCTAGGGGGGGCGAAGGGGGCGGTCGCCAGGAGTAAGGGGCGGCAAATGGGAAAATCATCTTTGTTGTTCATGAGATGTTGTAAACCAATTACAAAAGTTTTTTTTTTGGTAAAAGTTTTATTAAATTTTTATTAGAAAACATACATTTATTTTTATAGTATGCAAATTTGTAGGGGAGGCAAAATCAACCTCGTTGTTCATGAGAAGTTGGAAAAAACACAAGTTTAATTTTTGTTCAATAAATAGTTCAATCAATTTTTATTAAATTGAAATCAATAGGGGTGCAAAATCATCATCGTTGTTTATTACATAAGAAATAAACAAAAAAGTATTATTTTTTTAAGTTAAAAATTCTATAACATTTGTAGGTATATGAACGTTCAATCTTTCATTGTGTTCAAATCACTAGGGACGGCAGAATCATGACCGTTGCTCACTATCGAAGTTGGTAATAAACACAAAAGTTTATTTTTTTAAATTAACAATTCTTTCAAATTTTGAAACAAAATGATGGCTTTCGTAATGACCATTCTCTTTTGTAGCTTTATATATATGTGTTTGTTAATTTTCTCAATTTAGAGTTCAGAGGGGTTGACCTTTCTAAGAAAATTTTTCGCGTTAGATTTGAAAGAAAAAATGCTGTAGATTGAATATTTTCTATAATGATTTGTTTTTGTTTTTTCAAAAATAAAAAAATAAATATTATTTAAACAAAACTGATAAATAAATAAAAATAAATAAGACATTACATTAGTTTTTTTTAAACATAAAACCAGCAAATAAAAAAAGCTCTAAATCATACAATCATATGGATGCATTCAACACAAGGAATTTTAAAAAAATATGAGTTTTTTTTGCGAATGCTTGAAGATTAATTTTTTTTTCGTAGAATGAAGTGCAGTATGTAGATTTTGCAGAAAATTTATTTTGAGAAAAAATGCATTAGATGAACAGTCTACTCCAATTTCAGTGAAGTAACAACTCTGTAGTCAGACACTCAGTAGTGACTTAGCCTTGGCTTTGACCCATTCATGGTTCATGATCATTAGATCTGAGAAATATGAACATTATGCAATTTCTCAGTTTTGCTCTCGAGTACTGATGAAACAAAAGGCTTGTCTCACCAAGTAAAATCTCACCGAGCGCTCTATATCAAGTTGACGTAGGCGGAATGTTTTGGTGGAACAAGATTATCTGTTCAATCGTACTGAAATTATGGAAACAAAATTTTAACTTTGCTTTAAATATTTAAATGTAAAAGCACACAACATTATGAAATGAATGAAAAATAAAATTAAGATCAATATAGTTTTCCTGTTTATCAACATTTAACCTCTATTTTGTATTTTTGTATCATTTTCGTACTTGCACATCACCGAGAAATTGCAATTTGGCTTTCAAATGAACAGTTTTAGCTGAGAAAGAACATTGAGAAATGAATCTAAAAAAATTTTCGTCTCAGTAATCTCTGAAGAAAATCTTAGTGCTCAGAAGAGATTTTTTGTCCAACTTTAAAAATCTCTAAGCTCTCAGAGTATCTCATTTCAAGTATCATGTGCCTATATTATATACATATGTACAATCGGTTTAAAGTTAAATCTCAGTAGGTCAGAAAAAAAAAATTCATTCAGCAGATATTGCGGCAAAGTGGCGTGTATCAATATTTCGCAGAATGTAATTCCTTGCATTTATAAAAAAAAATATTTTAATCAAAATTTTGTCTGCAACTTTAGGACCGATGATATGAAGGTACCTATCACAATTTTTTTTTATTAAAGCTAAGTATACAGTTCTTTTGAGTAAAAAAATTCTTCAAGGTGAGAAAAAAAAATATTTTCCACAGAGAAAAAATGTCCGGGGTGTAAAATTATTTTTTATTTGTCGTCAGTTTACAGTTTAGAAAAAAAAATCGCAATGAGACTGATCTATATAAAAAAGCAAACACAAATGCCAAACGCAATTTTTTTCGGAAAAAGAATGTCAGTGACATTGTTTTGTACGAACAAAAATCGAGGTGAATATAAAATTTGTTTTCTTTGGGTAGTTCACAGTTCGATAAAAAAATTTAAACGTCAACAAAAATTTTTCTCGCAAAAAGCGCTCCCATAAGAAATACATGTAGTTTTTTTTTCTTCAAGGAACTGTATACTTTGCTTAAGTATTGTTAGAACGAAGGGGCGGCAAATTATTGTTTTGCCCGGGCGGCAAATATCCTAGCTATGCCACTGGTAAAATGTACGAATTTTGAAAACTTTTCGCATATTATAGAGGTTGTCTATGCCAGCGGTTCCTTATCATTTTTAGTCATGGAACACTTTTCAGGCGAGAAAATCCTCGCGGAGCACTTCGTATTCCATTTTACGCCTTCCTTACGAAATTGCTTCGCATTTCAGAAATTAAAGTTTTATTGCCCTTGATAAGTCCTGTAAATTCGTATATTATTATTTAGGAGAATAACTGATACATTAAATATTTTCTGGTGCATATTATATCAGCATAATAGAAGCGTCGTACCAATGTGTCCTTAATCTCGGTGTCGTGAAATAACGCCAAGCCTTTGCAATGGTGAAATAAGGCCAAATTTCAACATTTGGGCCGATTCCACTTTAACAAGACCGATTTGTGAAAGACATCTAAATGTGACCTTTTGCTCACTTAACGAAAGCAACTGTAGACTATTTTATAGAGAAATTGGTTTAACCGTGTATAGTAGGGAAAAAGAGTATTTAAGTGTAAAGTTAATTCAATGCTATTAGTTGATTCAAAATGGATATTTTTGAAGATACCTAATTTAAGGAATTGTGAATGTCATAACTCATTCCGAAATTTAAAACATCTCCGCTATAAAATGCCTTCATAAAGAATTGTTTAGCTTACGCATCAATAACAATATATTAGATAATCTCCAGTTTTGTATAAACGAAAAATAAAAAATTAAATACTTCCTAAAACTTACGTAAAGACACGGAAGATGAACTTGTCAGATTAAAATTTAAAAAAATCACGCAAGGTATACTGTAAAAAAATGTTGCCCAAGGGAAGATCAATTTGGGGTGTGAAAAATTAAAATTCACGTGAATTTTTAATTTTCACACCCCAAATTGATCTTCCCTTAGGCTAAACTTTTTTCCAGTACGCTTTGCACGAATTAAGGGACATCATTTTAGGAGTAGATCATTTAATTTCGTGAAAGTGTTTTTAAATTCATTAACGATATAAAAATCGAAAATAAATAGTTTTGTTTAACAACACCGATCCAAAATTGAAATAATAATTTCAAATTAAATAACGAAAGTCTAATTAGGCAAAATATATAGTTGTTCCGACCATAGAGCAAAAAAAAAATTCACTCAAACCCAAATTTTAAAGCGCAATAAGGCCAAATTGGTCTTATTTCACTTTGGCAAAGAGAAATAAGGCCAACTGTTGAATTTGGTCTTATTTAACTATTGCAAAGTGAAACTAGGCCAAATTTTACTAATTTGGCCTTTTACACGGCACCTTTAACTTCTCTTTATTGCTCCTATGAAATGACAAAGGAGCTTCCCCTTCAATAATCATCCTGTAAAATTGTTATACAATCATAGTGTAAGGGTGTGTTATTTCGTTTCTATATTGCTTGTTTTAGTGAATATGGTGAGGTTTAAGGTGCCGTCACACCGTGCAAGTAAAGTACTTGCAGCAAGTAAAATGATTGCTGCAAGTAAAACTTGCCTGGTGTGACGACCCGAAAAGTACTTGCGGCAAGTAATTGTTGCAAGTGATTTACTTGCGAGCAAGTACTTGCGGCAAGTAAAACTTGCCTGGTGTGACGACCCAAAAAAGTACTTGCAAGCAATTAATTGCAGCAAGTGATTTACTTGCTTGCAAGTACTTGCGCAAGCAATACTTGCACGGTGTGACTAGGTCCTGCAAGCGCTTGCAAGCAAGTAAATCACTTGCCGCAAGTACTTGCCACTTGCAGGATTTGCGCAAGCAAGTTTTTTACTTGCGTGCAAGTGAACGTATGTTTTTCGATCAAAATTACAGAAAAAATCGTCTCCCTCTGCCTAGAAGTCTCTCAGCAGTATTGTAAAGTACGTGTTTTCAGCACCACGTTCAAAAAAGGGTCATACCAAATTTATTTATTCGATCAGCCACATTTTGTTGATTCAAATGCTGTAGCATAAAACAAGGTCTCGTGGTGTTTTTTAATGCATGTTTTTTGATAATAATAATAATAATAATAATAATAATAATAATAATAATATTAATATGAACGACTGGGTCGTACGTAATTGCTCTTATGCTTCAACTTGCTTGGATCTTATGATCTTTTAAAAATATTTGAATAATTAAAGAAAAATACAACGAAGCATCAGGCTCTTTCTTTCAATTGTAAAAACAACTCACCGTATTTTGATTGAAATCGGTAGAGCAATTAATGAGAAAGTCGTAGAAAAAAAAATGTATGCAGAAGGTACCGCTGATAACAGTTTTTAGTAAATTTTGTATCAGAAAGTTCAACTCGCTTACAATCAAATCACTTCATGCAAGCAATCGCATGTTTTTTTTTACTAATAATACTCAACAAGAATCAATTGCCTAGATTTTAACAAATCTTCATGTTCAAAAACCATTTCCATGTAAAAAATTCGTCTTCCAAATCTGGATTATCCATTTAAATCTATTTCTGAAGAAACAATAAACCAAATTGAACTGAAAATGGCAAAACCACACCGGTTTACACGTGCAAGTACTTTCAGAAACTAATTTCAGCAAGTAATTTCAGCAATTACTTGCAGCAAGTACTTTCAGCAATTAATTTCAGCAAGCACTTGCTTGCTCGGTGTGACGACCTGAAAAGTACTTGCAGCAAGTTTGTTTTGCAAGCAAGTAAAAAGTAGTTTCAGCAAGCAATTTACTTGCCTGGTGTGACTGCTCTCTGCAAGTACTTGCACGAATATTTCAAATTCAAAATTTTTTAAACAATTGCTGCAAGTACTTTACTTGCACGGTGTGACGGCACCTTTATAGCTAGGCTGACCTTTAATTTCTTTATTTGAACTTAATTTATTCGCTCCACTTAAACAGAAGAATATTATTTTGAATTTTCTTTAAAATCAGAACACAGGTTTACAAGGTTTTCAACACGACTAAGTAAGAGTTGATCCAAGGGTAGTTTTTTGTGCTGAACTCAAATCCGCTATCCGTTTTTCGCTATCAGCTCTGGTTTTTGAGATATAACCGTTAGAATGTGCCAAAAAAACAGTTTTTTCGACACTTTTGGGGCTATGTAACTATGCGAATTGATTTTTATTTTTTTTTAATTGTACAGATTTCTGAAACTACTAATCTTAATCTTCAAAATTCAGCTCTAATCGTCCCAATATCTCTTTGACTTTTTGAGAAATCCTCAGTTGCATTTTTCGATATATTGTGATGAGCAAGGAGAGCGACTTCACCAATATTCAGAAAGAATAGATAAAATTTACAAAGGTTTTTGGGATGATGGTATGTTAAGTGACTATTGTTAGTTTCTTGTACGCCAAACGGACCAAAATTTATATAGACCGCGCAGCTCCAGTTTACTTTGTTTTAGTTTGTAAGAGTTATTTCAAATTAAAAAAAAAACTGTGGTCAAAAACGGGTGGTTTTTTAATTTATTTCCAAAAGTTGAGCTGATAGCAAAAAATGGATTTCAGAATTGAAATCTACACTAAAAACTCTTTTTAGAACATATTTTACCTGCTCCTGTTGAAAATGACGTAGGCCAAAGAGAAAGAGACTACTAACTAATTTAATATCTCTAAAAAAGTAAAGGTGATATTGGAACGATTAAAGCTGAATATTGAAGATTATGATTAGTACTTTTAGAAATCTGTTCAATAAAAAAAAAAAAATTATTTCGCATAGTTACATAGCTCACAAAGTGTCGAAAAAAACGGTTTTTTGGCACTTTCTAACGGTAATATCTCGAAAACCAGAGCTGATATCGAAAAACGGATAACGGATTTGGGTTCAGCGTAAGAAATTACTTTTAGAACAACTTCCACGTGTGGAAAAGTTAACCGATATTTGTAGGTAAACCTGTGTAATTATAAGCCTGAGCACTGGCATTTGTTTTCTAGGTGTCTGAATTTAATCAAATTCCCCTGGATAAATAGAAAATAAAGTGTATTCATGCTGTTCTCTATAAATGAGTCGGTAAACATCGACCGAAATTTGCGTCTTAGAAGGGTACAACAGCATCTAACTGATGAACCCAACTGTTGAACCTGGGCGAAATGCAATATATGGAGTAGAGCTCACTTAAACTTCATTATTTGAACTAAGAAACAAGTTACATTAACAAAACAAACAAATACAATTTTACCTTAAAAAATAATGAATTCAATAATAATATTTTTATCACTATTTTTATGTTTGTTATTTATTTTGTATATGCTATAAGGAGAGGCTGACCAGACGTCCTCTTTTAAGAGGACATACCTTCTTATTGCTTTGAAAAAAATGTCTGGTATCTTTCCGGGGAATTTTGGGAAAAAATAATGCCATCTTATTGGTCAGTAATTGGTCAGAAAAGATCAACTAGTCCTAGAAATAAGTCAGCCCTAGATAACTTGTACATAATCAAGGGTTAAAGTTTCTCAAGGTCACGTGCGATTTTTGGCACCTCATTTGTGGGATATTCCCAAAAAATGTTTAGACACCATCTGAAAGATCTCTAGTTCGTGATAAAAGGTCAACTATTTTCAGTAATTGGTCAGCCATAGATTTTTTCTATGAATTTATAAAGTTCGTTTCAAGGTCACAAAAAACAAATGTTTGGCACCTCATTTGGGTCAATTAATAAAATATGTATGTCATTTGAAATTAACGGCTATAAAAGGCCAGCTATTTTTTGTAATTGGTCACCATCAGTGACATAGTGAGGGCTTTGTCATACGCAATTCGTTTTAAGTTCAGTTTAACTTACATGGATTTCTTAGCGAAAAACCACTGCAAACTATATCCAACAAGATTAGAATTGCTAATCATTAAGTGGGAAATTTTTTTGCCCGGTGCCAGGCATAGTTTCTATATATGTAAAAAAGTCTTATCAATAATTCAACAAGTCCAATCCTTAATGCTAAGTCTTCTACTTGGCTGATTTATTTCAGTAATATATAGAATTTGTATTATAAAACCTTCTCATATAGTAATTGGTCACCCATAGATCTTTTCTTATGAAATTTTATTGAATTTGTTGAACAAAAATTCAAGGTCATAACGATTTTTGGCACCTCATTTATGGGAAATTTGCAAAAAAGTAATACCACCCGAAAGGCCCTAAACTCTGTATAAACGATCAGCTAGTTTCAGTAATTGGTCAGCTATACATTCTTTTTTACCATATCTTAAAGTTTTTATTTTACAAGGTCATGAACGATTTTTGGCACCTCATTTGGGTAATTTAACAAAAAAAAATTATACTATCTGATAGGTAGCTAGATTGCCATTAAAGGTCAGTCGGTTTCAGTAATTTGTCAGGCATAGATTACTTTTATGAATTTTTATCCATATGCCAAAAATTCTTCGTTGCCTTGAACAAAAAACTTTGGTAAAAAAGTATGTATAGCTAACCAATTACTTAAACTAGCTGATCTTGTATTAAGAGCTTAGAGCCTTTTGACTGGTATTAATTTTTTGCAAGTGTCCAATAAATGTGGTGCCAAAAATCGCGCGTGACCTTGAGAAACTTTAAGCCTTGACTACATGTTATCTAGGGCTGACCAATTTCTAGGACTAGGTGACCTTTTCTGACCACATATGAGGTGCCAAAGGCCCAGAGCCCAATGTCTCTTATTTTTTGGTGTTCTCAGTTAACTAAATGTTTCTACTTCACAAAACTATAATAACACTTTGTTCAACACTTAATCAAATTTTTTTTAATCTTTCTAGTGTGCACACAACCTACAATATACTTTTTACCTGAACTCAAATTCTGTTCTGAGCCTCAGCTAATTTCCAGCCACAGGGAGTGAGTGAGATAAGTCAGTTTTCGATGAAAATCGATTCAACTAGTAAAAGTGAGTGATTGAAATGAAATGTCAGATTACTCGCCAGATATTTCCGCCCTGACCTAGTGTATGTGTTGGTAAATTTCCACTTTTGGAAAGATATGTCGCACCTCCGGTACAATAACGACGTAATTGCACTTTTCTTAAATGTTGAGGAAACACGTTTAAAGTTTGCGTGCTTATTCAAAATACAATAACGCTCTAAAATAGGCCTACAGAATCGACTTCAAGAGTCCTAAAAATAGCTGATTATTCAGTGTGTTAGATTTCATATTATTACCTTTTATATCTTTCACCAGCTTCTTTTTTGAGCTTTTGGAGGGTTTGAGGAACCTCAATTGTGTCATTTTTGATCCAGGAATTAATTTTTTTTGACAGTTGAGTCGTTCTTACTCTAAATTAATGGGCATTTTGGAATTGAAACACGCTTTTTAAATGTATTCAAAAATGTAAGTTTATTTAAAAAGGCTGTTGTTAAATGTCTCATAATATTGAGGAACAATGTTTTTTTTTTATTAAGTGGTCTTCCTTCTTTCTGTTTGGAATTGGAATTTTGCATGTGTAGGCTGGCGTTAGCTTAATATTTTCAAATGGTTTAATGTTTATAGCTCGTCCACGGCCTCGAATTGGAGCAAGGATCCACTCTCCTTCGAAGGAAGTCTTGTATTTGTAGGTTTCCAATCCTTTTTCAAATGTAACCATTTTCAACTCCGAAATTTTAATTTGGTCGTTGTTCGAGTTTTTTGTTAGGTTAAAGGACATTTCATCTGTCAACAATTTTAGGTCTACAAAGTCCTTGTAGCTCATTTCAATTACTTGGTACGGAGGCCCCTTTTTCCGAGCACTTATTCGAATAAGTGATATATACGTGATGTATACGTGTATATACAAACAAAGTGTAAATTAAAGAGCACTTAAAACAAACAAACAAAAAACTCAGCAACAACGACGCAAAGTGCAGTTATGTCATTGTTGCCCTAAAATACGCACTCATTTACTGACCTTTCGTACGTTACGGCGCGGCGTTCTAATGACTTTGCACAACTACTTTTTACGAAGTATCGCGCGCAACTGACAATTATGCCTTTGTTGCATTGAAAAGTTTTTTTGTTTCAGCTTTTGTGGCGCGCAAAGTACAATTACGTCTTTCTTGCTCCGAAAAGTTTTATAGATTCAGCTTTTGTGTCAAACAAAAAAGTGGCTTCTTTTGGACACTAGCAAAGATACAATTACGTCGATTTTACCACATATAAAACTTGAAATTTGGGACATTATGGCGTTTTTAACTCAATCTCACAAAAAACTGCAATTACGTCGTTATTGTACCGGAGGTGCGATGTGTGCTTTTCTTCGAGAAGGCCTTTGATCAAGTCAACGTAGAATATATGGAGATGGAGATCACTGTTTGGTACAGGCATTCCCCATTGCCATTATTAAAGAGTCTTACCACAATGCAAGATGTTTAGTTTTAACAATGGGCAGCTATCCGAGTCTTTCGAATAATTTCTATCACCAATTCTCTTTGGTGTTGGCGCGATAGACGATTGACAGCTTGCGTTGGAATAGCGGATAGAGACAGGGCATTCAATCGAGACTGCTGTAAATGCTTTGCCATTTAGATTGCGCCGATGACATAGTCGCCTGGCAAAAAAACATCAATGTGCTGAACGGGATGTGCCAAACACTGCAAGTGAAGAGAGAGTTGAGTGGTCTAAGAATAAAAGCCAAAAGATACAAATAATGCTCTACAGGAGACGCCAGTTGAAGAAGTCGAACAGTTACACTACCTTTTGGCAGTATTATGTTTCAGTTAATGGCGGAATGGATTTGGACGTTCAAAATTGCCTTCGGTACTCTGTCCCCAATTTGGAATTCCAGTCAAATCTTCTTACGCACTATGTTGAGATTCTTCGAATCCAAATATAAAATCCGTGATGTTATATGCTTGCTAAACCAGGAAGGTGACGACAACCATCTCGAGGAATTTACAGGCTATTGTAAATCGCTATCTACACACACCACATCGTAAAGGTTCATTGGGTACAAATTATACCTAACCAGGAATTAAGAGTGGTTTGACATCGATATAAGAAAGTAAACATTTTGATGGATCGGACACTGAGAAAACCAAACGATGATATTCCGAAGCAGTCCTTTGAATGAAATCCTCAGGGTGCATTGCGGGTTGGAAGACCAAGAACAACATGAAATAAACTTCCTTATCAGAAGCGGAACCCCAGAGAAAGACGTGGCCACATTTAAAATAGGTACCTTGCTGCAGGCCGTGAATAAGGATGGAGATAATTTGCTGGCGACTTATGCCCCAACCGGCGTTACAGGACACGATGATGTCATGATTCCACAAATAAAGTGCTTAAATACCAAAAGCTTTTTTTTTAACAACAAGGTTAACTTTTATGTCGATAACACCCTGTATTCATATTACGTACATATGTAGACTTTATTTCATTTCTGTTGGTTCTTAAAATATAAGAACAAAGTATTGTAGAACTTTTTTTAGGTAAACGGGATACCCCACATACATTTTTTGTTCTTCAGTTTCTTTATTGAAACAATTGTTTCCTTCCAGAGTATGGCATAAATCAAATAACATTTTAGGCAAAAACAAAAAAAAAGTAGAACACACCGGAAAAGTCTTTTAAGGTCTTAGCAAGAACATAAAATGAAATCTATTTGAGATTGATGCCTTTAGGTGTTTCGCTGTTGCCACTACCTCAACCGCCTTCTTCTGCCGCCTGTACTACCAAAACAACAACAAAACACATCACCCACACGTGTACTTTTAGGATTAAGAAAGGCACCCATAACTTTATTTTATTTGTTTTTTAAAGTTCAGCATGAGTTTTTCAAGGCATAGAAAACAAAAAGAAAATCTATTCAACATAACCTATATTCCACAAAATGTGAATTGTGAATTGTGTTCTTTCGTATCTTGAGTTTATGCGTTTACGGAGAGATAAAAATTGATCGATGATTATATTATTGTTTTAGTAATTCTTAAAAAAAAAAATTTTGTATAAGTGATAGAATTTAATGTGGAAATGTAAGGTGGTCTATGGCTATTGGTATATCTACCACATGAATGGGATCCCCTTTTCCCTACTGGGTAAACAATTCTGAGCTTCTTATGAAACGGAACAGACTACCTTCGTCTATTGGATCATTGAAGTAGAAATCTCCAAGATGGAGTCTTCGTCTATGAGATAGAGTAGGACAGGAGCATAGAAGATGAGAAATCGATTCTACCTCTTCCTCATCATTAGAGAATACGCAAAGATGCGTTGAGTGCTTACCTATAAGACAGTGTCCGGTTATGATACCTTTTCACCTATTATGGAACTAATGTGCAATCAGCTTAGAGATATCAAACACTTAGATCGCTTTAAATTCTTCATTGGCCAGATTTGCTTTGTTGTCAAACAAGTGTTGATTTATCCAAAGTAAGACCCAAATATTTTGCTATATTAGTGAATGTTAGCGGAGTACATTTGATAGAAGGAGGATCTATGTATATGAGGATTTTATTTTATGAGGGTAGGCATCTAGACCACACCAGGATCCACCGGAAACGCCTACTACTATAGATGTGGCTAAAGCAACATCGTTCGCATAGGCATGCAGATCCATTGTGGTACCCTAGGGAAGTGGTAATGATTTGTGCTTTAGTATTACGACCACTTCTTTGCTTTCTTTTTCCTTCTCGCCCATCTTAGCCAGTCTTCACTAAGTTGGTCAGTGTTGAGTGACCTGAGGAGATATCTCTCAATTCGATCCTTCGGAATGTGTGGTCCTGATAAGCTTTGCTCTAGGCCTTGAAAAATCACTGATTTCATTCTTCCCATGAGGCGAAGTTCAGCGTTTGGCAATGGAGCTTCAGCTTTACCAACAAACTCTTGGGGCCATGTAAAGGTATGTTCATCTTCACATGTCAACATTTCGAATCCTTGGTAGGTGCTGAGAGTACCGAAGAGTGGCAGTGGCTGGCTCTTTACGATAGCCTCGTTAACCTCCTGAAAGATCTGAAGTTCCATCAATTGCCATTGGTCGTCCGTCAGCTTCCGTGTATAGTCTCAGTGGCAACTTGCTGGCCTACTACAGAGACCTTGGAGACTCTGGCTTTTTAATTTTTATTGGTCGACGATACGGTTGATGGTGAGATCGTATCGTTCTTCGCTCGCTGGGACGTACCTGCATTGGCTGGTGGATCAGTGGATGGCAAGGTGCTTCCCTTAGACACTTCCAATGCGGTGTCACTGGAGCGCGCTATAGTCGTCTTGTTGTCGTGTTTGTAAGTTATTTGTGGTGTCGTCTGGAGTCTTTGTTTGGATCTGTCTAGAGCCAGCCGTTCCTTAGCCCTAAAGGTTTCAGGGTCTTTGGTTGCTAGGAACCGGACAGTCCTCGCATCAAGCGACCATGGTGTACTCTTAGTGATGGAGGGAATTTTCGATATAGTGTTGAGTTGAGTAGCAGACAAAAGTCGCGTGTATGCTTGTTCGAATGGTGAATACCAATCAATCTTTCAAAGATTTTAAGAAGGAATGATGATAGACTAATAGGTCTGAGATCTTTCAGGTGAGCATTTGTCAGCTTTGGGTATAAAAACAACCTTGCAACCTTGACTTCTCTCCATAGCAGGGAAATGTGGACCAGGTCTATAAGCAACTAGTTGGAATAGTCTCCAGAATTGGCAGAATTAAATCAGAATTCATTAAGAGTTCGGCAGGTACTAGCCCGTAGTTGGATCCTGCAGACTTGTATGGTTTGAAGCTGTCAAGCGCCCATTGCGGCTTGTCCCTAGTAATCAGACCTTGTGTATATCTTGGTTCATTGTCTGACCATTTATGGTCGAAGATATTAATATTTTGAAAGCTTACAGGGAATTGAGTTGAGCGATTCTTCGCAAGAGTTCGTCGATGAGCCATCAGTATTTTTCAAGCAGCTATGTACACACTACTCAATTTGAAGAGAAAATTCTTCTTAGCTTATCCGATACTAGTCGAGTACTTTTAAGTCGATTGAAACATTTACGACAATCCTTCCTGAGTGGTTTAATCCCTCCAATGTGGCTTCTTTTTTCCCCTTACTTGAGTAAGTGGACAGGGAATAGCCATGGATTTGTAAAGGGCTAAGGCCGATTTGGTCTAACTTCATCAGCAACTCATGCTCACTCAAACGAATGAGGTTAAGGTAGTCTGCGGTCTTCATTTCGGACAGTCAATCGACTTAAGTAGAAGACTGAACCGTTGTCAAAGATGACCTGGATTCCTCATCAGTTTTGGATGGAACGCTAATGGATGCACCACAGTCCTCTCCCTCAGCCTCAGCTTCAGGGTTTTGTAGAGGGAAGCGATCCGCGTCAACCTTATATTTTGTATTTACTTTGAGGATATCACTTTAGGTCTTGGATACACCGCAATGGAGAGTACTGATGTTAGGCACCTTGGGTCATATCGGCATGGTACCTTCTAGAGACCTTTGTCGCTTTGACGTGGAGTCACCGCTTGTCTGCGCATTTGCTACAATGCTAAATGCATATTTTATCCTGGCGCCCAATTCCGTCTACCTTTCGACCTCCATTTTATTACCAAAGGTCTTGAGAATCCTAGCAGCTGTCTACCTGACCTTAAAGCTGTCCTTTGATGGCCTGTTCCGTGTATTTTCGGGCAATTTCTTCGGGGAGAACCCCCTCCAGTGATGTGAGGACCATTAATTACAACCCTAGCACCACCGAGTTGGGCATCTCCTCGTGACCCACGTACTCGGGATAGCTTACTCTTTTTAGTAATGGAAGGAACATAATACACAAATCCCTACGAATACTGAAAGTAAGTACATATGTCTACCATTACACTTCTCTCGCTGCGATCAGTTTTTAATGAGTGATCACGACTTACCACAACCTCCTCACTGACACAGAGCATAGGAAAAATGGTAAACAGCTCTGTCAACGCACCGTGCTATCGCCCGGTTAAGAAGAAGAACCGGTCTCATTCCTTGATATTCTATGTTTCTTGTTTGTGAGTTAATATAAATCCCACGAGTAAGCGCAGAAAGTTTCTTCACATAGATTGGCATAAACGGTGAAGACTAGCTGATCCGAAAAGTGTTAAAATTCGGATACTCCGTTTACGACGTGAATTGGGCCCCCAGCTAGGCTGATTATCGGCACGGGTCGTATAACACCATAGATCCATCAGCCCAATAGGCAAGATTGGTGTAAGTGAGGATTGAGGAGAGTATTATGATGAGATAATAATGGCAGACAGATATTAGCCATATTGCCGTGGGGCAAAGCTCGTTGAGCAGCATTTCGCCATGCCTAATGGGTGCGGATGGGAAAGGATAAGGGATCATTGGAAGCCCTTTGGTTTCACGACTCATTTGTAGTTTAACTCGTGAATTCTTGAAATTATACTCAGCTTCAACAACCCGACAAGTTTGACGCTTAGATAGAAGTTAATAACTCTTAAAATTAAAATTTGAATTATGAATGATTAAGACGTGTTGCTTGATATAAAAAATATAAAGCATACGTGAATTTAATCGGATTCAATTCTACCTAGTACATGAAAGCCATACTGCTGTAAAGAAATTACTTTTCTGTTTCACATTTCCTGAAATGTAAGAGGTAATGACTTTGTTTGTTAGTAAAACAGAGATACAATAGGTTCATGGTAAGAAACCAAATCCTCTGGACAAAAGCAAAAGTCACCCACAAATTTTATCTCTAATTACTTCCCTTAAATTAAACCTCCACACGAGAAAATGTTTCACCCAAAACCAACCAAAGTACGGAGGCACCTACTTCTCTCCTGCCGTGTGACAATTTTCTATTCTACATCCCAATACAAACGTCTCCATTCCAACCAAACCTGTGTGTGGAAAGGACTCATGCAAAATTCAAATTCCATAAAGTCTCTATATTCCACTATCTATCTACAAACACCATAACCCATATTATGTAGCTTGTTGAACGAGTGCAAAAGTTAATTTGGAAATTGTGCCCACATTTGCACATTATGCTCTCTGGGAGCACGGACGGATATAGAGGAACAAAGTTAATTTAAAGCCGGCACCCTAATGGGATCGACCCCGTATACTATATATGCAGATAAGGGAATAGAAAAATCAGGGATATTATACTATAGCAGCACCCTGGCAGCCTGGCATTCGAAACTGGATCAGTGATTTGTTGAAATTCGCCTTTGGGATAGAAAAGCTTTTTGTGTAAATTTACCCACTATACCTACATATACAGATATCTATGGATACTTCCACCACCACCAGGCAACATAATTTAAAAGGTTTCCATTTTTTGTGTTTGTTTGAGTTCAAAGAAAAGCAACACCCTTTTTCAAAAAGAGAACTATGGTGCGGTCTTGCCCATCAGATTCAGATCTGTGGTGCGACTAAAATGTAAAATATATCCTTCCTTCTCCGCATCAGCTATCCCTAGTCAAACGCTATTAGAATTTGAATGAAACCTTCGTAGAGAGGAAAAAGACGGGATTTTAAATGTTTCGCGCTGAATTAAAGTTTTGCTAATTAAAATTGTTGAACCGCTAGTTTTAATTTTGCTAAAAGCATTGAAAACGTTTCAAAACCACGATTTAAAAAAAATCTAAAACTAAAACTAAAAAAGGAGGTAGGTATATCAATTCAGAGTCAGACGAGAATACAACATAGCTCCCATCACTTAGTAACTATAAATGGAATAACCAAATACTTGAAAAAAAAACTATAGCAGTTTAGCTGAGAAAAGTAAATTAGTAAAATATATGATAATAGGTCGCATGTACTTGCTCTTTTATTTGTTTAAGCTTTTAATTTGAATTTAAAATTACACTAATTATTATGTCACGAGGAAAACTGTTTATAAACTTGTTCAGGAAACAAAAACATGGCTCCATACAAACTACGAAATGTTGGTGTTAGGTTTCATACTACCATATTTTAAATGGGCCAAATTAAAATCGGCTTAAATATTCAAGAAGTGTTTTGAACCTTTTGGTTATCTTTACCACACTAAATGCATTGACTCAATAATTAATGCATTTAGTCGATATATTCACATCAACTGACGGTGAAGAACAGGAGCCTATAGAGATTTTGCC
Organism: Dasysyrphus tricinctus; assembly: GCA_963921185.1. Classification (NCBI taxonomy): domain Eukaryota; kingdom Metazoa; phylum Arthropoda; class Insecta; order Diptera; family Syrphidae; genus Dasysyrphus; species Dasysyrphus tricinctus. The sequence goes on from OY992530.1 coordinate 17,318,826, forward strand.
AAATAATGAAAACCTTCAGGCTCAATCTAGCTTAGCTGTACCAACTGATTTCATATCAGTTAGAAATAAAAGTAATAAAAGGAGTCGTGATAACTCGAAAGTTGTTAAAAACTCGTGTCCACCCCCTATACGCACAAATCTCAAGAATGATTCAGATTTGCAGTAACCTAGTTTTATCGTTAGTGAGAATCAAAACTTAATGACGAGTCCATGTTTGTACAGTCTTCGATGAGCGTCCTGTGCTTATAGCTAACGCTAGCATTGATTCGACTTACTTACTTAAGGTAGCGCTACAGTCCGGAGTGGACCATGGGCCTCAATCAACAAGCTTCTTCCAGCCGGCTCGGTTTCTAGCTAGCTGTCTCCAGTTTCACTCCAATTTTGTTGAGAGGTCCTCTTCCACTTGCGTGCGCCACCTTTTACGCTATCCACCTCTACTGCGTTGTCCCACGGGGTTGGATTCAAAGACTTTCCGGGCCGGAGCATTGGTGTCCATTCGCTCTAGGTGACCCAGCCATCTTAGTCGTTGCCTTTTAACTTTTGTGGCTAGGTTGGTGTCGCTGTACAGCCCATACAGTTCATTATTGTATCTTCTTCTTCATTCCCCATCTATGCAGACGGGACCAAAAATTTCCTCTCAAAACAGCCTAACACGTTCTCATCCACTGTTAGCAGTGTCCATGCCTCTACACCATATATCAGGACCGGGATGATAAGAGAGAGGGCTTTGCTTCTCAATTGCCTTCTTAGCCCAAAGAAGATTGGCTTGATTTCAGCACTGGTATCGTTAGCTGAGTTTATTGCGGATCCTAGGTAGACAAAGTCTCTGACCACCTCAAAATTATAGCTGTCTATAGTGACGTTCTGTCCTAGACGTCGGTGTTAGGTGTCCTTTCTTGTTGACAGCATATATTTCGTTTTGCTTTCATTCACCGTTAAACCCATTTTCTTGGCTTCCTTCTCAATACTCACAAAAGCACCACTGACATCACGCTTTGTTCGTCCGATTATGTCCATGTCGTCAGCGTAAACCAGTAATTGGACGGACTTTTGAAAGACTATGCCTCTAGTGTTGACGTAAGAGTTTTGCACTATTCTTTCAAGAACGATTTTGAAGAAGCCGCATAACAGCGCGTCGCCTTGCCTAAAACCTTTTTTTGACATCAAGGTGTCTGTGAGGTCTTTGCCGACCTTGATGGAGCAGCGTGCATTCTCCATCGTCATCCTGCACAAACGGACGAGTTTGGCAGGGATGCCAAAACTAGACATTGCTCTATATAGCTCGTCTCTATAGATGCTGTCATCCGCGGCCTTGAAATCGATTAAAAGGTGGTGCGTATCGATTTGAAACTCCTGGGTTTTCTCCAAGATCTGCCGTAGTGCGAATATTTGGTCGATGGTGGACTTCCCTGGCCTAAAGCCACACTGATATGGACCTATCAGGTTGTTGACGAATGGCTTCAGGCGTTCACAAAGTACGGCAAAGAAGATCTTGTAGGCGATATTACGAGGACTGATGCCTCTGTAGTTGGTGCAGTCCAAAAGATCGCCTTTCTTGAGGATCGGGAAAACAATGCTGAGGTTCCATTCATTTCATTTCATTTCATTTCATTTATTTATTTAATAAAAGCCTTGAGATGGGATCTCATTTATGGCTTACAAATATACATTTTCATTTTGGAATTACAAAAAAAAAACATACATATTTATATGTATGTATTAAAAATTCAAATTATTAAAAAAAAAATAAAATATAAATATACAATAACTAATAAAAAGTTTTGGTTTAAATTTATAATAAGATAGGTAATTATTATTGAAAAAATAAAGAGTGAAAATGCAACGCTTCGTCTGGGTTCTGTAGATGGTTACTTATAGAGCTTATAAAATTATTTAAATTTATAATTGTTTTATATGGAGCAGGTAAACTGTTCCAAATTCTGGCACCAATCACGAAGAAAGATCTACGCGTCTGCAAAGTTGAACTTCTTGGAATATTTATATTGTTTGTACGCGAAGAAGTTGAGAATTCAAGTCTCTCGAATAAATAGGTTGGGGTTTGAGATCGTACTAATTTAAACATAAATTTGCAAATTTCAATAATGAAATTTGACATTAATGAAACACCAAAAACACAATGAGACAAATGTGATACATGATCAAACCTTCTTAATGAAAAAATGAAACGGACGCAAGAGTTAAAAGCTACATTTAGTTTTTGTTTGCTTGTTGAATCCATCCCACTATAAATAGGAGAGCCGTAGGTTATAATTGGAGCCAACAGAGTTTTGACTAGCATCAACCTTGTGGCTTGCGGAATGTACACTGAAATTCTCCACAAGCGTCTAAGACCTCCATAAATACTTTTTATTACATTTCTTACATGATCATTCCATGTGAGAGTTTTGTTAAAAATGAAACCTAAATTTCTAACTGTAGAGCTAAAAGGAATCACATGACCATTTAAAATTAATTGGGGAAAATAAGAATCATCCAGACATCTTTTGTATATAATAATGCTTTGCGATTTTGCTGGGTTCAAAACTAAATAATTTCTAACTGCCCACTCATGTATGCTATTCAGATCATCATTTATATTGCTGATTGCATTTTCCAAGAGTCCAAGAGGAAAAGACGAATATATCTGCAGATCGTCAGCATAAAGGTGGTACCAGCTGTATTTTATAACATCAACAACATCATTAATAAACATGCTAAAAAGGAGGGGTCCCAGCAAAGATCCCTGAGGGACACCCACTCTTAGATCTACAAAGTCGGAAACCAAGGCTCCAATGCAAACAGCTTGTTTACGGGCTGTTAGGTAACTTTTAATTAGCTTTAGGGCGCAAGAAGAAAAATCGAATTGATTTTTTAATTTATTAAGTAAAATCGAGTGGTTTACTGACCCAAAAGCATTAGAAAAATCAAGCAAGCTTAATATCGACACTTTGTCAGCATTCAATGCAACCCGAATGTCATCCTGCACTTTTAAAACAGCAGAAACACAACTGTGTCTCTTCCGAAAACCCGACTGAAGAGGTGACAGGAGATTCTGGGACTCAACAAAATCGGAAAGCTGACTGAACATCAATTTTTCCAAGCCCTTGGAAAGAAGAGGAAGAATACTTATAGGTCTAAAGTTCGATAGGTCATTGCATCCCGTTTTTTTCTGAAGGGGAATGACTTTTGTTATTTTCCACGAGCTTGGAAAAATTGACTTAGTCAAACAGTCATTGTAAATATTGGCAACTCGTGGAATGATTTCAGGGAGCAACAATCTAATAAATTTGGGAGAAACTTCATCCAGGGCAATCGCATTTGACTTAATTGAGTTAATAGCAGCAAGGCATTCTTCGATAGACACACAATTAAATGAAAAAGATCCGTCAGGGATATTCATAGGAGAAAACAGATTTAGTTGAGGGTTAGTGTTACCAACATTTGATGCAAAAAATTGGTTCAAGTTGTTAACAAAGTTGAGATCTTCACAGCTTTCTATATTATTTCTCCCAATTGCGCCTAGGTTCTTTAGATTATTCCATAGAATTTTGGTGGAGTTTCTTGTAGTGTCTAATTTGTTAAAGTAAAATATTTTTTTTGAATCTCTAATAGCCTTAACTACTCTATTCCTACAAGCTGCATAACGTTCCCAATCAATGCTCGACCTTGTAAACCATGGGCAGTTATTGGAGGATATTTTCGTCTTAATCGGAACATATTTATCATACAAATATTTCAATAGATTTGTTAAGAAATCAACCTTGGAATCAATAGTAGAGAACCTAAAAATATGCCAATCAATGTGTGAGACTTCCAGATAGAGTTCTTCCAGGTTAATGCTATTGAAATCTCGATAAAAAATTAAATTGTTCTGGTCAGAACTTTCAACCTCAACATCAAAAGTTAAGAAAGTTAAATCATGATCAGCTACTCCATGAGTTTGATTGAAAAAAGAAACTTTATTTTTGTTTGAAACGACAAATAGGTCGATAGCAGTTGCACTTGTTCGTGTGAATCTCGTAGGAAAGTAGCTCACTATTTCTAATCCATAAGAATCAAAAACGTTATGTAGGAGATTAGATGAAGATGTAGGTAGCTGTACATCTACGTTAAAATCACCACATAAAATAATATTTTCATAACTCGCACAATGCCTTGAAAGAAATGATTCGAATTCATCAAATGGAAATCGACCTGGATGCCTGTAAATGCAATTGACTAACACTTTTTCATGAGGTAAGGTGATTTCAATGAGCAAGCATTGAATGTCACTGTGTTTTAAAAAATCTAAACAAACAGCCCGAATTCCTTCACGAACATAAATCAAGACACCTGAACAACGAACATCACTATCACACCTAAACACTCGATAACCTTTAATCCTCAGCTCCCAATCTTCTACTTTTTTTGTAGGATTACTCATAAGCCATGTTTCAGACAAACAAATTACATCAATTGTTAGAGATTGAAACATTACTCTTAATTGATCGATTTTTGATAAAACACTCTGAACATTTACATGACATACCTTTAATCCAGGTGAGCGCGATGAGAAAATATTCAACATTGCATTACCCAGGTTGACTACGTTATTTGTGCCAGCTGGAACAAAATTGTTATTGTTATTACTGCTCATTGGATAGAAAAATAACTAATGACAACAACAAGCTCAATAAGTAAAACCATCACCAGACATACGAATAGAAGCATTTTCAATAAATTTAAAGATATTTTCATATTTACAAATAATTCAAAAAAGATAATATAAATACACATTTGTTTATATGTACATATTTTTGTTATTATTATTGATTTTCTGTTGCTTTCTTCTTAATTTTTGACATTTAAAGCACTTGCACCAGCAGCAGCAGCATCGAGCACCCGATCTAAATCATCCACACAGCTTATTTTGGTATACTGGTCGTTTGGACCAAGTTTGACAGCAACAACACCATTAAATGATTGAACTGAATGAATTTTCTTTTCATCCTTCAATTTCATAGCAGCTTTACGAATAAAAAGAGCTCCACCAGAAAGGCATTCAAATGCTCCAATAGCACGTTTAGAAGTAAACCCAATTTTATCAAGCGTGACTGGAGCAACAGCGAAAAATAATTTAAGAAATTTAATTCTCTCGCTTTGATAATGGAGCTTCACCACAACAGGTGCATTAATTTTGTCCACTGATGGATTACTGCCCCCGTAATCCCCTTTCAATTTATTGTTTTTTGTTTTCAAGCGGAAAACATCACATGATTGTAAAGAGTATGTTGTTACTTCACAAATTTTAAAGAGAATGTCTTTGAGATTTTCATTTTGATTTTCAGGTATTCCTGTTAAAATAAGGTCACCTTTGCGGACTTCGTTTTCAAGTTTGTTTATTTTAGCGTTCATGAAAGATGAGTCACTTTGGTATTCCTTAGATGACACTTTTTCATTAACCTTACTTTTAAGGGCAATCAATTCATTATTGAAATTATTTGTAAAATTATCAACTTTTTTATTTAAAACTGCAAGGTTGTTGTTGAAAAGAGTTTTAAATTCACGCACTTCTTGTTTTAATCCAATTAATTGGCTATCCATTGATAACTGCAATTTATTAATCATTTTTGCTAAGTCTTCATTTGAGGTGGACATGATTTGGATTAAATAAACAACTTTAAAAGCACAATTGGTATTCGTCTCAACACACAAAAAAGTCCAAAATAAAGTCGATGATTGAGATCAAGTTGCAAATTAATTTAAATTAAAATTAAACTAAAATAAATATTATTTTGCCGCAGCTATGAAACACGTGTGCATTACTCAGAGTTTGACATCTCTTCTTTTCATCGGGCATACTTTCCTCCGACAATATTTAACAGATGAGCAGGTGCATGCTCCTAACCAATTCATCGCCAGCCGCTTTGAATAGCTCAGCCACAAGGCCATCAGCTCCAGCAGCTTTATTGGACTTAAGTTTAGATATATAGCTATCTTCACTTCGTCGAGATTGGGTGGATGGAATTGTTGGCCTACGTTCGTCCAAGTTGAATGGTGCAGTCAGCATGGTAGTGGAATTCGGTTCGTCATTGCCGTTATACAATTTGCGGAAATGATTTTTCCATATCCTCAGCACCGACTGTGATTTTACTACGATGTTCCCCTGATCATCCTTGCAGGCTTCGGTCCGGGCCTTGTAACCCTGGGAGGTTCACTTTACCTTTTGGTAAAACTTCCGAACTTCATTCCTGCAATGACATCCCTCTATTTCCTCGATCGCACGCTTCTAATGCTCTTTCTTTTTCCTTCTTAGAAGCTTGTGTTCCTCTCACCTCTTTTGCTCGTAGAGCTCGCGAGCAGCTCTGGTGCTTCTATGCAGCGCCGCTTTGTATATGCCTGTTGTTTGGCTGCATGTACTTGTCGACATTCTTCGTCGAACCAGAGATTTCGCTGTGGTGGTCGTGCAATAAGGCCCAGCACGTCAGAGGCGGCATCTCTGATGGCTTCCTGGCAATTCTTTCACTTGCTCTCGATACAGGCAGTTGGTGGCATACGACTATTTAAGAAGGTGCGGGAGACTCGATCGGAAAAGGACCTGGCGATTTCTTGCGAATGTAGCAGTCCGGCGTGGCGTTAAACTTCCTGCAGTATTTCCCTGCTTTGGATTTGGTCTGGATCTCGATCTAGGCTAATTTCATGGCTAAAATTTGGGGTTTTCTGACCTTAAACTGATAGCCAGATGAGTTTGAGTTTCAAAGCCCAAAAATGACTGCAATAACTCATAAATAATATTGGAAAGATGTTTTTCTTAATTTTTGTATATTTTTAGGCCTATAAACCGGACTTTTCTTCCATAAACTTTTGTAACCAATTTCAATGCGATCGTCTTCAGTTGACGCAAAAAAAACTGCATTTTTCGATTTGAAAAGCTTTGCAAGAGAGCCGTAGAAAAAATAACGGTGCTTTTTGAATTTTTCTTTCTGATTTATGTTTACCAACATTATAAACAAACAATAACCATCATCATACATTAATTTACAATGTTTGGAAAAAATGGACAAAGTGTATGTGTCTATTCAGTTGAAGCGAAGTGTATGTTGTGGTCGAACTCCACTGAAACAGCTCAACGGATTTTTATGATTTTTTTTTATATTTTTGGTAGGGATGAGAATAGGTCGTAAAGTAGGTAATTTTTTAATAGCGATTTTAGTGTTCTTGTATAGAGTTTTATATGACACTTTTTTCACTGTGTTCGATGAGTGCTCGGGGGAAAAAATATGCGCCTACGTTCTGTAACTGTGGCATCGATAAAATCAGTTGAGAATCAATGATGTTCCTTTTTTCAGCATTTATCGACCAATTTCATTGATGCGCGAGCATCTGTGGGAATAGAGCTGCAAATATTGAAATCAAAATAATTATGCAATAAAGGATACGAACTTTTATAGCTTACTAGCTGACCTGGCACACGTTGTTCTACCATATAAATTATCAAGTAAATACTAAGTGAAATATTAAATATAAAACTGAAAGTGTGCTGTTGTTGTGTGTCGCATAGTTCTGCTCCGGTTACCTCAAGTACGACGACAGTGAACACAATTTATTCACTGTTGAGGACACAGATTTCATGTGGATATCGAGAAAACACATTGAGGTTTGACAGCGTTTACGATTAATTTATTTGGAATTTTATGAGGCAGATAAACGTTTGCTGGGTGATACATAAAATAGAATAACAAATGCAGAATGAAAACACAAAGTGACAAGACACTTCACGTCAGTAAGTTTTGATGTTCCCTGCCCCAGAGCTTATCAAGAATGTCATTCAAATGTCAAAAGCTGGTGACAGCTTGATTGAATAGGTTCAATCATTTTCCTTGTTTTCTCCCTTAATATTTATTGGACATTCATCCCATTTTTTTTTACATATATTGGAGGGCCATTAATTTATGTTCAGTTTGAGATATAAAACCAACTTGGAAAAAAAAACTATTATTTTGATATGCTACATTGATCATATTTACTAAAAAAAAGTTATCATATTTTTTGTGCAACTTAAATAGGTTCAGTGCCAATGATTTAAATTCACGTCAATCTGAGTCCGCTAATCGTCCTTTTTTGTTTGCCAGTCGGTATAGTGCAGGTTTTTTACGAATTTATAAAAAAAAATTGTTAACAGCAGTTTAACGATTGAAAATGGTGAAGGTTTGTTTCCTTCGCTGGCGGCGCAAATTCTAAGTATTTTTCTTTCGAACACTTGAAGTTCCTTCATGGCTGTCTTGGAAATTTAGAACCAGACTGGGAAGCAATAGGCTATGACTGGCCGCAGGAGTTGCTTGTACATCAGCATTTTCGTCAGTTAACTTAGTCCGGTTCTTCTTCTCATCAGGGGATGTAAACGGTAGAAGACCCAGCTGGCTCTTTTGAGCACACTTCTTGAGTGCGGGTTGAACCTAAGCATACTCATTGAAGTGGATTCCCAGATACCTTACGTTCCGTTTGGCGGCTATAGTGGATCCATCTGGGAGTGTTAGAACAATGCTTCTGCACTTCGCTGCAGGGCAACTGCCTCAACCTGTTGAGGGTCTCCTGAAGCAGACAAGTTACGATTTAGAAGTGTTGATCCGGATGCCCCATTTCCTGTAGAAATCAAAGAGTCTGTTGATGTTAGCCTCTACTTTCTGCACGGCGAGTAACGGTGACGTTGAACTGGCGTATAGGTGACGATTTTGTCTTCCTCGGGACGTAGCACTAAATTATTGGGACGTTACGAATTTTTTGAACGGAACCTTGTTGTAATTATTCTTGCCAAAATGGGCGCCCAGGATATAAGACTACGCCTCGCTTCTTCGTTCAACATAATTCCGACACCATATGCAGACTTTGGCCACCCTCTCTTTCATTCTCCCCGGAATACAGCATTCTCGTTTTCCCAAAGTCAGATCTGTATTCGGCTCTTCCTCTCCACCTAGTTTCGCTGATGCCCAGGATACTGATCTAACTACTTACCTGGTGTAGATTTCCGGGTTGTTGGTGGAGTTGTTTACTTAGCTGACATCCAGGTTGCTTCTTTTTCCTTCTTGGCTGTTACCACCTATAGGGGCATCCTTCGTGGTTTGCTGGGTGTCTTTTACTCTTGCAGAGTACGCAGTAAGGTTTGCCAACCTTATGGGGTCTGTTCTCTTGCATTGGCCTCGTTCGTGCTCTTCGCTAAACTTCACACATCATTTCATCTGGCAGTTGACGCCGACATGCCCAAAAGCCTGGCAGTTCCTGCATTGGGTTAAAGTGTTTGGCTGCAGTTTCTCCCACCTTACTACTTCACCTAACAGCTTCCTGATTCGGCTTACGGCGACCAGATCAGTGCCCTTGATAAACTCCACCACGAAGGCGGTGAAGATCGATGTCTTTTCGCTCGCGGAACGGAATAGAGATTCATTTATGGCTTGGAGTCCAAATGATCCCAGTTGATTCACTATATCTTCAGGTTTGTGTGAAAATTGTATCTTCTGCAGAAGAATGATATACTTCCTGTCCTCCTTGGAAGTAAGGGTGTGTTGTTGAATTTTGTTCTTCACCAGGTATCTCTTAACGGCTTCACTAATCTCCTTCGTTGCTGGCCTTACAATGGTCTTCGTTTTGTTCACGTTATCTACTGTGCGTTGTTTGGTTTCTCTGTTGAGATCTGGAAGCACCGATACATTGCTGCCGTTGCTAGATTGTAGCACACAATTAGGGTTTGCATCCTTCAAGGATTAGTTGGCTTTTTTTCAGTCACTGGTCTTGGTGCTTCTGAAGCTGATGATGTCGATGATTTTACTGCTAATGCTGCTTTTTGGCTGGTTGATATCTTTCTCTTCGCTGGGGCTACTTTTGTGAATCCTGGGGTGAGTGAGAGCAAATTCAGTGCAAGCCCATCAACAGTTCGCAAGTTCTCGAATGAAGTTTGATCATGTACAAATTAATACATTTAGCCAGTTAATGTTTTTCTTAGCGCTCAGTTATTTTCATCAGTTCTTTGACAGAGCAAGAGAATAAAATATAATATAGGTTTCCTCAAATAAAAGTCAAAACAACGCTCCTTTTATTTTTCTCTTATGTAATTTACTGCGACAAAAAATAATTGAGCATGCGAATCCAACTAAATTCAGTCTCAGTTTTTAAGGGGAAAAGTGAGAAATTTTTTTTGTTTTTATTTCAGAGTCCTCTGAGCCCCTTGCGATCTCAGAAATATAAACTGGCTAATTAACCGCACTAATCGTGACAAAACCATTTCGTATCAATCGTCAATTTAAAATAATCGAATATACACCTACTACTTAGGTGTCAAACGTAAGTCTGACAGTGTTGCGTCATCTGTTGAAAATTCCTTTTTCGTGAGGAACAAAATCATCAGATTGTCAATTTCGTAATGTTTGTCAATCCTTAGAATACTTTTTTCTTCTCATATAAAATCGAATTTTCGCATATTCTCACTTTAGTCCAGTGCAATTAGACATTGACCCCGGCAAAATTTTGTACTAGCTGATTTTTGTTGGATATTGTTCAGAACAATTCCCCCTATTCATATCTAGAAGTTCCCAAGCATCCCGAGGTGGGGTTTGGCCACCATCTTGAAAAAAACCGCCGCCATCTTGGATTTTTCAAGTTTTGGCTGTATTTTGGAAACTAACTGTCGAAGAGAGTTCATTTAAGTGTCAAATTGCACATTTCGACTGTCAAAATCGGAGACACATTACAAAGGCAACACGAGAGGGGGCGGCAAAGGGGGCTTTGTCCTTCCTTAACTGTTGGCAATAGCACTCTACCAACATATTCTAAATTTTTTTGCTTTTGTCTCATTCTTTTTGTTAGAAATTCATTGCTTAACTCCATTCCTGAAATATCTGACCACCCTTCCCAACTGAATAAAATCATGCGGGTGCCTATGGAAACATAAATACATACATATATTGAGTTTAGGGTCTCTTACGGCTAATGATTTAAATTTAATGACTATAAAGTAAAACAGATTAAAACAAGGTTAAACATATGTATATGTATGTACATCAATTCATCAGCTGCTCCAATGGTTTCTGGTGCTCCTCAGCATCTGGAGATGAAAAAAGGGTAGTATTGAGACCTTCATCATTTGCTACCTTCTTATAAATAATATCTTTGCGGCCTATTAGCACAACCGTGACCAGCGCAATAACTACACATTGCTGTGCAACAAAGTCCATTTTGTAGGCAAGTGCAACTTCACGCACAACCTGATTTGCAGTTGCAGCATATTATTTTCAGAATATCCTCTGGGCATGATCAGCTGTGCAAGAAACTGGAATTAAGTGTCCATTTTCAATGCCTAGCCCCACAACGTCGTGGGTAAACGGTACCCCTTCCAGGCTTGTACCTGACAATATAAAAACAGGATTTAATTACATAGACCTTGGGTTAACTAGAGTTTGATTAAAAGTGGTACTATATTAATCAAGGACTTTGAATCCTACCTGGTGGTAAGCCCTGAACGATTGTTGTTCTGCTGCTGAAGACGTTGGTGGAAAACTTGCTAAATCAAACTTCGATTTGATTGACTGCTTGGCAACGGTTCTCATATATAATTTATATCTTTCAGTGTCTAACGTACTACTTATTTAGCATCCATACAATGAAAGCTTCTCCTGCAGCTGCAATTTCTTCAAGTGAGGCATCTAGCTTGTTGAAAACAGCAACTCTATCTCGCAAATCTGCATTTTCTTGAAGCTTTTTCAATGATCTGGTTCTCTCTTTTCGATAGGGGGCAGATGTGGTGTCACATCCAGTGACAGCGTGAAAGAAAAGAAGGGATTGGAGAAGCTGTCCAAGGCCAGTTTTTTTCCTGGCATAAACATACTGATGTCACCATGACCATCAGGCACAGAAGCCATGAGAACAAACAGACCAATATCTTCACCCACAATCACAGAACTGACTCCGTTCACTTTGGACGATTCAGCTGCTGTTGACACAATTAGTGCATCCGCGTCGTCTTCAGCTTGAATAACTATGATTCCTGTAGATGTAAGGTGCTTTGATAGGAGTACGATAAAGCGTCTCTTGTTACTCTCGTTGCATATAAGAATATGCTTTGTGGTAGAATGGTGGGCGTAGATTCTTCGATCACCACTTCAGCCACCTCCTTAACAGTTTTTCTAGCGTGTTCTGCATCCTTAGTTGTCGACCTGCCATATCTATCGATCACCACTGTGGTCTTCATGCCAAAGTGGGTTTAAATATACTTGACATGCTGCTGAAAAATCTGGTAGTAAGAAGCTGGGTGCATCCAAGAAATTACAGCTGCGATTCCGTCATTCCGAGCATAACTAAACCGGCAAATGGTGTCGATGACTCTTTCTACTCTGACAATAGCACCCGATCCCAGTTTAGATAAGTAAACAAAAAAGCATTCAGTTCGTCCTTCCTCTAAAATACTTACGCAGACCCTATAGTTTTTACCACAATTAAATAGATAGCTACAAGTTTTTACCACTTCAATCGTATTTTCACAATATATCAATAACTTTCATTCACAAAAAACACATCATAATAATTAAAACCGCCACAGTCAGTCAACGTACACAGAAAGTGAAAAAAATAGTATCTAAGCTTCCTCGACAACTATGCCAAGGCCTATGGGAGTTTGTCTTAAAATAAGATACCAACAGATTTTATAAGTAAAGTAAACTGTTTGTATGTGAACTTAAGTTTTGGAACAACATCTAAGTTAAGTAATCAAACTAGTTTGCCGATGTTGTGAGTGTGTGCTTATCAATATTTAGTTTTAACCATATATTTTCCATGGGGAGGGGGAGAAATCTTTTAGGGGGATCAAATCATGGACTTCGAAGAAAAAAGGATACACTTTTTTTTATCAAAAACCAAACATTTTAAAATATGTTGGTCGAGTGATATCCTATTGTCTAGAGTAAAGGGGGAAAGGGCCCCATTGCCCCCCTCCTACGGTGGCAATGTATAATGTTTACCCAATTTTGGTAGTTAAAACGAGCAATTTGACACTTAAATGAACTCTCTACGACATGACCAGAATGGGCATCAGGTCATCTGACTCTTGTAGAGGGTGTCAGGTCGAAAGGGTGGAGGAGGGCTCATCTCACTTCCTCTGTGAATGCCCCAGCCTAACCAGAACTAGAAAATCAGCCCCCGGAGAATAGTTTTTCGACAATCTAGGGGACGTCTCATCTTTGCCACTAAAATGCATTCTAAAATTCATTCAGAATTCAAGATGGTTTAAGGAGGCTCCCCATTCCTAAAACTTCGACTAGATCCCTCCCCTTATCCTTTATTTACCTACATCTCACATATCCTGGGGAGCACAGTGGATCCATTAAGTTTTGAGTGAGGTGATGTGGTACACACATTGCCACCCCTTCTTACCTAACCTTTCCTCTACGACTGTAAGTTCCAAAAATAAAGCCAAAACACGAAAAGACCAAGATGGCGGCGGTTTTTTCAAGATGGTGGGCAAACTCCACCTCGGGGTATTTGGGAACTTTCAAATATAATAAAGGAAATTATTCTGAGCAATATCCAACAAATTTCAGCTTGTAAAAATTTTTCCGTGGTCGGTAATTTTTGCCTAATTGCACTGGACTACTTACATAGGAAGATGATATTATTTCTTGTTTTCACGATTTTCTGACTTTTTCGTTCGGAATTTACAATATTCCTATCGGATTATGTATAGCGTTTAGCCGAGTTATGCTTCTACGAACACAACAGGAACTCATTTTTATGCATATAGAATATTTATTGGCAAATCTATATTTTATTTTTTTACGAATGCATAGCTCGCCTTTAGAACTTACTTAATTGCAAATAAAACAATGGCTTCCCAAAGAATTCCCTTAGCAGAGCTTGAAGAATTTTAAATTGAATAAGAGTGGGCTAGATTTTAGTTGGATTGGCACCGACTAATTTTTTTTCCCCGTTTTGTCGTTGGGTATAGGGTAGGTATCCAGAACAATATTTAAAATGAAGCACCCGCATGGAAATTTTTTCAAGTTCTGTGTAAATAATAATTTCGCGGATTTCCATTAAGAACAAAAGCCCTCTGGAAGGCAGTGAAATATATTTTTTTCTAGGTTAAGTAGCCGCCAAAGATAATATTTTCAGAAAAAAACATTGCAATGATGTTGATATTGTTTGCTGCTAATAGGAAATGAACCTTAAGCATTTTTTCTCTCTCTGTAAAGCTAACATCTTTGTTTGTGCCAACATAGTTCTTGTTAATAAATTGAAATGTTTTTAATTAAGGATGAGTTTTTTTTTTAGTTAAAATATACAAAGTTGAATATGGTAACTCTGACAGCATCCACTTTACTGCAGTAACAGTTTCGGAAAAAGCTAATAGAATGAAAGTATAGTGGAAAAAGGAAGAGGAATGATAAATATAAAAATATAGGAACCGTAGTGCAAGTTCAGCAAATGAATAATTAATGATAGTAAATAGGTATTTAAGCTTCAGAAAAAAAAATCAAAACTTAATTATATGTTCCTATAATCCGCGAGCCATAAATAGAAATATTTCGAACAATGACCCTAATGGCATTAATACCTATCTACCGTCGTAAAAATCCTCAGAAGCTTCTGATGTAAGAGTGTCAAATCGTGTTAACAGAATAATTTACAGCTGTGGTCATACTGACAATCTGTCAATAATTTTCTATCATAACGAATTGACAACTGTCTTTTTTTGAAGTTAGCCGATGAAATACATTAGGTACGCTGAGGTTTAACAAATAGCTCAGTGTCAGCAAACAAAAATACAATACCTAACTGACGTAGACATGAACATGAAACGGTTTACAAAAAGCTGTCCATTCAATAACGACATTGCACTTTATGCTCACAGGTAGATAGTTGGTTGCACAATCTCCGTAGAAGCAGTAAATGGACCTTTTAAACCAGCCAAATCCATTTCAGAGAACATCTACCCACTTAAAATGCCCATTCGTGCTGTCTCACATTTTCGTCCGGAACACCAGATGCCATACCCTAAGACAAAACCCAATAGTCCTCCCACAGAATTAATCCCCAAAGAATGGCAGCCAGTTTGCGTTTTATGTTTATTCTGTGCTCCAAAAAGGAACTGAAGACTGGCCTGGCCTGCATGGGAAAAGGATATCGTGTGTGAGAAAGCAAATTGTTTTATGTTTGGTAAATATTTGCTTGCTTCACACATACAATCGACCAACGAATAACCAACACATACCGCCGCCACCTCCACACCGTCACTCTCTTGCTCAGAGCTTTTGTGTAACATGTAAACACTTCTTATTAAGGACCATCTCTCATTGTTTGGGGGACTAAGTGCAGTTGAACAGCGAACAACGCAAACTATACCTCCCTTCAACTAATGCTCTTCCTCAGAACCACACAGCAAATGACTTGTTACACGGAAAGACTCTGGAGTTTTGTGCACAAGAATGTATTGCATCCTCGTTCGTTGAGAAAAGCAGAGAAATTTCAAGGACATTAAGAGGATAATGTCCGTGAGCAGCGGTGTAAGTGTGGAACGGGAATGGGTGGGAACATCAATGCAGCTTCTACTTCATCTTTGCAATATTTACAACTACTTGACTGACCTTTTCCAAAATAACGTAGACTGCAACGGAGAGTCCTGTATCTATCTCTCTCTTTATGGTTTATGCTGTGTGAGTGATTCAGTTTCCTCATCCGAGGGAATAATTTAATATCGCTTAAGGCTAAAGCACAGAAAAGGGGAGGATATCCGGGTGAGTTCAATTTCACCCTTCATTTCTTGCTCCTCACTGGATGGCCATCATCATGTATAAGACGATGAGAATATTCCTATGACATCCGATTGCACTCAATGATCCTTGAAATTAGTCACACGTTTAATGGAGACATTACAAAAGCCATTTATGACTTATGAATGATGACCTGGCTATGGCAAATTGCAAGGGTTTACTTGACTTTTTGAAAATAAATCTAATTTCTGTTCAAAGAATTATTATTGCCGTGGAAAAACAGTTTTTGTTTTTAAATCAGGTTTGTTTAGGTTTTTTAAATTTTCTAGGAAAGTTCGATCCGAACACTGTTTCACTAGTTCTAGGGTCAAGGGTCATAAAACATGGTTTTTCATTCACAGGTACCTAAAATAGGAAATCTGGGGTGGCGATGGGTTAGTGAATTTCTTGAAGTAAAATAAAAATAATGTCGCTATTCATTGTGGAAAAGACTTGATCTTTTTGGGAATAGATTTGCACTTTGTACATTTTTGTATGTTTTATTCAAAAAAAGATGAGATCTGAAGACGAAAGATGCGATCTTTCTAGTTTGAGAGATTTGATCTGCATTCCCCCACAATTGCGCACTTTCTCCTATCAATTGACAAATCAAAATAGGGTAATTTGTTTGTTTTTGTTTGTGTATAGATATGCGTGTATGCATGCTATGTATTTTAACTGAATCTACTCAAAAATATGCCCATGTTTCATTCTAGACTAGATTTTGAAATCAAATCTTTCAGATTTAATGAACGCGACCTTTGGTGAAACTTTCTAATTTATTTTTTGTATAATGGAAAATGAGTAACTCTTACATGAAGAAAAATTATCCTCTTCAGTCAAAATGGTTTAAAAAAGTGTGTTAAGAGATGGGAAGATGTCAATGTGAATAATTTCTTCTTCAAACTGAAATCCGATGCGTTTCCAAGAGAAACCTTTTATAATTTACTTAAATAAGAAACTAACTCATGGCACAGAAGGACAATGCTGAATGTTTTTCATTTTTATATAATTTTTTGCAAGGAAACATTCTGAACTTTGCAATGTGATCGCTGGGGCTTTTGTAGGTTTTGTTTAGTTTAGTTAACTTTTCCAAAAAATAGACCACAAATTAAAAATTATAATAAAATATAAGGGGTGTTTTTTTTCGACGTGTGGTTTTCAATCTGGCAATACTTTTTTCGGAGTTGGTCTTTTTGACAGCAGCTGTCACTTGGTGTATGCTCAGTTTGGTTTGCCATTTCATATTGAATAGACTTACTCCTGAACAACGTTTGCAAATCATGCAAATTTATTACCAAAATAATGGTTCGGTTTGCGTGCTGCGTCCAATATTCGGTCGAAATAATCGCCCAGCAGAGTCGGTAATTTCAGCAACCACTGATCGGTTTCACACCACGTTTACTGTAGTGGATAATGCGCACCTTCATGAAACGCACCGAAGACGCTTTTGCTCCTGTGGAGCAGAGTATCGAAGAAGACCCGAATGAGTCTTGCTTTACTTTACTTTAATTTAAATGTCGCTTACAGTCTAGGGTGGACTACGGCCTCAACCAACAAGCCCCTCCAGCCAGCTTGGTCCCTAGCTAGCTGCCTCCAGTTACGCACTCCACGTTGATGGTTGAGGTCGTTCTCGACTTGAGTGCGCCACCTTAGGTGGGTTCTTCCTCTGCTGCGCAGACCATCAGGGGTAGAGTCGAAGACTCGTCGGGATGGTGCGTCGCATCGGTGTCCGTACGCTCTACGTGACTCAGTCATCTCAGCCACGCGCTGTGTTTTCAGCTTATATAATATATAAGGTCTCCTTGGTTCTTTGAGAGAGGGCTTTACTACTCAAATACCTCTGCCTCTGACCTACAGTGGAATTTTGGCCATCTTCACCGTTTAGCAGTCTAGAGAAGTGCTGTTTCCAGATCCTAAGTACGGGCTTTGTGTCCACCACTATGTTCCCACTCTCGTCTCGCCAGGCTTACGTTCTGGCCCTGTAACCCTGCGTAGATTCCTTTGTCCTTCGGTAGAACTTTCGAACATCTCCCCTGCCATCTACAGTCCCCAATAGACTCGACTGCCCACTTCGCATGCTGTCTCTTTTTTTCCTGAGAAGTTGGCGTTCCTTCCTTCGCTTTAGCTCGTAGAGCTCCCGGGCTGCACTCTCAGCAGCTCTGGTTCTATATTGCAACATTAATAGATAAGCCTCATGCGCCAGCCTGCGTTCTTCATCGAACCAGGGGCTCTGTTGTGGTGGCCTAGTGAAACCCCAAATCAGTCGCGGCACTCCTGATAGTATTTTGGCAGTGTTTCCACTGGTTCTCTGCAGATGATGCTGATGGAGGGATTGCTGAGAGATTAAGAGAGACGTGGTCTGCAAAAGTCCTGACGATCTCTTGCAATTTTAACTTCGTGACGTTGAATTTTTTCACAGCATCCACTTGGTTGATCCAGAGACCGCCAGGCCCTTTGTGAATATTGAGGTGTGGGAATCGAGTGCTGGCTATGATGACATAACGCCTCGCCGCAAAATTTTGCTTTGATGCGGATTGTGACCAGGGCTCGCTTACATTTCTGATGCCTAAGACTTCTTGCCTAAAGTCTTCCCCTTACGGCCTTACCACAAAACCACAACCACGGTCATATAAAAAAAAAAAATTAAAACTTAATTGGGAGTACACTCAGAAGAAAAAGGAAAACGATTTAACTTGGACTTTATGGACTTCGAGAGTAATCGTCAATAAAATGAAACAATGATGGGAAATTTTTCCATGGGTTTGATTTTAGAATAACAAATTCCAAAATCAATGTAAACACGCTGATTGATTGATAAAAATAACCGTTTTAATGTTGGAACCAAATATTAAACAAAAAAAAACTAAAAACAAGCAGATTTTGTAATTTTCAATTTTATCAAAAATTAAAATACATAAAACCATTTCGTTTTTAAACTTTCCCTTGGTGAAAGCATTGAATATTAAAAACAAAAACTTTTTAACGTTAAATGAACAAAATTTTAATTTAAAAAAATAATTATAATGATTGTTTTCAATACTCTTAGTTTAAAAATTAATTAAAAAATACTATTTATGGAAACTACTTAATTTAAAACTAAATTAAAGAATGGAGTCCTAGATTTAAAAAAAATATACTATCATCTTTTTATAGTTGCCGTTGTTTTTAATATTTTTTTCTTTTTTTCTAGTTTCATTAACTTTTTAATGAAAATTACCCCTCCTGCCTAAGCTGGGGAACATTGACACCATCTGTCATATGCTTCTTTTTATTTCAAACTTACCTACGGCTACGTGCTCAAGCGTTTTGGTGTATCCTAGTCTTATATTATAAAATATCTATTTTAATTGATTCTATCATAGCACATTTACATGAATTTTCAAATAATGTGCTCCTGACTACAAAAGCAAACTTTTTCAAACCAGACAATTTTTGATTTAATTAGTGATATTAGAAAATCATATGCGGAACCCAGGCTCAAAATTTTGATATACAAATTTTAAAAGAAAATGGCACACTCAGGCGTATACGTATTTTTTTTGTTTTTTTATTTCTAACAATTATTTGTTTAAAGGTTTCTTAACTTCTAATAGCTCTAAGTTGTGTTATCAGTATTTAAAATCAATGTTCACTTTTAAGCACGCATCGTTACTTAACCGTAACGGGATCCACCGCTCACGTTTGATGGGTAGTCAATGCCATTTTATATATTTTGACATATGAGAAGAATTGTTTCATTGTACTTATAACAGATAAATATAAGAGAATGTGTAGAATGTATCTTATATATGAAAATAGAGTTTTTGTTAAGGGAAGTTTATTTTGTATTATTGTATATGAAGGTTTTAATATACAAGTTGTATCTACTAGATTAGAAATTATGGCTAGTAAAAGACTTAACATTTAATTGGACTTTTTTCTAGGTCTTCTACTTCGCTGACTATAAGTGCAGTTGTATATATAGAATTTGTATTTAAGAACATTCACAAAAACCAATAGCTGATTCTGTGCGAAAACATCTAGCTTTGATGATTAGTAATTCTATTTAGATACAGTTCTTAAGTTCTTAGTGGTTTTTGGTAAACAAAGATTCATGTAACTTAGTAAGCCCCCACTAGTTGCTGATGAGACCAAGTGAGATTGTTTGGAAGAAACTTCAATTTGTATGGACTAAAATCCATTAAAAGCTATTCTTAAGTCGCAAAACATTTTTGTAATTTCCTTAAATAAAAGACTTTGCTAGTAAGGGAAATTTAAGCTAATACAATATATGTATATTAAAATACCTATTCATATCTGAATTAGTCAAGTCATTGGTAGAGCTGATCACAAATCCAATACTCTTATAAAAAAAAGTAAAAAACTTTCTTGCTTTCAGGTAACTAATTTAATGCCTACCTTTTTTAACTTCTAAACTTACTTTATGGAGATGAAAGAAAATAAAAAAAAAAATCAATTTAAAACTTCAAGAATAAGCCTACGAACAAAAAAAACATTGTTTTCTTTACCTACTTTGCTGGAGAATCTTGATGAGATAAACTTTCTGCCGATCAATATTGTATCTCATCTGAATCGGTTATTAAATTATTTACCTTATTCTTTTTACCCTCTGAAAGCTGTTATTATGGTATCAGGGACAGAATATACATATAAACAATAAGTTCAAGGATATAATATTCCTGAAGTGTTTGTGTCACATATCGTTCTTTTTCGTATGCCTTCAGGCGAAATGATTAATTTATTTTTCGAATTTTTGGGGACCATAGGAAAATAAACAAAAGTGGCTTATAATACGTCTCCTGGCGTATTGGGCCTAATTTTGAGTTAAGTTTGTTTTTTTTTCTCCTTGGAATATATGTAGGTATGTATGTAGCAATATAACATACGTGGGATATCAGTTCTGATAATCGTATTATTCTGATAAAAAGTTTGGCTGTGTCCTTTTTTACTTGTCATTATTTATCATGGTTTTTGGGAACATTAATAATAGAAATGAAAACTTATGTCACATCCATCAGGCATTTTGACGTATGTAACTAACACTAATGAAATGACAGGATTGTTTCTTTTGACTGGCGCATAAGTGAGTGTGCTGTAAATAGAAAAACACCCAAAAAAACATTAATAAGTGAGAAGGTGTAATTGCTTACATTGCAGTATTTTTTATGATTAATAGTAGTTATTATGTTGCCTTAAAATTAATAAAGTTTATCTTGACAATGAAAGTTTTTGTCTGAACTTTTTGCATAAAGTAGTTATAGAGACATTATTCAAATTAATATGCATAAATAAAATTACCATTTTCCCGTAGAAAATATGTAGAGTGTTGTGTTTGACTGTAAACTTAAAGACATGAGAATTTGTGTCTTCTATATATACATACGTAAAATGCTTCCCTTGCTTCAATAGGAGACATGCAACGCTTTGAATGTCAAGATATAATTGCAACACTCAGCAATTGACGAGATATGGGATGAAATAAAAATAATTCTTATGGAGGCTGAATCTGAAACTTTGCCCAAATGTACGAGAGCTAATCTATGATGACGATCAATGCGTTGACCAAAGTTGTCTTGTTGTGTGATGGTCAACGTAGAATACTGTCCATGCGGTGACGTATATTTCAATCAAAATGTCACCCAAATGCCCTTAAATCAATTTTTTTCCGGAGCAGTAAAAATATTTAAAAAATTTCTGATTCTTAGCCATCCTTCAAAGGCATCATTTGACAGTAAATAACTTGGCAGATGCAATACAAATTATATTTTGGTGGCAAAAGTATATTTCGATGCAAATGTTACACAATTACCCTTAAATCACTTTTTCCGGAGCAGTAAATAAACTTCAAAATTTGTTGACTTTTTAGAGGTTTTTTAATCCATTAACATCGTGCCATCCTTCAATGGAATTAAACAGTTGATGGCTTTGCGGATGGGGGATGAAATATATTTTTACGGAAAAAGTGTATTTTTGTATTTTTAAATCACCTTTTTCTTGAGCAGTAAAAAAAACTTCAGAAACGTCTCAAGATGGTAAATGAATCGGAAATCCGAAACAAAAGGCTGATCTCTTCGCTGAACATCTCGCGAATGTTTTTAAGCCATTCCCAGCAAACACAGCTACAGACAGAAGCATGTGTCAATATAAGTTGTCTAGCAAAAAATCACCAGGGTACGATCTCATAACTGCTCAGGTTTTGAAAGAAATGCCTTTAATAGCCTTCAAGAAACTCCAATTTATAATAAACGCATGCCTTAAACTAAGATATGTGCCACATCACTGGAGAAGTAATTGTTTTACCTAAACAAGGTAAGCCAACAACAGAAGTAATATCGCTTGTACCAATCATGGCAAAAGTTTTTGAAAAACTGCTACTGAAAATGCTTAGCAAAATAATAGAAGAAAGAAGACTAATTCCGAGCCATCAGTTTGGATTTAGAAATAAACATTCCACGATAGACTCAGTGCATCGAATTACGGATGTTGTGGAAAAGGCACAGGCAGTACTACGAAATACTGAAATCCTACGTTACGAACCGACCCTTTAGAGTACGGTACGACCAAAATTACTCGGAACTAAAGAAAATTGAAGCCGGTGTTCCACAAGGAAGTGTCTTAAGTACAACCCTGTATCTGTTATATACAATGGATATTCCAGTGGACATCTACGCTATCATGGCCACTTTTGTGGATGATACTGCAATATTGGTACCAGATATATCCGCTACACAAAAATTGCAAAATGCAGTCGATAAAGTTAGTGATTGGACGCAGATATGGCACATCAAACTAAACGAAATAAAATCGACGCATATAAACTTTACAAATAAAAACATAAACAATGTTCTTACTCTAATACCGCCAAATACCTTGGAATGACTTTGGATGCAAAGCTTTAATGGAAAGAGCACATCAAAAAGATATGAGAAGAACTAAACTTGAAGTACAGAAAAATGTACTGGTTACTAGGAAAGAACTCTGACCTATCTATCCAGAACAAACTAATGTTATATTAGCAAGTATTGAAACCCGTTTGGATATATGGTATCCAACTATGGGGCTGTACCAAGAAAACAAATGCTGAACCCAACCAAAAATTCCAAAGCAAGGTCCTTCGTGGAATAATTGATGCCCCTTGGTATATAAGAAATAGCGATCTACATCGTGACCTTCAAATTGAAATGGTTACAAAAGTGGTTAAAAAACACGCTGTATCACACAATCAGCGACTGCAAAGTCATACCAACTCTGAAATGGAGATCGTCTTATATGTACAAAACAATGTTCGGAGATTAAGAAGAACCAAGCCTCATGAGCTGATGGTCTAAAAGCTATGGGAAAGTGTTATAACTTTAAACTTACCCCAATGCGATTTAAAAATTAAGAAATAAAAATCATTTGTCGATCTTTCATAGATTGGTCCTGATTCACCGCACTGGTAGTTTTAGTGCGGTAAGAGTCCCACACTACTTGGTACCGATTCTTACCGAGTGTCTTTTGAAGATTTCGATCGGATAATAAATAACCAATTGCGTTGGCACAAATACCACGTCAACGCATTTTGGGACAACATTGACCGAGTGCCGTCATTGGAGTGATCGCCAGCATTTCATGGGTTGACAGAGTCTGTGTTGAAAGTATATTGACGATGTTTCTGATGACGTCAAGGAGTCAATGCGTTGACCATTTACGTTGACCAAAGCTTTAGAGCCTCTTGGATATCCCGCGACACCTGGGTTAAAATCGAGCATCGCAATAATTGAGGCAGACGTTCAACGAAAGGATGAATTGCGAATGAGTATCGGATATCACATAACATGGTATGCAGATCGGTGCGTAAGACGTCAGTGAAGGACGAGATTAGAGAGTCTCGCTGATAATGCGGAAAACGCTGCAAGACGAGGAGATAACCGAGAATTTTATCAAATTTTCAAGGATCTTGTCTGGAAAAAAAGCAATACCAATCAGTCTTCAATGGATGTGGGTTGCACACTATTGCTGACAGGTAAAAAGTAGCTACGCAGATAGAAGGATCACCTTTATGCCTTCCTAAATGGGGATTCCGCTGAGAAGAGTGCTGTATTGACACCAAACCCGCTTCATTATCAGAAACCCAAACTTCGATAAATCTCCTCAAAAACAACAAAGCAGCTAGACTTGATGGAATACCAGCCAAATTCCTGAAAGGTGACCCATAACAACGGCTAGTTTCCTACATTCGTTGATGAAAACTGTTTAGGAAAATGAAACCTATCTCCATGGACTTAAGCTGCCAAGAATTGGCGGGGTATAACAGTTTTGTCCGTTTTTTCAAAACTAATGGCAACCACAATTCTCGAACGGATAAAAGTTAGAATCGAGTCTACATTCAAGAGGCATCAAGCTGACTTCCGCAGTGGTTGATCGTGTGTCGATCATATCAACACTCTGCGTATCGTTCTTGAGCAATCCTTACCTCATGTTCGTGGATTTTGAGAAAGTAATTTTACCAAGTTAACCGTCAATGTAAGCAAATGTAAAAGTCACCAGCATTCTCCTCCTTGACAATGGTCGTCCGATCGGGATCATACTAAGTTTAATAGAACGCCAAAAATATGAAGCTCCTGTTGATATGCGACTCCAAGAAAGAGACAGTGATTATAAGAGCCTAGTTTATGTCCCCAAATTATCTGAACATTTCAAGGAACCGATTGAAAACAAAAACACAGTCACGCATTCAGGTCAAACAAGACGCATGCTACATGAAAACAAAAATAAAGAAAGATAAGCGCACCCACCTTGGTCTATGAAATAAACTGTCTTGATGGCAACACAGGAGAAGAGTGCAACCTTCGTTGTATTGGAACTACGAAACGACTTCTTTGTCAACGAATTTATACCACCGATCCGACATCAATAAAAGAACACTGGAAAGACAACACTGGCTTTACTTAACGTAGAATGTGGACACAAACCAGATTTTGACGGTGGTGAAATCCTGGAAATAGCTAAGCATGATTCCAAGCGGTATACTTTGGAAACTCTCCATATCATCATACATAGGTACATAATAGATATTATTAATTTTTTTTTTTTTTTTTTTTCTTGTCAAATCTTTATTTTATATCTTTTATCTATACGTACCGATTACCAGTATCTTATAGTAGTTTCCAAGTTCCAACTTTAGTAAACACTAATCGAGTATTTGTATTACTATACTAGTATATAGTACAACCACATTTGATGCCAAACTTTTCCGTCATGTTTAAGGCATTAACAAAATATGTTTCATTCACTTGTAACCTTATACGCATTGAATTTCCATACAACCTTAATCGAACGATACATCAAACATACATAAACTGTCTATCATCTCCTACCATTCTTTGAACGGGCGAACATCTGGATAGTTTTCTCATTATTTTCTTTAAGACAAGTCTTGTAGGGTGGCCTTGTTTTTAACTTGCCTAAAAGGGTTTATATATCTTCTTCTTCTTATATAAAAAATCAATCGTTGTGCGTTAGTCTGGCAAAGGCTGATTTGAATTATTCTTTTTAGGAAATCTTTGGTATTAACCGGTGGCGGTGGGTGTTTACTGTTTAGGTGAAGTTTCGTCTAAATTGATCTTGTGGTTTTCCAGCATGGAGCAACAAAACACTCTGAGTACCTGTTTAATATATAAAAACATAAGTTTGAATATGAAAATTTTAAAATTTCTATGACAAAATAAAATTTGAAAAATTATAAAACGGTCGAACCTCGATTATCCGGCATTCGATTAATTTAGGACCCAATTAGTACAAACGCCAATTTGTAGGACTAAAGGCCATAAAAAACTAAATTTTGAATCAATTCATAGAACTATACATCGTCTGAAACGCGCTGGTCCCGAAATGTCAAACAATCCCGAATACCAAAATCCCGAAAGACAAAATCCCGAATTGACGAAATCCCAATGCCAGGATCGCGAATGACATGATCCAGAACGCAAAAATCCAGAACGCAAGAAAAAAATTATTTTCAGTAGTTTCAAATAGCCTTTGGTATTGTTTCGAAATTATTTTGGTAAAATTTGATAAAAAAAACACAACCAGTTATACAACAAAGGGCCGGTCCGATTTTAAAAAATTAATTTTTGTGTTTGAAGGTTTAAGGCTTAAAAATGCTTTAAGAGCTGAATATTTTTCAATTTCCAGCTTATAACCCTCCTTTACGTCATTGGATCCATTTTAATGTGGTCACACCAATCGCTGTTGTTTCTGCTTTTTTGTTTTCTGCTCTTGTGACAACTGCCCCTTTTACAAAGAAGCCTCTCAAGAGCTGTTCGTTAGATGCGGTGCAGCTCTCCCCATAAAGCGAAAGGTATCCAAAGCAGTTTTACCTACTGTGTTATGTGATGCAGGTTGTAAACGGTCATACTCATTCACTTCTGACTCCATCAGCCGCTCCACCATCAGTTCAATAAGCTTATCGTTTCAGAACAAATTTTTGTTACTTCCAGGTGGATTAAAGTGTCGAAAAAAGATGAAGGTTGCTAGGGCTGTCACGTTTAGTAAGTTGTAAAATACAACCATCAGCCAGCGGCAGCGTTTTGTTTGACGTGTGCAAGAATAAATGTCGAACATTTGTTCGAACACATCTAGTCCAATTTTGGTGTGGTTGTAGCCAAGCATATATCATTACAGGATTATTTTGAAAACCAGAAGTTGCTTTCTCAAAGTTATGTTGCGTAGATAGAAAACCACTTGCTTGCCTGGTTTTGAAACATAGCTCACCAACGCCATTTTTTCAGAAAATCAAAAGATGGATGAGTGGACTGGTCGATACTGCTTTCTGTCATTGACTTTTAAGGGCTCATTATAGTCATCAAGAAACTGCTTTACTACAAAAGGTTCTGGCACATCTCTAGTTTTTCCGGATTTTACCAAAAAGGATGGTGATTTTTTTCATCGAGCAGCCTCAAGGCCAAATCCGCGGATGTGAAGAAGTTATCAACATGGTTGCATCCCAGTATTGAAATAAGATGGCATCAACAACATCAACTCACCAAATCTACTACTAAGTCCTGTACTTGGTCAGAACTTCCAGTGCAGATGGAAAATTTTAATGAATAACCCGTTGAGCTTTCATTGAGCCACCAGAACTTCAAGCCATATTTGGCGGGCTTGCTTGGAAATCTTTTCAACAGTTCATTGATTATTATTAAACTTCCATATAAGGTCTGGTTCAGCTCTTCCATAAGATGAGATCTGGTTTCGACTTGCTGAAGCTTGACGACCAACTGAATCATTAAAACTGGGGACGTCGTTGATCAACTCAAAACGAGAAAGGTTCATCACTGCTTGAAGGATTGGGATGTCCCTTGATGGGGCCCCAATATCCACAAACGACGATGACTACCTTTTAAGGCTGATATGAATAACAAGACTCCAAAATAGGATTGCAATTCGTTCACAGTCAAAGGTGTCCAAACACGTTGATCTTGACGATTGGCATTTAGCTTTCTGGGTGCACGGAACTAATTCCACCGAGGGACTCACTTCTCATTTAATGGGAACTTAATCCACTTTAGGGAATTGGACTTAATTCCCAGGCAAGGTGAGAAAGTAGTCCATTTCTTTATGAGAACTAAGTACACATTTTGAAATATGAAGAGGGAACTAACTTTCACCCAGCCTTGCACCTACCCGAAATCTTATAGTGAGCCCAAGCAGGGGCTACATACAAACCTCACTATTTATTCGCCGTAAGGCTGGGTGCTAGCACTATATTTATGTGAGCCCCTGCTTGGGTTCACTTAAGGGTAGGTGTGAGGCTGGGTGTATGCAAAGTTTCATTTTCATTTAAAGAATCTGGATTTAAAGAAACTTCGAATTTTTTAAATCCACATTTAAAGGGAAGTAAAACCACTCAGTTTTTGAGGAATTTAGTTCCCACCTTCTATGAGTACTAAGTCCACTTTTCTGAAGTGGACTTAGTTCCCATTAAATGAGAACGTAGTCCCTCGGTGGACTTGGTTCCCGGGGACTTAGTACCCTGCACCGCTTTCTGTAGACAAAATTGGCCTTTTCATTTGTCCGTTTGATGATATCATTTCATATATGGTTGTTGGAAAACCGGTTGAAAATTTCGAATTTTCAAATTAGCAACAGGCCCAGTAGTTCCGCGAAGTCTTAAGACATAAGCACCTTGTACGTGAGAGAAAACTGCTTCCTTTGGCTTTTTCATCCACTTTTGTCCACTTGGACGAAGGAAGAACACGTTGGTCGATCATTCTTGCTCAGTTGGATCACCATTTCCAAATTTCGTAGGGTTCCATAAGATTTTCTTGTGCACCAGTTGCCTGAACCAGAGTTTCATCGATATCTTCATAATTCGATTTTTCTAAGTCATTTTCTTGGATATAAGTCTGGATCAATATTTGGGTCATCGCAGGCTGTATCGAATGGATCAGTTTCATCACCATCTTCAGAATCCATGTCATTTTGAAACGTCAAAAAAAAGCTGCAAGCAAAAGATAAAAGTTGGCCATCTTTTCCAGCTTCGTCTGCAACTGAAATTGAATACTTATTTAAATTGTTGAGTGTTGAATAGGTATAGCTTTATTTTCTAAAACCGTAATTTTAATATGATTTGGTTGGAATTCATACACATATACGTACAATTTTCTGTCAAGCATTTTATTAAATAATAGTCTTTGAATTACATTTTTTTTGCCCAGGTCAGGTGCCTGCTATAGGAAATTTAAAAATGTGTTTGTGGGGCTTAAATATTGCTGCTCAACCTAATGCTCAACAACAACAACAACAAAATCCAAAACACCAGAGGCAAACAAGGATGTGCATCCTTTTGAAATTGCGTGCGAGCAAAAGAAACACCATCATAGTGCAAACAAACGATGCAGCAACAGACAAACAGATTATCTAACAGACGCCAAAGTGAAGGGATGTGAAAGCTACAAGAAAAAAAAATAAATACCATCACACCGCCGCTGTCGGGTTATACGCTTTAGGGAACACGAGTAGGTGGGTTATTATGGACCATGCTGATGCATGAAGCTCCCTCTATTTACACTGACCTTTTACGACTGTAAATATAGCTACATACATCCTTCCTACACCCCCTAAGAGGAGACAAAGTTTTTTGTCACTTCCCGCTAGCGAGATAAAAATGTCATTTTCTTTTATCCTTTTGATTTATTCACCCAATACAGCCTTGTCGTGCCGTGCCATCCACCATACTCCATACTACTCATAGTCATATAACAATGCACTCGAGGACTTGGTTTGATTATGGTGACCATTTATTTACTATTAAATTGATGTTAAATGATTTCGGCAACCCATAAACTGTTGAACATTAAACTTGATTTAAGAATTGTCTTTTTGCTATTACCTATAGGTACTAGACAGTGCCAAGAGATTTGACATTTTGATTAAAAATCTGCAATTTTCCATACTAACTACAATGTCCCAAAGGTAGTAAAAATTTAGTAAGTAATTCTACCTCGCCTTTGGTTCCAACGCTCGTAGTCGTACGCTCGTCTTCAATGACACTCTGGCATTGTGGTTTTTTTTAGTGAGCTGACATAGACTCACTAGAGAAAACCACAACGCTACCAGAGAGTCTCATGACTCCGCCTGTACTTGAGAGCGGTAATGAGTTTATGGGAAAAATCTTCTTTTGCACTCATGCAGAAGCTAGAGTTCTAAAAGATCCAGATGTAAACAAATCGGCCGGCCCGGATAGTATCCCTGCCATTGTTCTGAAGAGGTGTTCTTCAACGCTGGCGAAAAGCAACTGCTTGAGCTTTTCCATCTGTCCTACTTTACTGCTGTCTTTCTGAGTGGATGGAAAAAAGCATTTGACCAGCATCTACCAAAAAAAGATGAATGTTCGTCTCCCTCAAACTATCGAAAAATTGCACTTACATCCCTTCTTTTCAAGGTCATGGAAACGCTGTTTAATCATCAGCACAAGAAATATCTGGAAGAACGGAAGCAATGGGTCCACTGGTGATCTGATGGTAAAGCTCACCGAACTGTGCAACCAATCTTTACATCGCTTTGGAGAAAGTGGAATTATTGCACTTGATATTTCAAAAGCGTTTGATAGAGTTTTGCATCAAGCTCTCTTATCGAAAATGCGTGCATTTGATATTGATGGATCTTTTCTTCGTTGGATTAGAAACTACATTTCGGACCGTTCTATACAAGTTGTATTGGACGGTTTCAAGTTTGATATTCATAAAAGAAATTCTGGTGTGCCCCAGGGCTCCGTTTTGTCTCCTACCCTCTTTCTCATTTTCATTACCGATCTCTTATCTGAAACTTCTAATCCAATAAATTGTTTTGAAGACGATAGCACCCTCAGCTTTTTATATTCGTTTCTAGATTCACAAACCTGCTCTTCAGATGTGGAACTTGAACCGCAGCGTATGATAAGCTCATTAAAATTATAGGAAAGGTCCAAAAATAATGAGTCACAAATAGAAAATGTTCACACCTTATTTGCTTATATTAACTACTACGCTTATCTGTTAAAATCTATAAAATACACGACCGGATCATATACGTACTTGCTCTTAGGTTCAAGTTGCTTGGAACTTAAGAACTTTTAAAATATGCAAATCATTACAGAACAATAAAAAATATAAAAAATTTAAAAAAAATATAGAATATATATACGAAGCATTTAAATCGTTCTCTAAATTATATAAACAACTAGTGAAATAGCTTAGAGCTCAAAACAATGAATGCTATTTTATAAACATAAAAACAATAAAAATATATGTATATAAAAAAAATTTAAATTTGTACTATTTACAAATGTAATTGAAGACGTTTTCATTAAGTGTGTGCCTACTAAAAAAGTTTTAAGCTCAAACAAGCCTGTCTGGTTAAATAAACGATTAATAAACTTTAAAAAAGAAATGAAACGTGTATACCGAAAAAGTTTACTAAATGATGTATTTCATGGTGAATTCTGTCGATTAAGAAAGGAATATGAATTTTTAAAACGATTTCTTTCTCGTTAGCAAATGTTTTCTCTAGAATCTAAAATTAAAAGCAATTCTAAGGCATTTTGGACTTTTTTGAACACCAAGAGAAAATCTGTTGGTATTCCATTTTCTGTGAGTTATAAGGGTAACATTAGTAGTGATTTGAAAGAAATTTGCAACATGATTGCGGGCTTCTTTCAATCAAATTATGTTGGTGAGTCCGAAGCTAGTTTCATTTCACTACCTGATAACTCGTTAGTCAATCTAGGAAGTCTTGATATCACGGAGTATGATATCCTATCAGAACTTTCTGGTCTTCAAGCGTCAAATAGTCTAGCACCTCACAATATACCAGCCACTTTTCTCAAAAATTGTAAATCAAAGGACAATCGGCAAAAATGTATGGAAGGTGGTCTAGGAACCAATAACAACGAGACGTATGTCGTTGGAAAGGTATTTTTATGAGCTACAATAGTCACTATGGCGGCTCATTTCAAATCACTGTGTGAAAAAAGTTATTCGTTAACCTAGGTTTTGTTTTGGTACCATTAAGTGTGGAAAAAATGTATACGAACTGGTCTTTCCAGTACTAAGAAGATGTATGTCGTTGAAAAGGTATTTTTATGAACAATAATAGTTACCATAACAACTTATTAAAAATCACTGTGTGGAAATAGTTATTCGCTGTTTTAGGGAATTTTAGCACAGATAAAATGTATGGAGCATGGGTAACAGTTAGCGAATAACTTTTTTCACACCGTGATTTGGGTTAAGCTGCCGTATTGACTATTGTAGTACATAAAATTTCCTTTCCAACGACATACGTCCCGTTGTTATTGGTTGAACTTGCCATCACACTTTTCGCCCATACTAAAAAAAAACATTTTTTTCACACTAAAATGAACCACAATATTTGATTAGTTTACGAATAACTTTTTTCACACAGTGATTCGGACTGAACTAATATTAAGATATTGTAGGTAATGGAAATACCTTTTCAATGACATATATATTGTCGTTATTGGTTAGACCAGTTTTCATAAATTTTCCCCATACTAAATATATTTTATTCATACTAGAATGCACCAGAACACAATTCTATTTAGCGAATAACTTTTTTCACACAGTGATTTGAAGTAAGCCCCCATAGTAACTATTGTAGTACATAAAAATACCTTTCCGGCGACATATGTCTATTCGTTATTGGTCTTGTAGACCGTTTTGTCCTATTCTCCTTTGCTCTCGAAAGATTTTTAATCTTTCTCTGTCAAAAGGTATATTTTTGGATAGCTGGAAGTATTCTTTTGTTACTCCAATACACAAATCTGGTTCGAAACAAGTTGTCAAAAATTATAGACCCATTGCGAAGCTGCAGTTGGTCTCCAAAGTTTTTGAGGCTATTGTTAAAAGAAAATTATACTCAGTTGTTCGCGGGTTGATATCTGAGTCTCAACATGGGTTTGTAAGTGGTAGGTCAACCGTAACTAATTTAGTGATCTTCACTAACTACTGCCTTTGTAACATGGAACAGCACAATCAAGTTGATACTATTTTCACAGACTTTGTTTAAGCCTTTGATCGCGTGCAATTCCATATCTTGGAGCGAAAGTTATCGAGCCTAGGTTTTAACTCTACCTTGTTGAAATGGATAATGAGTTACTTAACAAAAAGAAAATAGTATGTTAAAAAAGGATCTCATCTTTAAAAGGTTATATTTAATCACTCAGGAGTGCCACAAGGTAGCCATTTAGGACCACACCTTTTTCTTCTATTTATTAATGACTTACCAAATTGTATTGTATTTTCTATTAGCATGTTATTTGCAGATGATTTTTTCGATTAGTAAAATCACTACCTGATTGTATACAACTACAACAAGATATTAATGGATTAACAGAGTGGTGTAAAATCAATTGCCTACATCTAAATATTCGTAAATGTTCAATTATGTCATTTACAAAGTCCAGAAATCCAATTGTATTTTAGTATAAAATCCTTAGCAGTCTTCTTCCACGTGTTTCGGTTCAAAAAGATCTGGGAGTTGTTTTTGATAGAGATTTTGTCTTGGGTTTCTTTTTCGTAATGCTACGGACTTTTGGGATCCATCGCTTTAAAGTCGTTGTTCATTTCCTTGGTTCGCTCGAACCTTGAATATTTTTGTATAATATGGTCTCCTATAATATAAATTCGTTGCGGATTGAAAGAATTCAGAAGAGGTTTACAAAGTACGCTCTACGTAAAATTTACTCGCGATCAAACATGCCTACTTATGATACTAGATGTCTTATGATTGGCTTAAAACCTCTCCATATAAGGAGAGTTTACTATTTCACAATTTTTGCTAGAGATGTTTTCTGTGGTCACATAGACAGTTCATGTTTACTGTCATTATTTAATATTAATGCACCATCGCGGTACCTTAGGCCAAGACAAAACGCTTTCTTTTATATAGCTAGACACTACTAATTACGGTTTGAGTAATCCTATAGATAATGCCGCAGTATGTTACAATCGATTCGAAGAGTTGTTGGATCTCCCTATGAGTAGAAATGAATTCAATACAATTGTCTTAAATGCTGTGTAAATATTTTAGATTTAAGTTTAGTTATGTAAGATATCAGTGTCTACGAAAGTTATTGTACTTGTTAGATGAATAAATAAATAAATAAATAACATTTCAAATATCGTTGGAGCTGATTTTTTTTAATTAATTTTTATATATTAAATTTTAGTTATATTTTTAAAACAAAATTTTGGTATTCCAGTTTTGAGCATTTATTATTATACATTTACGGAATTATTTTCAAAAAAATTCATCAACCCGTTTTCAAAATATTGATTTTTCAAAAAAAAAAAATTTTGTATTTTTTAAAAAAATCATAAATTTACTTTTTTCAAGATTTTTATATGCAAATACTACTGACGTTTTTAAAGGAGGTTTTGTATAAAAAAAATTTATTGAAATAGGTTGAGCCGTAAAAGAGAAAATAGAAAATCGAAAAAACTGGCAGGTACCGTTGAAAACAGTTTTTGGATTTTTTTTTTGTATATCAGAAAGTACACCATATATAAAATAATACACTGATTTTTTTAATCAAAATCGTGGAAGCCGTTTTCGAGATAGATTAGGTTTTTCTTAACAGTTGCATGACAGGTACCGTTATTTTTGGAGCTATAAAAAAATTTAAATTTCCCCTCTGGAGAGTTACAAGAACAACCTTAAGTTCAAAATTAGAAGAAAATCGCTTCAGTGGTTTAGGCTGTAGTTTGAGGTACAGACAGACACACAGACAGACACAATTGAGCCACCCACTTTTTTCGATTCTCTATCATCGTAATGTCATGTTTGACTGTTTTCTCAAAAAAAATTTTTTGCACGAATCCAAAAATTGTTTTTACCTGAGATATTGTATGTACCTGTCTAAATGGCTGCATCGATTTTTTTTAAATCATGACACAAAGTGGCCTGTGGTAAGTCTTTCCACACTCTTTTCACTTTTTTTTAAAAATCAAAAATAGTGCTACCTGCCTTACCTTTCTAGAAAACGGCTTTACAACTTTTCTTAAAAAAATATTAATAAAATACTTTTAGGGAAAACTTAATTTGGTTGGAAACCCATTTTTAAAAAAATAGTAAATAACGGGTTTTGACTGATTTTGATTATTTAAAAGATTAAGGAGTAGGTATTGGGAAACAAAATCAACAAGAAAGTATTTTTTAAACAAAAATTGTATTTCTTTTTTGAAATTCAATATTTCGAAAGCCACTGAATTTGGTTCTCAACAGTTTTTGGTATCTCCTTAGAGAATATTTAATCATATATTACCCTTATGCAATAATAACGGTACCTACTTTCATACAAATGTTAAAAAACCGTAGAAGAAAACCTCACTTTCTCGAAATTGCCTTTTATCATGTAAATAAAAATTTCTGTTTGCTGAAATCGGAACGGTCTACTGGAAAATATCAAACAAAAAATACACTTAGCAACCATTGACAGCACCTCTCCAAGAACGCGTTTTTTTTTTTTGAATTATTTCATTATTGACTGATCGGATTTAGATAATAATTTTTATACGAAAAAAGTATGGCATACATATACAAATTTTCCAAAAAATTATTTGTGAATTAAAAAAAAAAAACTCACAGTTTTTACTTGCGATATACAATTTTCTTAAGCCCGCAGTGTCTTGAACATAAGAGCAAGTATGTACGCGCGACCCAGATGCGCGTTTTATTTTTTTGAAAATATGAAATTTCAAAATCGGGTTGATAATTTCTGTTGGAAATTTAATTTTTAACTGCATATTTATGGCTTTGTTCAATACTTATTATAGATTTTAAATATCCGCTCTTGGAAAATCAAGAGCCCCCATATGGTAGTCATTTGGGTCCAATCATTTTTATTCTAACGATCTGTGATCGAGCACTCCCAACTTTCTACCTACGCGAATGACATAAGATTTTTAGAATAATTTCTTCAACTAGCGATGATTTACCTCTCTGCATAATGATCTGCATAATTTTTTTGTCTGATGTCAAAAAAGTATTGGAAACTTAATGTCGGTAAACGTTCCCGTTCACAATAACAGGACCTCTGTCCACTATATCAATAATGGCCTTGTTTCCAGATAAACAACTATTCGGGACTTACTTAGATGTTATTTGTGATACTGAGCTAAATTCCAAATCCCATTATAACAATATAGCAGACATGTAGACGTTTTGTCAAGCGTTAGTCTGAGGCACATTCAGAACTTTATGTAGCGAAATCTCATTTAAAAAAACCTTTGTACGACCTTTATTTGAATATGTTAGCCAAGCATGGTCCCCTTTTCACCATTTTCATTGTTCATGTCAAATGAATCGAAGAAATACAATGAAGATTACTCCGCTTAACTCCTAGGGGACTTCCATCCATTGACAACTTCCTGCAACTTGCTCCCTTATCTAGATTGGTTGCAGCTCATTAACAATCTCTTGGAAAACGTCGTTTTCGTGAAGTAGCTGACATCATTAGTGTGCATCAAATATTATCTGGTATATCTGATTCTTCTGTCCTCCTTGAGGTCATTAACTCACATTATCTATAACATCAGTACCCGAAATCCATCTTATTTCTCACAGAATTGAAATTTACCGGTTACTAAAATGCTGAGGGAAGTGACTTGCAATTCTAATAATTTCGACTATAATCAAAGCAAGATCAAACAGAAAAAGTTTTTTATGGTTCCTCCTTTAACTAGTCTCAATAATAAGGTTAAGTAATGAATACCTAAATCATAAATATAACTTGGAGCAGTGTCAAAATGTGGGTTGTGACCTCCTAAAATGTCTAGTTTCAAGTGCTTTAAATAAACTCTCATCTCTCAAATAAAGAACAGATGGTCACCGTATCTATTATGTGGGTGATTTTAGAAGAACTATTATAGTACAAACAGGGTCCCCGGGAGCGCATTCCACACATGCATGAATAGCTATAGTTTTGTTAAATTTTATTATATATTTTGCTGCTCGTCTAACTTTTACTTTGCATTTTAGTCGACGACTGATCATACTGATATCCTGTGTTTTTATGGTTAAGCTAAGGACTCATCGTGTATAATGGCAAAAAGTTCTGCACAGTTTTAAACATTTTTTGAATAGGATGAGAAATATTTTTGTTTAGTTTTTTTGTTCTTTTTTAACTCTTGTAAAGCTGAATATTTTTTTTTTATCATAAAGACTTCACTCATGCATTCCAAAACTTAAACCTTGCAAATTATCTTGAAATAGGATAGACAGGATTTACTGATGAAAATGTGTTTTGCATTTATATTTTGCTATTTAGATGAAGCTTAATAGTTGAAATGGATTGCAGTTTGGTACGCATATGGGTGGAGTTGATAGTGGTAGTGATTCGTTGTGGCGATTAAGGTACTTAATGATGAGAAGTTTTGCATTGACAATATAGAATCTTAGCTTGAGATAATGTAGGTATGTAATGTATATTTGAGAACCAAAACTCGTCATATCCAAAATTTTCACTTTGTGCAAATAGAAAAAACTTAATATGGCTATATGATAGTTTCTAGAAAAGATTTTACTTTGCATAATAAAAGATTTTTAATCTATATGGTATAATTAAGAGCAAAAATATATTGAAAGATCCATTTAAAAGATATTTAACAATTAAATGGATATGAAGAGTTTTGCTGCAAATGATTGGGTATAGCAAGTTTCTACACTTACCCCCACTACCTCCAATCTTCAATGACCAAATTCTTGCAAGAGGTTGATATGCCAATTTTTCTAAGAAAAAAATATGGAAAGGGTTTTTCGAAAATCGTTGCAATTAATATGGAGGATTAGTACTTTTTTTGACAGTTTTGTGTTATTTATTGTTTGTTTTTGATGTTTTTTACATAAAAAATATTAAACAATATTATTAATTTTTCTATAAAATAAGGGGGCTGACCTTGGAAGACAATTTTGTGTCGTTCCTCTAAGTAAGTAAGTAAGTAAGTAATTCATTTATTAAGACATTATTTCGTTACATATTTCTTATATATTATTAATTTTAACGCTTTGGCTTAGCCGTCAGCTCGATTGGCAATATAAATTTAAATTATGTATATAAACGAAAAAATTAGATATATTCTGTTATTAATAAATTTCTATATTTATAAATAGAAACAACATATAAAGTTTTCCAATTCGTACCATTCAAAATCTCAATCGTTTCCTGCATTGTTATTATCTCTTTCCCGTGATATGCAAATCTCTTGTGTTTGAAAACTGGACAAATGCTTATGAAATGGAAGTTGTCTTCCTTAGCTTTCATATTACACAGAGTACAAAATTGATTAAAGCTGCCGTTGTACGGTCTGCCATTCAAATAGAGAGAATTTCGTTAAAGCTGAAGTCATCTTGAAAGTAGTTGTTATTGTAGAGGTTATAGTTTAGTTGTGAGTAAATAATTCTGCTCATGGATTGTTGTGCTTCCGCCATGTAAGAATTCCTAGAGTTATCTTCATTCATCTGTATTCGGGTGTAAAGCTGTTCCTTTAGTTGATGCAAACTATTAAAGTTCCACTGCAAATCCTGTCCGTATGAAGAAGCAACATTCTGCCATTTTAAAATCCACCAGTCATGATTTCTTTCTTCATAAAGGAGTATTTTTTTCGTTAGACGCGAATTCGGGTGTGAAGCAGTTTTAATAATATAGTCTGCTTGAAGCTTAAGAGTGTAAGTCAATATCTTAGGCAGTCCAGTTTCCAAATACACTGCATAGCTCGGAGTATTACTTGGCAGGCTAAAAAGTTTTTTCAAGAAATTTGTATGGAACTTTTCTACCTCTTCGAATTCATCCGTTCCCCAAATTTGACAACCATAACAGAGCGTCGATTTCACAACGCTATCAAAGATTTTATATTTAATTGAAAGTGTGATATTTTCGTTAACAAATATTTTCCGCCATGTTATGTTAACCAAACTTTGTGATGTATTTGCCTTTTCTTTGAGATGCTTCCTAAAATCCAAGGTTGAGTTTATTTTTAGTCCCAAATACTTGTATTCCTTAACAACTTCGATTCTTCTACCATTAAGAAACCAATTATCTCTCACTACACTTCGAGAATTCTGCGCGAAGACCATAATTTTCAATTTCTCTATGTTAACAGTAAGGCTAGTCGCGCACATGCAACTTTCAGTTTCGCAACTGTTTGGTTGCAAAAATGAATCCTATTGACTCATATGGGACAGCACATGCAGAAACTATTCAGTCGTCGATTCGAGCAACTTTTCAGTTTGTGTTTTGCCACAAACTGAAAGATTGCCTGAAATCGGTTTTTCAATTTGTGTCATATAGAACAATATGTAACTGCGCGCACATGCAACCAAATAGTTGCAGATATTTTACCACATCGTTGAATTTTGTTCTTTCCAAAGTGGCTTATGTTCTCTGTGCGAAAGAGAACAAATGTATCTTTTCTTTTATTTGCTGAGCAAAAGAATGGGACAAAGGCGATAATATTTTTCTTTGTATGTATGGGGTAGAAAATTTTAATAAACATTTTCGGTGTGTTGGTAAGGTTCGTTGCGATTGCTTGTGGAGTTGCTCATGTGCGCGCTCATCGGTCAACTTGTGACTAAACTGTTTTGTTGCAGTAGCAGTTGCATGTGCGCGACTAGCCTAAGATCCCAAGTTTCACAGTAATTTGAAAGGCGGTTAATCATTAGCTGCAAGTTTTCAGGTGATTCCGATAGTAGTACTAGGTCATCTGCATACAAAAGAACATTAACATTGGTATCAGCAATTCGAGCTCCACCGGGTATGCAAGTAACGATGTCATTTATAAAAAGTGACAATAGAAGGGCACTTAGCAGACATCCTTGTTTCACGCCAGAGCCTGTATTAAACCATTGAGAATAAGCTGATCCATCCCATACTGCTGCTTGAGTATCTGTATACATTTCTCTTAAAACTCTAATGAATTTGGAGGATAGGCCCAGTCGGGAGAGTTTGTACATAAGTGCATTTCGATTTACTAGATCAAAAGCTGCCTTGAAATCTACAAAAAATGAATAAACCTTTCTTTTCCTGGCTTGAAACGCTTTAACTATTGACGTTAGGCAGAATATTTGGTATACGGTTGAGTAATTTCTTCTGAATCCCGCTTGGAGTTCCGTCAGAATTTCATTTTCATCCACCCATTTTTCTAGTCTGCCCACCAGAACGCCACAGAATATTTTACTTATTGTGTTCATGAAGGATATTCCACGATAATTTTCAGGATTGTTTAAATAGCCTTTCTTATGAATTGGAAATATTACGGATCGCTTAAATGAAGCAAGAACAGAAATTGTAGTAAATATTCTGTTGAAGAGTTGTTTAAGCTGGTACCTTAGCGCTGGGCAAGCATTTTTAAAAAACTCATACGGTATGCCATCTTCCCCAGGAGCTTTTCCATTTTTGGCTTTATCAACTACATTTTGAATTTCATCGAGGGTTATTTCGGAGTCTAATATTTCGTCTGAGACTAACGGTTCCACATATGCAAAGGATAAGCTAGATTTGTTGCGTAGTAACTCTTGGAAGTGTACAGATAGATCATCTGCAGATATAGATGTTCCAATTACAAATTTCGATCCGTTTATTTCCGACGCAATTTTCCAGAATTCTTTTGAATTTTTGGTAAGACCCAAAGAGATAGCTTGGTTGTTATAAAATTCAACTTTTTTTTAGAGAAACATAGCTTTTTTTAATAGGCGTTTGATTCTAAATAACGGAGTTTCAATTCTTCCCTATAACATTTACGTAGTGCATGTAAGAAAGAGAATGATTTCGTTCGCGCTTTAATGCATTCATTATCAAACCAATTTTGTTTAAATTTTGTTGATCTACTTTGAGTTTGGATGCCAGAAGATCTCCTAATGCAAGATGTTATTTCATTTGAAAATGCTTCAGAATTTTGGTGCACAGGCATTTCTGATAAATTTGTATTTAATTTGTTTCGATAAGAATAAGAATCCTCATTTCTCCATTTTAATTTTGGAAGAAGATTCAGCTTTTTTTTGTTCAGTTGCAGTTTCACTGGTCCACTCTACTACTAACGGCATATGGTCGGAATAAGTTTTGCACTGAGCTTCAAAAGATGATATGAAATCTATCCAGTCACCATTTACCGCGCCGTAATCAATCACAGATTTGCCCTGTCCTCCAACAAACGTGTAATGTCCTTCCAGATCTCCTTTAGTGCAGCCATTTAAAATAATGCAATCGTAAATTTGTAGCATTTCTAAAAGATTCATCCCATTTGCGTTGCAAACATCATCCTTGGATATCCTGGTGGCTGGTGAAATAACCGGGTTCTTTATTTTATTAACTGTTGTAATCTGCATATCGGAGATTCTACCGTTAAAATCTCCCATCAACAAAACGCTTTTACTTGAGAGATGACACATCACTTGATTCAATTTTTCATATTCTTTATTCCACTTATTACAGTTTATGTAAGCAGGCACAATAAACACGTTCTTTTTCTGTAAAAGTCTTATTACGGTAGCTCCTTGAATTTGTATGAACTCATAGCTTTTAAGTAATGTTGTTTTTATCCCGTAGAGACTTCCACCGCTTGCGCGTCCTTTGACTGATGTTTTTACCGCATCTTCCCAAAAAAGTTGAAATCCATTAAAGTAATTTTTAAATTTACTTGTATTTTTACTAGTTATATGTGTTTCAAATAGAAAAAATACATCATAAGCTTTTATATAATTGAAAAAATCTGTGAATAATAACTTATGATTTAGGCCTGATACATTAAATGCTAAAATACTAGAACTAAAATTTAATAATGAGCTGACGGCTACTACTTCTCAATTCCCTACTATCGTACTACAGCTTGCACCATTTTTATAAGGCTACATCCTTGCTGAAACAGAATTGGTTGTTCTAGTACAATTATTGTTTTGACGTCTAAGTGTTGATATTAGCCGTTTTCCTTTGGAGGTGGCGAAGTACTTACGAGTAGATGAAAACCCTAATCTAGTACTACCAACTGCACATGTTCTCATGCGCGAGTAGATACATTTTACATAGGAAAGCAGTTTGATGTGTTCCATCCAAAGGAAAACGCCTATTGACAGCAACAAGTCCCTGACAGCGTCAAAATTAATTTTTTCCCAAAGATTTGATGAAGTTCTTCCTCTTCATTATTTTGATTATATTTAAGATTATAATTATTGCATAAATAAAATGTTTTTATGCGAATTACAAGGTTGTTGTTTTTAATTTGTACGGTTTCGTTTGGAAAATGTGTTTTAATTACTTTTCTGTATAGCTCAGTAGGACTCGGCGTTTTGTTTGCATCTGCTGGTTAGATCACGTTGGATGTATACACCTGTGTCTTTAAGCTTTGATGAGTTGCTTATCATTTTATAAGCAGTTTCATTAGAGCCCGTGTTTATTTTAAGTTTAATGAAAGTGTTATTTTCACTTATTTTCACGGCTTGTGGGATGCTTTGTGATTCAATATCTCCAAGTAAGAGTCTGGTAGTACCCCGCACTTTTTCATGTGGATCACCATGATCATTTGGAATCGTTAAAATAATATTTTTTTCTCTAAGTTCTCGGTTTTGTAGCTCAAGTTCCTCTTCAAGAGCATTGCATCGAATTTCAAATTGTTGAACCTGCCGTGAAAGTTCTTCATTTTGATTTCGAAGAAAGCTAATTTCAGTGTTCAATTTACTGACATCTTCCTTTGTTGCTCACATGGTGGTTGCCTTTGAAAGTTGTGTGTGAAGTGAATCATCAATAATTGATTTGATTTTCTCGAAGTCAGTACGTGAAATCGACATATTTGAATTCACTTTAAAAACTTTCGGAGTTCTCCTGGAATCGTATTCTAAATTGGGTGGGTCTTCAGGCGAAGTTTGATGGATGTTCCTCTTATTTTCAGTCATGTGACTTGAGACGTAACAGGAGATATAATTGTTGGTCTTTTTATAGCTAATATTACGTGGATAGCCAGCTATTTTACCAAAGATTTGAACGAAATTGAATTTAGAGTGAATTAAAAATACTCGGATATTTGTTTGAATAATTTAACTGATTTTATTTGTA
Source organism: Dasysyrphus tricinctus (assembly GCA_963921185.1). Lineage (NCBI taxonomy): Eukaryota > Metazoa > Arthropoda > Insecta > Diptera > Syrphidae > Dasysyrphus > Dasysyrphus tricinctus. The sequence goes on from OY992530.1 coordinate 17,361,183, forward strand.
AAAAAATTAAAAAAATTAAGAGCGCGTTTATAATACTTCTTTTCACTTGCAAAACAGTGTTGCCAATCTGTCGTTCCTCTATAGTCGGCCACCCCAGCCGACTACTGAAGAATATATTCTTATTTTGTTTTGCATATCTTCCTATGAAAATCCAAACCAAATCTTAGGTTTTATTCATTTTTAACAAGATTTTCGAGTGTTTTTTCCTATATTCAGTAGTGGCCCCTTATTTTATGAATGGTTAGTTAGAAAATTGGGTATGAAAACGTAAAATTTTCTTCTGTGAGCATATTTTTTTGATGAATAAGGATTGAATTCATGTACGTAGCCACCATTTTCAGCAATTTAAAAAAAGTGATTTAAGGTCTTACATTTAAAAAATCGACGTTTCCAAGGAAATTTGATCCGTGTTTTTCCATAAATATTCAGAAGTTCAGAAAAAGTAGAGCAAGCCATAATTATAAAATTCTAATCTTAACTTTAAAACACTAAATTCATGCTCGAGTTGCCAAGGCAAATGAGCCCCGACTCAGTTTTGAGTAAGGAATAAGACCAGACCAAATTTACATACTCTCTAGTACTAGCCTCCCGAAATCTGCAAATCTGCTCTCATAAGACTTTTCAAGATCCCATAGCTTTACCTAAGAATTACTCTTCTAGTCCAAAGTAAGTAATTTTCAAATTTAGTAGCTTAGTTTTTCCAGTTTTCCAGTTTCAGTTTTTCTGTTACCGCATAAGAAAACTAAACTACAAGATAAAGAATTGCCTTTGGTAAATAGGCCGTTTAACGTTCTGAAATATCTTACAAGAATCTAGTAGCACACTATTAGAACAAATTTAAACTCTTCAGGCTCCCACGAATTAGTCTAGTAAGACACTTGAAGAGTCTTAAGAGAAGATAAAGTTTTTTGTTGGGAGTTTAATATATTAAAAAGTCACATAGTTGATGGAAGTTAATTTATATTACTATTTTTTTTTGTTAAATTAATAAGAAAGTGATATATATGTATAAAGGAACATGTGAACTAAGTTCAAATAAAGAATTTTAAGTGAGCTCTACTCCATATATTGCGTTTCGCCCAGGTACAACAGTTGGGCTCATCAGTTAGATGCTATTGTACCCTTCTAAGACGCAAATTTTGGTCGATGTTTACCGACTCATATAGAAATCACAGCATGTATACACTGTGAATTCTATTTATCCAGGGGAATTTGTTTAAATTCAGACACCTAGAAAATAAATGCCAGTGCTCAGGCTTTTTATAATGATTTTAAAGAAAATTAAAAGTAATATTCTTTTGTTTTAGTGGAGCGAATGAATTAAGTTCAAATAAAGAATTTTAAGTGAGCTCTACTCCATATATTGCGTTTCGCCCAGGTACAACAGTTGGGCTCATTAGTTAGATGCTGTTGTACCATTTTAAGACGCAAATTTTGGTCGGTAAACATCGACATGTTTCTGTTTTTAAAGTAGATTGTTTGATTTATCTGATAAATCTTAAAAATTCAAAAACTATCTTTTTATCTAGGTCAGTAGTATGAAAAATAGAGAATTTAAAATGGGGGCTGACTACTGAAGACTCATATGATGGCTAACCTCTGGAGTTTATGAGGCCGACTACACAAGAATTATATTTTCAACTATTCAATTTTCGTAAATAGTTTGTTTTTCATGATAAATCCACTAAAAAACCTTAATTTTTCGAAATTTTGACATTCCAAATAATGATAAAAATTAAATTTTATGCTTGGAATTCGAAAAACTGAATTTAAACGAACAGTCAAACGCAAACAAAAAGTTAAATGGCTGACTACTGGCTCCATCACCTATTAAATACAAAAAATAAAAAAAAAATACAAGTCTTCCAGTCCAACTTCTGACTTTTGGAATTTGATCACTTAAAATGTACGCTGAAAAATCGGCCAAATCAGATAAATTTTCAGAATTTTTTGACAGCTTTAGCCGCTTCTGACACCCATTTGTCTTCGACTTTTTGTACAAATCGGAAGTAGAAAAAATAGCCAGTATCACTAAGTTCAGCATTCCCAAATCAGTAAGCATACCAAATTTCATAAATTTGTATCAAGAATTGGAGTGAGAAATGATTTTTGTCGCTTAAATTCAACAAACGGACCACTGTGCACCGCCAGCAAAGAAAGCCTTCGAACTTGTCGCGCTTTAGAATCGCGGAATAAGCAGGAACTTTCGTCGAAAAGTTACCTGCAACACGTTATTTAACTTCGTTAAAAATTAATTGCCAGATATACACTTTTGGTACGCGTTTTTCGGTCCACATAGAGCCTTTTGAATGCTTTACACCTACCAATGGCAAAATAAAAAAAAAAAAAAAAAATATTTTGCCTCCACCCCACTACTTGCATCGAAACAAGTCAGTTTTACCATAACCTCAAACACTCCAATGCTCCTACTTAAAGCCGGTTTACTTTGTCTTTTTAGTGAAAAGCGCATTTACGATTTCAAATGCGTTTAAAAGAGAAGGATAGATAGATAGATAGATAGATAGATAAAATAATTTTATTTCAATTAAATTTTTACAAAAACATGATTTTGCTGGTATTCAAAATTAAATTTGACAATAACTTGTTTTAAGTCGTCTGTCAGGCTCAAAAATGTTTGTACTTTATAAAAGCAAAGATTAGCGAGTTTTAATTATTCATATTCGTTTAATATAAGACTTCGATATTTGATTGAGTTTTTTAAAAAATTGTAAAGGTTTTGGTAATTTAGGCCATTTAAGATATTGAGGAATGTTTGTCTGTCTAGTACTTCGCTTCCTAGATATTTTGTACGGTATCCTCTAAAAATAGGGCACACACCAACAAAGTGGTAAGTGTTTTCTGCAGCATCTAGATTACATGAAGTGCATATGCCTATAGTTTCATTACGGAAAGCCTTAGCATTTAAGTTAAGAAGACCGCTTCTTGCTTTAAAGATGAGATTGATCATGTCTCGTGGATTGCTATCATGGAAGTAGTTCGGGACTTCAGTATATAGGAGGTTGCAATATTCATCATGAAACTGTGACTGGAGTGCCTTGCTGGTGAAGTTGGACCAATCTCTTTCTGGTAGTTTCGTTAGCAGTATTTTATGAAGACGACTCCATTCTGTGCATGGAGCTTCAAGACTGAAATCAATTTGAGTTTCTTGAAAAAGGCCTGGCCATTCATGGGCCCAATAAATATTTTTCTGGATAACAGCTTCTGAGAGAATACGTGGAAGACGGTTACGTGGCAGTGACATTACTTTCCGTATGTATGCTAGGTGAACTTTTAATGTAGAAATGAATGCCTTTGGGAGTCCAGTTTCTATATAAACTGCGTAGTTAGGTGTGTTATCTGGGAGTCCAAAGCACCTCTTGACAAAGAATCGCTGAAGTTGTTCGACTTGGACGTATTCTTTATATCCCCAAACTTGGGCACAATAGTGCATTATTGATTTTGTGGCTGCTTCGTGCACTTTATATTTAGCCGAGTGTGTGACATATTTATTTCGCACAAATTTAGACCATGTCGAGTTTATAGAATTTTTTGATGTAGCAAGACGTTTTGTTAAGTGCTCAGACCATATTATACGTGAAGGTAACTCCAAGATATTTATATTGGTTTGATATTTTTATTTCTCTATTGTTAAAGTACCATTTTTCAGCAGCCGCTCTTCTTCCACCATTCCTGAAGATAACGATTTCAGACTTTTCAAGATTGACATCTAGACTCCATTTACTGCAGTAGTTGCTAAAGCTGTCGATAATCGTTTGTAGGGTCTTAGGACTATCAGAGAGTAGCACTATGTCATCCGCGTATAAAAGAACATTTATTCCTAAATCATTCAGAATAAGACCAGTTGGGAGCTCATAGTGAATATCATCCAGGAATAGGACAAAAAGTAAGGTACTCAGTACGCATCCTTGCTTGACTCCTTTGGTTGTCCGGAAGAAGCTTGATGTACACTTTCCATCCCAAACTGTTGCAGAAGTTTCCTGGTACAGAGATCTTATAACTGAAACCATTTTTGTTGAGACACCTAGCTTTAATAATTTGTAGAACAACGCATCTCTATTGATGTTGTCGAAAGCTGCTGACAAATCAACAAAAAAAGCATATAGCTTTTTTTTCTGACTCAATTGAAGTTGGATGATACAGGAAAGGTTGTAAACTTGGTCTACCGTACTATACTGGCTTCTGTATGCAGCCTGGTTTAGTATCTGGTTTTCTTCGATCCAGCGTGTTAGTCTATTTAGCGAAATGGTTGTAAATATTTTGTAAAGTGTGTCAAGAAAGGACAGCCCGCGGTAGTTTGAGGGAAGACTTGAGTCACCCTTTTTATAAACTGGGAAAATTATCGATTTTTTGAATGATGACGGTATCGTTTCTGTGTTGAAGATATCACTTAGCAAAATATATATTTCTTCAATAAATGGAGTGCTGGCGTTTTTGTAGAACTCGTTTGGAATACCGTCAATATCGGGTGCTTTGTTTTCTTTTGTTGATTCTATAGCCAAGATTACTTCACTCAGTTCTATTTCGTTATCAAGTTGTTGGTGATGAATAGTTTCTAGAGATGATATGGGTACCATGAATTGTGACGAGGATGAGTTTAATGCGCCATTGAAATGATGCATTAGCTCGTTAGCAGTGATTTGTCCAATGCCATTTTTGATCGAATCACCACGAATTTCCTTAGCAATTTGCTGCAGCATATTTTTGTCTACTTATTTCTAAATTATATTTTTTAAATATTCTTAGGGCTCTAAGTGAAGCCTTTCTAGCGATGTGACACTCAGAGTCATACCAAGGTTTCTTTTTATCAAATTTTATAATCCTGGTGTTGGGCATCTCGTTTGCTTCGTATATACATTTTTTTAAGGTTTCGCATCTTGCTTCGATGGATTCTTCGCGGGCAATGTTACTTGCCGCAACTTCATTAAGTTTTTGTATATATTCTAAGCGCTTGCTATTAATCCACTTGAGTCTGGGAAGCAACTGCATAGGAGCGTCTCTAGAGATGTCTTCGAATGACTTCAGAGTTAGGCTAAGTGGCATATGGTCTGAAAATGTTTTACATCCAACAGAAAAATCTTCTATGATATCGACTGAGTTATAGGATGGACAGCAGTAGTCAATTACAGATGATCCTCTACTTGATACAAAGGTGTAGTCTCCATCGGTGTCACCAAAGCTTCTCCCATTAAGAATAAATGCCCCAATGTCTTCTAAAAACTCTAGAAATGTGTTGCAGTTTCTATCAGTTGTGGAATCTTTTGAACATCTAGAATCTGTGACTGGCTTCTGGGACATTGCTGAAATATCAATAGAACCCCTCGTTCCCGTTCTGACATTAAGATCACCTAATAATATAAAGTTATTCAGCTCGAAATCTTCAAACAAATTTATAAGCTTATTGAAATCTCTCATCCAATGGTTGCAGTTGAGGTAGCAAGGTATGAAGTTTACGGTTGTTCCATGAAAAGTTCCTCGCAAAATTGTAGTTCCATCGCAATTTACAAACTGTAGTTGATGAAAGGCCTCAATACTCTTACTGTACCCAAACAAACATCTCCCACTTGCTCTTCCAAAATTTTGAGATTTTGTTGCAGGAATCCAGTGTAATTTAAAGCCTTTGAAAAATTTTTCGTAGTTTTGTATTTGTTCTGATATAATAAATGTTTCATATAAAAAAAAGATTTGAAATTCAGATATAAATTTATAAAAGTTACATAATATTGATTTATTTGCAAGACCAGCTACATTATAACATAAAACCTGACAGACTTTGGGTTGCTAATTACTCTGAAGGAGTTTTTGTGCATACGAATTTTGATCCTTAGGCATATCTAAAATAACCGAGTATGTGGATTGGATTTTTGCTAGATGATTTTCCATAAAAAGTTTGTCATCTTCGTTTGTAGCCTTAATTGTTCCTTCAGGGGTACACTTGTATCGTCTGCTCCCATTGACTGTTATGCGGGGTATACACTGTTCAAATGCATGTCATGCATGTGAGAGTGTGGTAGTGAAAATGACACACGTATACATGGTGTGTATGCTTGAAGCAAAATCAAAACATTTTGATTTTTGTTCAATCAGACCGACAGCATTGACATAATGTATATTCGAGAATGATTGCTTGATCATGCATGAGCTCATTTTCGAATAGAAGCCGATGAGGAAACATTATGTATGTAGCGGAATATGTTGAAAATCTAAAATGAAACTTTTATTTTGGAGTTTATAAAAACTAATTCAAATAAAATGAAACGATAAAATTTGAAACAATTATTTTTTCGATGAAACGACAAAGAATAACATCCGTGATCGGACCAGAACCATACGTCTTTTCGCTTCAATATTTCAGTAAAAATAAATGATTGAAGCCTCATGCATGATGTGTGTATATGCAATTGAAAAAGAACTTACTTATACACTCCCACACGCATGACAAGCATTTGAACAGTGTATACCCCGCATTAGAGTCCAACGTTTTATTTCAAGCCGAAGTCTGCTGTCGGCTTTAGTAAGGCATCGTTTGACTTGTCTAAGATGAAATTGTTCTGCTCTTTCATTTCCAGTCAGATCTTTGTTGCTAGAAATGGGTGTGCCTATTAACTTATTCGACGATGATAGCACAGACTGAACTTCTGTTGAACTGCCTAGTTCAAAGAAAAAAGTTGTTTTATTTGCGTTGGCTGAACTTATTTTTCTGGCACTGTTGGTTGTGGCAGCTACTTGAAGAGATGAACTGCATACTTCTTGAAACTGGGTTTTGGCCTCCTCGACGTTTTGTGTATTTAAACCTGTCTCGAAAACATTCTTTCTTTTTTTAAACTTTTCAGTTTCTTCCATTTTTTGTTTAATTTGAACTTCTCCTTCTTTAAGTTTCGCTATTTCTTCCTTCAAAACTTTATTCTCTTCTTTAAGGACTGCAATTTCATTTTTTATTCCGTTTATATCCTCTTTAGTTGGCAGGTGTTCAAGTTTCTTGTCTGGAAGTTTGTCAATTTCTCTTATCAGTTCATTCATTTGGACGGTAATGGACATTTCTGATTTTGGGCAAGGTTTTTTCGGAGTTGAAATATTTTTGTGTTCTGGCGAAATTTCTGCAATTGTTCTTTTGTGTTTTGGTGTATAGCTCATGAGCAAACTTTTGAGTCACTGTATTTTGTTTACAAAAAATCAAGTTTGGTTGTTGTAAAAGAGAAGGATAGACTCCTTATTTCTTTTAAACGTATTTAACATCGTTAATATGCCTTTCAGTAAGATGACAATGTAGACAGGCCCTTTATAGATAAGATTTTAAGATCGTATGACGTTCTTAGAACAATAAAGTTCATGCAGGTATTGTCTCCAGTCCACTCTACCTATTTAAATGATTTTTGCACTCAATTTTGACATAATGTGCTTTTTTTTACTATCTGTTTCTGTTGAAGGACTTTATAGCAATTCGGCCATTAACTAGTTTATTATAATTTCATCAACCTCTTATAGCTACGAGTATATTCTCAATATTCTAAAAAATTTTGCATCCAATTCATAAAATGGAAAACACTGGTAACAAAAGAACACGAACACTGGATTTCTTCAGTGAACTGTTGACATAACTCTGCAATAATTGTTAATTAAGATTTAATTAACTGACAGTCATTAAGAATTCTTAACCAGCACCACACACACATCACATGGATGGACTTTTCAGCTGAATGGAATGGCTTACCATACCTATCCCATAAATCTTTCACTTTCCCATTTCATATTAATCTTTCACACGAATACCAATTGATGAAATAAGAAAGAAAAACAAAATGGCACGAAATGAAGTAAAAAGTCGGACTTCTGCCTAATTGAAAGCACTCAATGTTGATGCATTAATAACGAGCTTAGCAAATGGAATCGTTTCGAAGTATAAAAAAAAAACAAAAACAAATAGAAAATGAAATAGTGTTTTGCTTAAGTTGACTCAATTAAGGGAACAAGAAGCATAGTTCGTTATTGAAACCCATGTGTGACAGTTTATGCCACAGCTCTTAGAGAAAAAACTCTGAATCCTATTTGGTTTTCTTTCTTTTATCCTCTTTTATTTGATAAAGTTGCATTTTTAATAAAGTTTTTGATTTATTCTTGAGTTCTTTTTTCATTTTTACTAAGAACATCATGGTGTGAGTTCCGTTCTCCATAGTTTTTTAAGGGGTTATTTTTATTGAGTTACATTTCCAAGAACTCGAAAATGAAAAATTGTTTGCATAAAAATACAAGTAAAATTTTTTTGTCATAAAGTGGTAATTTGTTTGCATTTTTCGGTCAAGAATTTAGTTTTTTGGGGAATAGCACAATTCAGTTTAAAATCATTTAAACCTAAAGGATTTACATAAAACAGTGTGTTTTTGGTTAGTAAATAAAACAAAATACAAATTTTTTTAATGGTATCTTGATAGTCTGCACCAACAACCAATTTTAAGAAAACCACATCTCGAGTTCAAAGATATTATTGTTCATGTCGAAAGGTATATAAAAGTTTAAAACTATGTTGATAAAACAAGAGTAGTCAGATTCACTGCGAATGTTAATGTGACACCTACCCGATACCGTATCGGCACCACATCCATCCACAATTGCCCATATTAAAACCTGCCATTAGGGTTTAGGCCAAATTATCCTTTCTTTCGCAACAATTATCCCAGAACTACAGCTGAAGATTACGGGCGGGGCGATAGCTATCGTTTTTATATTATCCTTCACATTTCGTCACTCAGACAGACCCGAGGGACTTCTGACTTTCCCTATAAACACGTATCACTAAATAGATTGCTCTTCTGCGCACCACACCGCGCCCGCGGCATATTGACTTTTTCTTGGACGCAGACAAAATAAATTGCTGTGATACAAAGAAGCCAATGATTAAAATAAAATCTTAAATGTCGGTCGATAAGGGCGAATCTTATGTACAAGTATATTCTTAAAAATGTGAGATTTGTGGTTGATTTGATTATAGGTTTTCGAAATAATTTGGCGGCAGTTAATATTACAGTTTTTGATTAGTAATTTAAATAAAATTAATTTAATTAATAAATTGGGTGCCACAACGGCTCGTGGAGAGCCAGGGCCTTGTGACTTACAACTCTCAACCATTCGTGTGTGCGTTTTGTTTCCAGGAATGGAGGTGACCTACAGTTTTGTGCCGGGTCTGAACGGCTAGATGAGAAGCACTTATTCATGACAAGTATACTCTTGGAGGATTTGTCAGATCCTCGCAAGGGGCAGTACCTCGGATAAAACATTTCTGTTTTTAGGTGACACGGATGGGAATCGGACCCACACCTACGACATGACAGTCCAACGCACTAGCCATTATGCCACGGGGTACTACATTGATAAGTAATTTGCAAACTGGAAATTTTGTGAAAAATAAAATTGTAAAACCAATTCTTTTCAAAACTTGGATATGTATAGGTAATAAGCATTGTTTTTTGGTTTTTTGTTTCAAACCAACTGTTTGGAATCAATTGCAAGGGTGTACGTAATTTTTCATACAGTAGGGAATTTTTCTTCATTGTAATGCATCTTAAAGCTAGATATGTGTACCAAATCTATTTTCTTAGTAACAACACCCTCCCCCCCTCCCTGCCCCACTGATCGAAATCCTGCGTACGCCTTTTAACCCATTCGGAATACCAAAGCTATTTAAAAAAAAAATTGAGAATGGATTTTTGGCTTTCAAAAAAGCTATAGCATGGCATTGCAAGTATTGCCGGTGTTTTTTGATCATTTTTTTTCTATTTTAAGTCAATTTTGTAGTTAATTGCTCCTCCCACTTTAACGGGGGAATAAACCTTCCTCCAATACTTTTTTCTTGGATCAACCCAACCTACACAATCTAGGCTTTTGTTATACACTACGTTTATGCAAAACACCCTGTATATTTTACAAAAGCCATTTTCCTTAAATTCAAGATGGTGGCCAAAGATCCAAGCTGAATGTTCGAAAACTTGGTTTAATACTCCTTTATACCCTCCTAAACGAATTACATAATCAACGGGATGAAAATTTTTCAGCAAAATTTACAACGGCTCCTAAGTTCTAATCTTCTTCAAAAATGAGTTTCGGTACATCTTTCCAATATCTGATTTAGTCTTCGATGAATCCTTATTAGGTTGTTTGTCTTTACCTCCTCTTTATTATTGTAGGCCTATGTAATTAACGGTAAAAATAGTAAGAATTTATAGGAAGTTTCAATAGCTGTGTTCACTTGACATGCTGAAGATTCCAATTTTTTTTTTTGTAAGTTATGACCATTTCCCACTTTTCACCACCCTTTAACTTTTTCTTAACCACCCACAGCTTTCGAGAAAACAAATTTTTGAAAGAAAGTTGACCAAAAGAAAGATACCTAAAAAATAAAAAAAATTCAAAAATTAAAAACAAAGTGCATTTGCAAACTGAGTGTGGTGAAAAAAAGTTGGTGGTCAAAAGTGATAAATTAATTATATTGTAAGCATATGTAATTAATGGTCATCTTTTTCAAAAAAAAAAACAGTCAGAACACTTCTGCGGACCAATTGAACAGAACTAGCTTCAAATCTTTTCAAATGTGTGATGATAGTTTTCTCTCATGATTGTTTTCTATCATGATATTTTTCCATAATGATTGTTGTCTATCATGATAGTTTTCTATCATGATTGTTGTTTGTGGTGATAGTTTTCTATCAAGAAAGTTTTCTGGGTCATCCAAAATTCAAAACAGCTTTGAATTTCTTCTTTGTTCGTGTTTGGTGTCATCATTTACACTTTCGTTGTTCCACGTACGGGCAAAAATGAACAACGAACACGAACGATAATAACGAAGGTGTAAAACCAGCTTTAAAGCTAGATAAAGGAATAGGATAAGGAAAATAAAAAATTAAAATAAGCGCCACTCTATGTGTATGTATATTTATATGTAAGTATGGATGGATTTAGTTCAGTCAACGAAGAAAAAATAAATGCAGTAAATCATGCTCTCCGGGTTATTATTTTATGTGGTAGGGTTTAAATCATTTTTGTTGGGTAATTAATACTTAATGCTTCTGGAAAAAAAATTATATAACACATTTTTGTAGCAAATTAAGTTAACTTTTTTTGTATACCTATAATAATTGTTTCGTTTAGTTCAATATAGGTACTAGTTACCCAAAAAACATGATTATTAACAAAAAGTAGTTTTCATAATTTTCAATTTTATCAAAAAGTGGAAACCCTTGAACTGCCTGGTTTTCCGCATTCAGCTTAAAGCTAATGACAACATTAAATAATAAATGACAATTTACTACTTAATAGCGTAAAACAAAAAATAAAAAAACACTAACTTAACAACATATTTAATTTTTTTTTTATAATTTTGAGTTTTCAAACGATTTTTTCAAAAATTGCTAACTTGATTTACTATATCACAAAAACAATTCGTTTTAAGCTTTTAATAAAGGTAAAGCACAGTATTGTAAGTATTTCCGTTGTTTTTAAATAGCTATTTATACCTACCGTATAAGAAGGAGGGGGAAATACATAAATAATTTAATTCTTAGGATATGTCCTAAAATTATTTCATAAAGTATTAGCAAATAACTTGAAAATATCCTGTGTACTTCTTACCTTTGAAGAAACAGTGTTTCGAATATGAAAATAAAATGGCATCACTAGAATGACAATGAATAAATATGTAAATACCTACTTTTTCCGTAATTTCTGGGTAAATTGATCAAAAAACAATTATTATGTAAGACACTGTTTTTCAAATGTTTAAAATTTCTACTCCACGTTACTTTCTTAACCTTGTGCTTGCCGAAAATTGAAATAAACTTTTTTTTTGTAGAATATTTAATATTCTTTTATTTTGTGTGCACACTTTTTCTCTAATACGCTTAGTTTTCAAAATATTCGCGAAAAATTAGAAAAGGGAACCTTTTACCTAAAGGTCGTGACCCTGGGCTGGGATCTTTTAGAATGTTATACCTTGGGGTCACTCCTACCACATACAATAATAACCTGGAGAGCATGATTTATTGCATTTATTTTGTAATATTTGGTGCAATGCGAAAAGAACTCTCTCAGTCTCATGAGACTGAGCTCTAACATCAAATCTTAATTTGGTATGCAAGAAACGTGTCTCATATCATAATCTCAGTCTCAAATAAAAAAAAATACTGTGGAAAAATGTCTTCATCAAGTGAAAGCAGAGAAATTAATAGCTCCTTCGAACAAAATCTGAGGGTACAAATAGCTTTTTTGTAAAATTTATAAGGAACAAAAAAGTTGTTTTTTCAAAATCGGAATATGAATAAAGGTTTGAAAAAACTATTAAAAAAACCGAAAATTTCAAAGAAAATAAGTAATATTAAAATGACATAAATAAAACCGGCAACAAAAACATTAAACTAAAACCGTGGGAAAGTTGTTTTTTTAATTGTATAAAAACTCTTAAAATGGCTTAGAGCTAAAAACAAGCAAAAAATACTATTTTTCTATATAAATCTTCCTAACTTTAAAAAAAATGTCGTATGCAAGTTGAGTGATTATTAATTTACATTTAAAGGTAGAACTAGAATAGGCGGAAGCTGTCGGAAGCATATGTCAAAACCGACCGAAAAGTAGCTTTCCGAAACGTCAATTTCACAAGTGACCCATAATTTACTTAAGTGGTTGGAAGTGAAAAAAAAAAAATAAATTTGTATTCAATGTTTATTTTCTCATACTTATTCAGAGCACAGAGTGATAATGCTTTTAATTATTTATTTTGTGAAACCACTAAAATTCGATGTGATATAAATTAACTAAAAGAAAATTGATTTGACTTCACTCATTCATTCATCAAACAGAAGAAAAAAGTTGAAAACTATGTACCAAGCGCCAAGTTCTTGTTAATTTGCTTCCACCATTTTGATTTTGCATTCGCCCACTTACGAAAGAGCGGTCGTTGAGCGCTCTCACTTCCAACGGCAAAAGTTAACGAAAACTAAACGAAAAGTTTCACTTCGCAATTATGTGCGCGTCATATAAATTTCTTGTTTTCGCTCGGTTTCGTACGACCACTTAATAGCCTATTGAATAGACCGGAAAATGAGAAGTATAAAGGAACAATTACGTGCAAGGGTTTTTATTATTGAATATGTTTAGCCCATAAGCATGCTTAAAACCAAAAATGCTACTAAATTCACCCATGCGTTTCTGAGAGAATGGTCACACTGGCCACTTTTCAGTATTTTTGGTATAACTCGAAAACTAAGCGGAATTTAACAATTTTACATATAATACTTTTTGTTCAAGATTAAATTTTCTATTGGAATGGATAGTTCAAAAAATTTTACGAAAAAATTTAAGCAGGAAAAGTTAACAAAAACCAACTTAAAAAAAAATCAAAAAATCAAGGATATCTAAATTTTTTAATGAATTGTTCATAACTTTTTTTGCAGCAAAGATAAGGTCAAGACATGCATAGACAAAACAAAGTAGAGACTAAAGGCCTAAATATGGCATGTTCAAAAATTAATTATTTGTTCAAAATTGACGGAGATATTCCCATTCAAACCTTATCATTTCTTATAATTTTTCTCAGTTTTGGCCCGAAAGTCCCTTTTTCGGTACAATATGGCAAATTTCACATTCGTAAAAATGTTCGAAATCAAAATTTTTGATTTAATATGACATTAGAACTATAGAGAATTTAAAAAAGGATGTAAGTTCGCAATTTCGTTTTTCAGCTGTTTTTAAATGCGTTCAGACCTACAGACCGAACGGCTGGTCCGATTAACATAAGATTTGGTATTAGCTGCTAGGAACGTTAAATTTGTCATACCAAAAACTAGGCTTTCGGGCAAAAACTGCGGAAAATGATAAGAAATGATAAAGTTTGAATGGCTATATCTCTGTCAATTTTTAAATAATATGGCTTTTTTAACATGTCATATTAAAGCCGTAAAACTCCAATTTACTTTGTTCATGAATGTCTTGAGCGTATCTTTGCTCCGAAAAAAGTTATGCACAATTTAGAAAAAAATTTAAAAAACGTAGATTTTTCGATTTTTCTTATGTTGGTTTTTGTTAACTTTTCCTGCTTAAATTTTTTCCTAAAATTTTTTGAACTATCCATTCCAATAGAAAATAAAATTTTGAACAAAAAATATTATATGTAAAATTTTCAAATTCGGCTTAATTTTCGTGTTATACCAAAAATACTGAAAAATGGCCAGTGTGACCATTCTCTCAGAAGCGCATGGGTGAATTTAGTAGCATTTTTGGTTTTAAGCATGCTTATGGGCCAAACAAACATATTCAATAATAAAAACCCTTGCACGTAATTGTTCCTTTTTAAAAGGTCTATTCAATAGGCTATAAGTTGGCTTCCGACTATTCTAGTTCTACCTTAACACTGAAATTTTGAGTTTGAAGAAAATTGGAAAACAATATTCTTCTGTTTAAGTGGAGCAAATGAATTAAGTTCAAATAAAAGTATTAATTGAGCTCTGAATTTAAAATACATATAATTTATCAACCCGTTTTTGAAATATTGAATTTTCACAAAAATGTTTTTTTGTACCCAAAATTAATTTTTTTCTTCAAAATATTGATATGCCGCATTATAAGCATTTTAAGAAAGCTTTTGTGTGTAAAAAGAAATATCAAAAAGGAGTCCTTTTTTACAGTAATTCTCTGATGTTTTTTTATCAAAATGGTTGTTGCCGCTTTTGAGATAAAATAACTAAAAAACCTTACTTTGTAAATTTGAAGAAAATCGCTTCCGCGGTTTAGGGTGTAGTAGATCAATGTACATTGTACCTACTTCCTGAGACAACTAATTTCCAGTCTCAAAATTTTCATAGCCTTATCTCATTAAAATGAGATTTGTCTTTTTCTTTGCATATGGATTATGGACATCTGTCAAATGAGAAAGATCTTTTAATTGAGAGAGTTCTCTTTTCTGAAAGAAACATCTCAATCTCAAGTTTATTTTGCATACGAAAGCCAGCAATAGCTCAACAAAATGAGATATGATACTGAGACAAATCGTTTCGCATTCCACCCATTGAGTCTTCGTTTACTGGACTATTATTTCTATATTTCTGCACAAAATATTGCAATGACTTTCATTTTTGAACTATAACGACCACGATTGACAAACAAATGGGTACAATGGAGCTTTAGGTCGCAGTGAACACATACCCTTAACTAATTATAATGACTCTCAAACGAAGAAGCGCCATCTTCAGGATTTTAGCAGAAAACCAACTGTCAAATAAAAGCTTTAGACAGGAGAATTGTGGGAAATTTCCCCTACGTAAAGCTCCAGATGCAGATACCAGAACCTTCTACTAATTTCCAGAGTTTGTCAAACAAGTATAAAGCGTGGTACACATTATCAAACCTGAGTGTCACCCGTGTTGGATATCAAACAGAAAAAGCTCGTATGTGTCATGTTAAAAAAGAATTAACACGATTCGTTAAGGAAATAGCCTCGAAATAAAAAGAAACAATTTTCTGAGAGTAGTGGAATTTCTTTGCCTGAGAACTGATAAGTGTGTACTCGAAACTTTTCACGCAGATTTGATATCCATAACGGGTGACACTCAGGTTTGATAATGTGTACCACGCTTATAAGGCACATGTTTGACCGACATCGACACAGTTTGTTTTTAATCGTGAATAAATAAAGTTGGTTGTAATAAAATTGAAAAATAAAGTTGGTGAATTAATTTCAGTAGTGAACAGTAAATTCTCTTGTCTGTAATAAAAAAAAGTAGTGTTTTATTTTGTTAAATCAATAAGAGCCGTTTGTTCATATGATACTTAGGCCCATTCGCTGATACGACACTTAAATATTTAAATAAAACATAAGCGCTTATGTGACAGTTTACGCAGAGGAAAAAGTAGAACATAAGCTTTTTAAGTAAAACATAAATGCGTAAGTTTCGGATCAGCAAACGGGTCTTAAGCATTTATGTTCTACTTGAAAAGCTTATGTTCTACTTTTTCCTCTGCGTAAACTGTCACATAAGCCCTTATATTCTACTTAAATATTTAAGTTTCGTATCAGCAAATGCAAATGTAAAAAGTAAATAAGTTTTATTAATGTACCTGAGAAAATATTACAATACATTAATTTTTTGTTTTTAATAAAGCACTATTTTGTCATGCTTTAGTTGTGCACTTAAAAACGTTTTTGGAATTCGATTTGTGTATTTTTTTTTTTTATTTTTCACGCTTATTGATGTTGAATATAAAGCATTTAATATTTCATTTATTTGGTGAATAGTTTCCATTAAGAAAAATATAGGAGTTACCAAACTGTAGTTTATTTTTCGTACTCACTAAATACAGATTTGGTACTCCTACATTCTGTTCCATGGTTTAGTGCTTTTATTTAAAAACATCAACTTATCATCTTAAAACGTATCTTTGATTGCATATTTTGATTGCGAATTTCAAAATTTTTATTAAATACACTTAACACCAATACCTACATACATAGATTAATAAATTTTGTATCACTAAATATTTCATTATTTTATTTTCAACTTAAACAAAAATATATCTTACCAAAATTACATCGATTTAGATGTTTTCATCTAAAAATAAATCTGAATAATTTGAAGAGTTTTATTACCACCAAATAGAACTACAAATAGATGATTTTATTTAAAATAAAAAATCATCTAAATGTTGTTCTATTTTGCAATAAATTATCACACGAGTTTTTTGCTCCATATATGGTACATCTTTGTACTTAATTTAAATAAATCAATATCCCATATGTGTACAAATTTTATAAGATTTTATATGACTTTTGAAATTAAAATTAAAATTAAAATTAAAATAAAAATTAAAATTAAAATTAAAATTAAAATTAAAATAAAAATAAAAATTAAAATTAAAATTAAAATTAAAATTAAAATTAAAATTAAAATTAAAATTAAAATTAAAATTAAAATTAAAATTAAAATTAAAATTAAAATTAAAATTAAAATTAAAATTAAAATTAAAATTAAAATTAAAATTAAAATTAAAATTAAAATTAAAATTAAAATTAAAATTAAAATTAAAATTAAAATTAAAATTAAAATTAAAATTAAAATTAAAATTAAAATTAAAATTAAAATTAAAATTAAAATTAAAATTAAAATTAAAATTAAAATTAAAATTAAAATCACGCAAAAAATTAATTGAACTTTGTAGATTTATTCGAAAGTATTGCTTGATTGATTTCGCATTGACTTTTATCGATTAATTTTAGCTATAATTATGATGTACGAACTATTCTGAAAAAAAAAAATATTTGTCGTAGGCATCTCACGTGCTGTCGTCAAAAGTGCCCTATGCTTTCTTTTCATGAAATATATTATTTTTAAAAATTTATAAAAATGGGTTATTTTATAAGAACTTAAAGAAACATTACATTGATACTAGAAAGTTTACATTAACACTTAAACCTGACAGCCATTTCAATTCAGAAAATAAAATATCCCCTCTTGCGATCTGCAGAATCTTAAAATCCAGTGTAGCCACAACAAGTGTTTTAGAGAAGGTTGGGCGAAACGCATACCGATTCATCAAAAGTCGGCCAAAAATCGAAAGAATATATTCGAGTTACTTAGAGGATGTTTTTTGTATGGAAAATTGAGGGGAATGTAAAAATATGGAAACAAAATTGGAGTTAGAGGGAAACTCTTAGAGGGAGTCTACATTTATAAGTTGTTAGTTTCGTTTGTTTATAAATTTTTATAAAAGAAGAATAACTTTTGCAGGAAATCCTATATCAAATTTCAACTTCTTAGGTACTTCTTCCAAGAACTTTAAGTCATATTTCCATCCTACAAAATTGTTTATTTTACTTTAATGATTTCGAAGAAAATGTTTCATTTTAATGCTTCACACAGATATTTAATGACAAAAATGAATAAAATAAATATGGCATAAAGTATTTATTATTTTTTGCTGAGATGTTATTAGCATACAGCCCAGCATTTAAAATTCATTGAAAGCACTTCTTGATTGTTTTCGTTTCTGAACGAATTTTTGTTTGTCCAATTAATAGTTTGTTAATATCAGAAAAAAAAAATTTTTGTTACTTTGACAGTTACTAGGTAGGTAGGAATGTATGAACAAATATATCACTTACTGGTAAATGGTTTCTTCGTTCTCAGTTAAAATTAAATAAATTGGGTGGCGCAACAGCTCGAGGAGAACCAGGGCCTAGTGACTTACAACTCACAACCATTCCTGTGTGCGTGTTTGTTGGCAGTTAACGCACTTTTTTTTTTAAATATTATTCGCAAAAAATAGGTTGATATACTGGTATAGAGTATAAACCTAGAAAAATAGAAATGGAGAAAATTTGAAAAGAAATTGAATTACATATACCGAGTATAATCATTTTTAATTAAATATGAGTAGGGAATAGCTTTGGAGTAGGTAGGTACTTACAAGGGGTCTGCATTGAATGTTTTGAATCCAATTCCAAGACATTCATTTTATTTCAAGCACACTGCAAGATTTTACATACCTAAGGCTTGAAACTCAAATGATAATGAATTCTTTAATCAAAGGGAACGGTAGTTCCCAGCCAAGTTCACGTCACTACACCCTTTTTACAGGAACAAACTCAGGCGATTTTGACCTCCCCCCACCCAAACTAGTTGCTGAGCTGATGAAACACTGGTGGCTCACCAAATTTCAACTCTTTAGCATTAGTAATTCCCGAGATAAAGGACTTCAAAAATCGCAAAAACCATAACTGACGGGCTCACTGACAGATCATCAAAATTTAGGGAGCACTTCTTCCCGATATCGTAGAAACTTAAAACTTCACACAACGCCAACGGTAGGCCTGATGGTGCATACAAAGGATAAATTCAGAATCTGCAATTTTCTATTCAGAGGGCGTGGCATCCACCCACTTTCTTAAAAATATAGAGCACTTCCGGTTGTTGTAGAACGATTAAAATTGGTAGATCGGTAGGGCTTGAACTACTTAGAAAGAATAAAAATTGTATTGAAATTTAAAAAAAAAACATTTTTCATTCATATTTCGTAGAAAAATAATAAAACGAAAAAAAATATAAATGTTTGATTGAAATTTTCTTAAAAAAAAAATAGAAAAGAAAATGTTTTTTTCCAAATTTTTCGAAAAAAAGCCGAAAAAGTTTATATTTTTATATAATTTTCTCAAAAAAAAAAAAAAATCCCACCTGTGTCCAGAATCCAGACCCACCTCTGTCCAGGTCTAGACCAGGGATGATAATGCTGAGCCCAGAAAGTGAAACAAATTTGCCCAAAAAACGAAGTAGATTTGTAAAATGTTTAGCAGATAATGAAAAAAATATATTTTGGAACAAAAACTAATTTATTTTCATTTTACTTAATATTCAAAACGAAAACTTAACATTGACTTGTTAATTGTTTGAGAATTACTGCTTTTTGAAGAGTAAGTTTCACAAATTCAACTTGAATCTCCTCTAAATGAAAAAATTACACAAATTTATATAATTTTATACGTAAATAATATGAAAGTTGTGAATTGTGGTTAATATTTTTTGAGTTAAACGATATCAGTTTAATGAAGTAGAAATAAGTTGCTACGTAGCAGATGCGTACAAATAAATAAATGAAGCAGATCTACTACATATGAAGTAAATACTCAAATCTGGCCCTGTTCACTGGTTAGTGAGTTGGGCTCTCAGCCATGCTTTTCGAGTATTAAAATAGAGAAGTGTTTATTAAAATCTATTAAAGGTGGTATGTAGTCAGTCAGTCGTCACATTAAGTCCAGCCACTGTTTCATACCTTTACAGGATAGACCCATGACCATAGGTGCTGTGCTTCCAAGAGCACAGTTCTTTGAGTCGAATTGCACTTTTGGCTGCTGTGCATATTATGTGCTCATCAAGGGCTAGAAGATTTAGAATTATTTCCAGCCCTGCTTGTGGCGTAAACCTCTGTGCCCCCGTTATTCCTATACAAGCTTCTCTGTATCTTGTTCAGGTTTTTGAGATAACTAACTTTTTCAACAGCCTTCCACCACACAATAGAAACATAGGTAAGTATGGGACGAACAATCGCCGTGTACATCCACTGGAGGACCTGTGGTCGCATACCCCACCGTGTACCAAAGGTTTTTTTGCATGTGTAGTAAGCGCAGAGTCAGAGTGCTTTTTTCATTCTGGCCTCTGTGTTCCGTTTCCATGTTAGCTTGGAACCAAGGATTACTCCAAGACATTTTCAGAGGAATGTCAATAAACCTGGGAGGGTTAAATTCCTCCAATTTCTTATTATTCGTGAATAAAACTAGTTCAGTTTTTGTGATGTTAACCCCGAGACTGGTTTGTTCTGCCCCAGAAGATAATTCTTTAAGTGCGGATTCCATAATATCTTTGATGGTGGTAAGATACTAACCCGTTATCAAAATTACTGTGAATTGTGGTTAATATTTTTTGAGTTAAACGATATCAGTTTAATGAAGTAGAAATAAGTTGCTACGTAGCAGATGCGTACAAATAAATAAATGAAGCAGATCTACTACATATGAAGTAAATACTCATCTCCGGTCTAGACCACCCCACACCCGCACCCAAAAAATATAAAATCAATTTTAATCGGAGAGAAACAAAATCTCCCGCCAGAACTGAAAACCAATTCTAATCGGGAGAGCAACGAAATCTCCCGCCAAACACAATCCCGCGTAAAATTCTTCTATCTGAAAAATATATTTAATTCCAAAAAATACATACTTTGAAAATCACCAACAATTGTATTTTTATATAAGTATTGAAAATCCCGCCGAATAGTATCATAGTACTGCATGCCGGCGTGATTTCTGAACGGCGGGATATCGTTACCGCGGGATTCTGTCTGGCGGGATATCGTCACTCTCCCATTCATTTGCTCTCTCTTAAAGGGTTTTTATTGCAAGAATAGGCTAGACCAAAATTTTGAAGTCATTTTTTTGAAAAAAATTTCAATCTGAACTGCTAACTTCACAGTGAAGTTAGCAAGTCACAGGCTAGGAACATGCAATAAGGGTCCAAATTTGCAGTTTTCTTGCATTTCAAGAATAGGCTGGGTCAAAATTTTGAAGTATGAATTTCTTTCAAATTGAGGACTTCAGATTTTGAATGAAATGCAGAAAAAACTGCAAATTTGGAGCCTCACTTCAAGTTCCTAGCACGCTTGGTTCATGAGATACACCATGTGACCTGCTAACTTCACAGTGAAGTTAGCAAATCACTCAATTACAGGCTTATTTGGTGAACTGTAAAATCGGGAAAAGAAATGCAAACAAAACGCAAGAAAACTGCAAATTCATGTCAAAGTCCCATTTGCGTGGGTGAAAGTTGACCTGCTAACTGCACAGACGTGTTTCCAATGTTTATTGAGGTAAATACACTGAGTATACACTGAATACACCCACCGAGTGGATTTAATTAAACGATTTCAAAGTCAACTTGGTTTCTAACTTTGTTGAGAGAAGAAGAAGTTGGGTTGAAAGAAAATACAAAATTAGAAACAACTGAGGGGTGTTTCCATCGTTACGGGTGTGACAGTGAGACTCCATATTTTATTAATTATTCACATACTATTCCCAACTTATAAATACAAACTTTACTAGTCTATAGGACACCTGAAGCCCTTTTAAAAAATAAGTATGTATGTATATTAAAGTATGAAAAATTAGATGTAAAGTTATAAGATGCAATTTAGTTGCGTTACGGGTGTGATCTTAGAAAACTGGTGATTTGCGATTAAGATATCTAATTTTCATGTGGTGTAAAATATTGC
Source organism: Dasysyrphus tricinctus (assembly GCA_963921185.1). Classification (NCBI taxonomy): domain Eukaryota; kingdom Metazoa; phylum Arthropoda; class Insecta; order Diptera; family Syrphidae; genus Dasysyrphus; species Dasysyrphus tricinctus. The sequence goes on from OY992530.1 coordinate 17,382,993, forward strand.
ATGAAAAGTATGCATCATTCTTTAGCAAATATTAACCCAGATAGTTGATCTTCAGTTTCAGTTGAGAAATGAGAACCAAAACTACGAAAAACTGTACAAAATTTTTATTTGAAAAAGTTACGGGTGTGACAGGTCATCGTTACGGGTGTGACCGAGTATGATTTTTATGCATGAAAACAAAATAATACACTATATTTTGGTGGGAAGTTGTTGTCATCGATGTATAATCATTTCTCAAATGATGTCAGAAACATTTTCTCTAGAAAAATTAAGTTTTTCTTACTGTGAAATAAGCGGCGATAAAAAAATGATTGATAATTTCACTTTTACAATGAAACATGCAAACCGTCTTACGGTACTTTTTCAATTTGAAGTTTTATTTATGATTTTTCGTAAAGGGTCGATTTCTATGGAATCACCCTGAGGTAAATTTCTCACCAATCTGCCCTTTAAGAGGTTTGGATTTGGGTTGAACGAATGAACTCAAGGTTCATATGTTCAGTGTAGTAAACGATTACACTTCTTTATGAATACCCATTTGTAAATACCCGTTCTTCGTGAGTTCATACACTGCAGTAAGTGTTTAATCAAATATCACAAGAAAAACATAAATGTTAAAAAAAGAGCCAAGTTGTTATGTACAAGAAACCTGTACGTAAAAAGTCACCTAAAAAAGGTAATAAGATCTAAAATATATGCAAAGCTTTAAGCTCATGCAGTTTAATATCAAATATCTGAATTAGAGTAATATCGAAACAGCACCAAATCATGACAGAAATTTGGTATTTAATGATTACTGATTAAAATTTGGTGGGTTCACTGGTCAAGTTTTCATAAACTTTAAGTTTGTGATAAAGTAAGTACCTAAGAGAATACTTGCCAATTAAATCCACCAAATTTTAATCAGTCATAATTAAATACCAATTTCTGTCATAAATCTATCAAGTCAAACCCTACCGCTTTACAAATGTTCATCGTTCTACAACAACCGGAAGGGCTCCATATAATTTATAAGAATTTTCAAGAAAATGGGTGGATGCCACTCCCCTGAATAGAAAATTGCAGATTTTCAATTTTTCAAGTTTATAGGATATCGGGAAGAAGTACTGCATAATTTTGATGATCTGTCAGTGAGTCCGTCAGTTACGGTTTTTGCGATTTTCGAAGTCCAATATCTCGGGAATAACTAATGCTAAAGAGTTGAAATTTGGTGAGCCACCTGTGTTTCATCAGCTCAGCAACTAATCGCCTGCGTTTGTTCCTGTAAAAAGTGCCGCAAATTTGGCTTGGCACTATCGTGCCTTTTGATTACAGTATTCATTCATTTGAGTTTCAAGCTGTATGTACTGTACATGTACAATATTGCAGTGTGTTTGAGTGCTTCAAGACATTCAATGCAGACCCCTTGTGGGTACCTACCTACTCTAAGGCCATTCCCTACTCATATTTAATGAAAAATGGTTTTACTCGGTGTAATTAAATTTCTTTTAAAATTGTCTCCACATTCTATTATTCTCGGTATATACTGTGTACCAGTGTAACAGCCTATGGTTTTCGAATAAAAGCTATTTAAAAAATGTTGCGTTTACTGATAACGAAGAAACCATTTACCAATAAGTGATATATTTTTTCATACATTCCTTACTATACCTACCTAGTAACTATCAAAGTAAAAAAAATAATGTTTTTTTTTCTCATATTAAAAAACCTATTAATGGTGTAAACAAAAATTCATACAGAAACGAAAACAACAAGTGCTGTTACCGCATTTAAAATGCTCGCTGTAAGCTAAATACAACTCAGCAAAAAACTCTCAATACCTAATGCCATATTTATTTTATTCTTTTTTGTAATTAAATCTGTGTGAAGCAATAAAATGAAACATTTTCTTCGAAATCATTAAAGTAAAATAAACAATTTTTTAGGAAGGAAATACGACTAAGTTCGTGGAAGAAGTACCTAAGAAGTTGAAATTTGATATGGGATTTCCTGCAAAAATTATTCTTCTTGTATAAACAAACGAAACTAACAACTTATAAATGTACAGTCGACTCTCTCTAAGTCGAACTTTCCTTTAAATCGAATTTTTTCTTCATATTTTTACATTCCCCTCAATTTTCCATACAAAAAACATCCTCTGAGTCAAACTCCCTCTAAGTTGAAATTCCCTCAAAATTGAACATTTCTCAATTTTTTTCTCGTGTTTTAAATTTTTATTTGAAATATGAATGATAGGTATTTTTGCTCAAGAGCTTGTCATTTGCGCCTGCCAGGCGACTTTAAATACCCGAAGCGAAGCAACGGAGTTGCGGAAGCGGGACAGAGGACCCAAAAAGGAGGGTTAAAATCCTCAAAACCCGCGAAGTGGGCCACCGAAAGAACTGTTGCTCAAGAAAATTTAGCATTGACAATGAAACTCACTAAAAGTGTAATATTCATAATCAAGGAAGTGACACCTTTCAATTGCATCACATTATATGAGAAATCGACTATTATCTTTAAACGCGATTTGCGGCTAAACTTAAAGTCCTAGAGACATCAAAGTTGACACCTTTAAACTGGATTTGTGGCTAAACGAACTAACTAAGTGTCCAAGCGACTTATAAAATACATATTCGTGATCTAGAAAGCTCTCGCACCACCAAATTTAAATTAAAGTTCCAAGCAACTTGAACATAAGAGCAAGTACATGCGATCCAGTCGTGCATTTTATTCATTCTAATTATGAACTTTAGCAATTACTTCTCTTTTTTCTTGTCAGAGTCCATGATATTTCCCCCTCTTTATAGTAAATTATCGGTATTTTCGATATTGTTTCCTAAATGTGGCTTTTTCTCGAAAGCTTCTGACATTTCTAAATGTTCGAGGCAAACTCAAAAATACTTGAAATGGATACTAGACGGAGAAAATTTGGCAAAATCCTTATGTTAACCCAGAAAAAAATATTAATAAACCCTCTATATTACATCTAAAGTCCTCTGTATTGGCTTTTGGATAAAGTCGCATTTAAAGAAGGGGAGGAAATCAAACTGGATGTTTATCCAACTGAAATTTCAGTTATGATACAGGTCAACAGGTAAAATATAACTGAAAACCCTTTGAAAACGAATGTTAATGAGACTGGAAATTAATGATTAATCTGTCAATAGAACCAAGAATCAAAAGAAAGAGCCCCTGCTGTTTTTTCGAGAGGGAGATATAAGTTAAAAAATATTACCATAACATTCACGAAAAAACTCTTACACCCATAAAATTTACAATAAGTACTTAATTTGTCATGGAAACAAAGAATCAAAATAGTCCACACAAATATCGACGATTTTTTAAAGAAAATTTGCAAACCCGATTCTTGTTACGAAATGAATCGATCTGGAACAATATTTTTATTTTATTATAGTTTTATTATTTGGCATCATGGAGCTTTGTTAAGGGAATGTAACTAGGTACTTCATACAACCTTATGTCGCCTTATATCTACTTTAATTTTGATTAACAGACTTTTATATGGCAAAATCATGATACAGCATAAATGTGGTCTCTATAGTTTCTATAATGGCTGTTTATTAATGACTATACTGAATTAAGGAATAAAGATTGTTTATTTTATCGATTCAAATAATGGTATAGTATTGGCAGGCATGACAAAAAAGATTTAAATCATTTATCGACTATAGACCCAAGACCCAAGTAAATTATACTAACCGATGTTCTTATGAATATTTTTGAGATGAAGTTATTACTTTATTCATTCTCTGGGATGAGAAGTTAATATAGAAGGTTTGTTTGTTCCATATTTGAGTCGGTTTCAGCAAAAGTTGGAGGTTTCGGTTCGGAATTCATTATTTCAAAAAAAGTTCTTATTCCAGCTGAAGTCGAAGGTAGATTTAGATCTGACATCTCCGCCTCAATAACACATGGATTGGTAGCCGCACGAATTTCTACATTAGGTTAAGATTCGATTGTATCAACTTCTTCTGTCGCTAAAAAATCGTGGTCTTGAAAATAATTCTATCAAATGGGCATATTCCTGTTGATGAAAAACCTTAAACTGCGCAATCTCTCCAGTTTGAGTCTTAAGAAAAGCTCAATCATGTGGTAGTATGTAAGGGCTTTTATGTAATTGATGATCTATCGAATAACTCCCCCTGTCAAGAACTTTTGATGTGTAAACATCTTAGCGCTCGGTATGGGTAAAATTGAAAATCGGCTGTAACGGATATGGGCTCACGGTTCCGTTTGGAACCATTTTGTTTGTTGTAGGTAAGTAGAACTCGAATAGGTAAGGTAGTTTTCATTATATACCTAATGGTTTTGGTATTTGCTAAATGGAGTGAATTCCTTACATCCCAACTCCGCAGTAGATTATTTCTCTCAGAATGTTCGTCTTGACATTAAATCATTGTATATCCAATCTATAGTATTCTCATGAAACACGATTTTGTAGGCAGACATTTGGTCGATAGGTTCGCTGTGATCGCCTTACCGAGATGCAATCATATCTTGACTATTTGACATACATTCTGCCAGGTGAAGATTTTGTTGCTTTTTTTTTCTAGAAATTTAATTTTTTATTTCATTATTTTGAATCCATATGCTGATTTTGATGTTAATCTCTGCAATCGCGGGTGGCAATTTTGGTTTGTGATATTAAGGGTGGTATTCACCGAACGCTCATAACTTAAGAGCTTCATAAGCCTATTCACCAAGCAATAGTGAATATTTATGAGCGCTCATAAAGTAGGCTACACACTATCATTTCTTAAATGACATTCCAAAACTGTCATTTCTGAACACATCATTTGATGCTTCACACTGTCATTTCAATGAAGTCATTTTTTCAATCATTTTTTAAATTTTATTCATTCATCTTACTATTAACTTTCTTCGAGTACTGACGTGTAGTTAATAAAATTTAAAAAAAATTAATTAAAAGAGCATATAGAGTAAATAAAAATGGATAATACAGAAAAAGCCTGTGTGCTAATAATTCTAGCCCTGGCTACAAAACAAAAAATTCAAAGAAAAAAGTGGGTTAAGAAATGGATACTGAAAAGACAAATTTTATCACATTGCAATTTGGTTCGAGAAATTCAGCTCTCGGAAGTAGGAGACTACAAAAACTATTTTCGAATGAGTGATAAAAATTACACTTATTTACTGAAATTGGTTACTCCATTAATTCAAAAAAAATGCACTCATCTTAGAACTACAATCAGCCCAAACGAGAGACTTGCGGTAACGCTAAGGTTTCTTGCCACGGGAAGGAACTTCGCAGATCTTAAATATAGTGCAGTAATGGGAGAGTCTACAATTGGACAAATTGTTATGGAAACGTGCCAAGCTATAAATGTTGTCTTAAGAAACTATATCCAGGTGAGTTTTTTCATAATTGAATTTTTTTTCAGTGTTTTACTAAGATAAATATGTATTGTTTCTAGATTCCACAAAACAATGAGGAGTGGAGAAAAGTTGCAAAGGATTTTGGGCAGAAATGGAATTTTTTTTAACTGTCTGGGGGCTATAGACGGTAAACACGTTGCCATTCGAAAACCCCCAAATTCTGGCTCATTATACTACAACTACAAAAAATTTTTCAGTATTGTACTCATGGCTGTGGTCAATGCTAATTACGAGTTCATCATGATTGATATTGGTGCCAACGGTCGGGTTTCGGATGGAGGTGTAATTTTTTACACAAAATTCTGGCAGCTTTTTATAAATAATTCCCTGGACATTCCTGAAGAAGAATTTTTACCAGCATCGGAATATAAATTACCTTTTGTTTTTATCGGTGACGACGCTTTCAGTATGACAGAAAACCTTTTAAAGCCATACAACCAACAAAATTTGAGCGAGGAGAAGCGGATATTCAATTACCGCTTGAGCCGTGCTAGGCGTGTTGTCGAAAACGCCTTTGGAATACTATCATCTCGATTCCAGGTATTTGAAAAACCTATGCGCTTAAGTTCTGAAAAAGCTACACTGGTGACAATGACATGTTGCTATCTCCATAACTTTTTAATCAAACGCAATAAGAGACAATATGCTTCGAAATCTGTCATGGCGTATGAGGATATCCAAGAAGGAAATATTGTAAGCGGACAAGACAGGGTAGTTCTTGAACCATTAAGAAACTCAAAAACCCACAACAATTATGAAGCTGCCAAAAAAATCCGTGACAAATATTCCGAATATTTCAACACAATTGGACAAGTTCCTTGGCAAAAGAATTTTTTGTAAAACCAAGTTATCATTAAATAAAAATATTAAAATAAAGTATTTAAAAGTTTATTTTTAATAGGAACGTTTTGTACTATGTATATCACAGTAAACATTTATTTTCTTAAACATTTTTTGTTGTTATTCAATTAAAGTCTATATTGCAATTCTCGTAGTAGTTCCTCAAATCAAAATCTAAATTTTCTTCGTTGGACGAATTCGAAAACGGTGACTGGGAACATGCTGGACGTTGAACCGATGGTATTGAAGATTCGTTCGATGGATAAGATGGTCCATAATGATTGAGTCGCGATGGGCGGTGGGTGAAGGTTGTTGAAAGTGGACGTGGAGATGAAGAAGGTGCATACGTTGTTTGTGTTCGTATTTGTTTTTTCATTTGTTCTGCAGCTCCTGACTGCAGTTCTTCCATTTGAGCTTCAAAAAATATATCGTTGATTTTTTTCTCCACGACAAGTTGGCGCTGAGAACTTAGTGATTTAAGTTTCATCGCCCACGTTTTGGAAGTGGCTAAAAAGGTGTCATCTGTTTCAGGCTTGGGTTTCGTTAAATAGTCGCATGCGGCAGACAGCAAATCTTCTTGCTTGCTGGTTTTGGTTTTCTTTTTTGGAGGGTGACTGAACGAGGTTTCAAAATCCTAAAAGAAAATATTTATAAGGCATAATTAGTATGTACACGATCTAAAAAAAAAATAAAATAAAATAAAATAAAATAAAATAAGCAACTTACACTTGCATTATCATTTTCATTGTCGGCGGTATCAATTATTGATGAAACCGATTCCACTGGTTTCTCTTAATGGTTTAAGAAATTGAGCGAATCAAACCACCACACGGTCGGTACATAAACGTCGTCTATACCAGCTCCTGACGACTCTGATTGCTTGATTTTTTTTAATTCCTTTCTATAGGTTGAACGAAGTGTATTTATTTTTCTTTTCACATCTTCCAAAGTTCCATCTTTTTTGTATTTTCGTATGATTTCCAAAAGTTCTTTGTATGATTCTTCTTTTTTGGTTTTATTTTGAAAATAGTCCTTGCTGGTTGTGTCCCAAAGAACACTGTTGTTCCGATAACATGAAATAAATTCTTCAGTCAAATTTCTATCCCCACTTGGGGCCATTCTTTGAACACAAACCGAAACCGGTAACAAAAAACAAAAAAAAAACAAAACTGACAACAAACAAACGCATGCAAATATTTATTTCAGGCAAAAAACGACAGCGAGCACGATAAAGAGCAGACGAAAATGACGCACACCGATATGTTTCCCACACACTGTCATATCATTCCAGTCATACCCACGAAAAATTTTGATCTTCATCATTTCCCTCATCATTTATTCATCATTTATCATTTACAACTACACACTATCATTTTTTCCATCATTCCAGCAGAAATGATGTACAAAAATGACAGTGTGTAGCCTACTTTATGTTTCTCAAGTTGACTGTGGTTAATGTGTCAAAAAGAAGTGTTGTAATGTTATATTTAAAAAAGTTACTTTGAGTTACTTTTCATTTAGGAACGACAAAAGCTAAAAATATGGCTGATCTGTCAAACAAATTGGGTGAAAAAAGTCGAAATAGATTTGGAATTAAAAATCAAGAAGAAATTGTGATTTCACTAGGCGCGTCTCACCAAATAAAATCTCACTGAGCGCTCAATGTCAAGTCGACGCGACGGAGGCGGAATGCTTTGGTGGGACAAGATTATCCCTTCAATTATATAAAAAGCATGTGTTATAATTCTTGTACTGAAATTCTGGAAACAAAACGAACAGCTGTTTTCGCTGAGGAAGAAGAATGAGAAATGAAACCAAAAAATTTTTGTCTCAGTAATCTCCGAAAAAATGTCAGGGCTCAGGTGAGATTTTTTGACTTATGTACTTAAAAATCTGTGAGCGCTCAGAGATTTTATTTGGTGAGACACGCCTATTATTGAAAAGAACTTTTATCAGCACTTCGAAAATGCATACATTTTTCAAATTAAATTTCATTTAACTTCATTCTAGCACAAAATTGAATATTTAAGCAAAAATATTTCCAATTTTTTTATCATTCATTACTTGTACAAATTTCTTTACTACAAATCGATCAAATCAGATTAAAAAAATGTCGCAAAACCTGGAAAAAATTTCCAAACTCACTATCGACGGTAAAATCAATAAAAATAAAAATATATTAGCTTTATATTTTCCCCCAGATCTGATCTGGATTGTATATGCATTCGTGTATTACAAACACAACACAAAATCCGACCTTGCTTTTGGATTTCGATTTGCAAATTAATTCTGACCATACAATACACCCTTTGTACTTTTTTGCAAAAATGAGTTTTTTCTCTCACAGGTAGATGGCTTTTTGTGTTGAAGATAGGGAGAAAATAGAAAATAGAGTAGAGAGAAAATACAGAAACAAAAGGATAAATGTGGATCGGATAGGTATATAACACTCTTGTCGCACTGGGATCCTGTTTGTTTTATCTAATCCGGATCAGATCTGGGGGATAGTAAAATTGAACTACTACATATTACAAACATGTGATCAATTCCAAACCGAACGATCGAGAAGCAAACAAAAGATAACTCAAAATGAAAACACCGTGATTTCAGCTGCTTTTGACGGATCAACCATTTCAACTCAGTATCAAAGAGATGAGTTGGAAAAATGTACTCAAAGTTACTTTTTGACACTTTAACTTTGAATCCAGGAACAACTTTGTGACGTCATAAAGTTTTCTCGGAAGGTGTTTTTTAATGGGTAAATTCATTATAATTTGTGTCGTGCAACCATTTTGTTTTAGCGCTTGTATTACAGATTCCTAATTTGTGCCATACGTGGTAATAGGGAGGTTTACATAGGCCAACATGCTCGACAACATGGCTCGATGGAAAAAATAACGTACACCCAACTTTGCGTTTACATGGATACTGATGTTTTCGAGCATCATTTTTTTTTTCATTTTTCGGAACAAACGCACGCAGTATGGCTTGCAAATTTTGTTTTATAAAATTCGCTTTTTATTTCCCAAACCTCTCTAAAGTCTCTTAAAATACGAAAAACTGTCTCCACAACTCATTATTTGCTGCTGTTGCCATTTTTTCCCATCACCGCGGCTAAATAATGTAAAAACATATACCGATGTTGTCAAGCATCTGTTTACACAATTTGGCTGGTTGGACGAGCCAGCAAGTTTTCAAAAAATTTTGAAATCCGTCGAGCATGTTGGTCCAGCAGTTGTTTTCGCGTTTAAATGATCGAGCATGGCTCGACAACTCCCATCCTGTCGAGCATGTTGGTCCATGTAAACCCCCTTAATGACCCGATCCCATACCTTCAGGTGAAAACGAATGTTTACACATCTTCCACGTGAGTCCCGGTACTCACACATTTTTTTTTTTTGCACCCACCCTGTTAGATATACATATATGTATATGGACCTTGGTGGGGCACCTTTTTTAAATGGAGGTTGTCTCTCTTTGTCAGAAAGATGAACATTGGAAGAACAAATGAACCTCCTGCACCTTTGCACAATATTGAAGTTATCGCGGAACATCTTTCAGCCGTACTTAACGCTCGAACTTGTTTTTGACCTTTCAACGCAAGTGCTTTAGGCATTTTCGATGGGACAACACGAATGCCGGTTTCATCTAAATATATATATTATTAGGAGTAAAATGATACCTCTTCATAAGCAATTCCATATTGTCATAAAAATGACAACATCTTTCTTCGAAAATCCGGAAGCATGTGGTAAGGATGTTCCAGTCGGCTGAAGCAACGACAACGATCGAAACAATCGGAGGCAGTCCCTGCCTGCAACTTCAATGACAATGGGAAATAGATTTGGAATCCCGTTATTAAAAGCAAGCTGGAAAGCCATGGCTTGGACCTTATGTCATTTCTAAGCTAAGAACTCTTCTAATTCTGCTGGAAATTTCTAATTTTACACCTACAACTTCTTCCAATGGTGCTATTTTTTTTGCCACCAATCGCCATCAGTGTGGTTCTCGGAATACCAAAGATTCCATTATGTTTTTTTTGATTGCCCATATTGCTTTCATGATGACATGATGTCCTCCATCCGCCAGGTCTTCCGTAGTTTTTGACTTTGTTTAGACATTTTAGTCTTTAAAATACAAAATATGTAAATAAATTTCAATTGAGAAAACGTGTCAAACATGGCCTACTCGGCCATACTACCAACATATGGGGTAGGTAGGCCATATAAAACATATTTAAGTTTTTTTTCACTCATTTTTTTTTTGTAATATCACACAAATTAAGAAAACATTTAACACAATTTAATTTTAGAAAAAAGTTACCAATTCAACACTAAAATTTAATGTAAAAACACTTTAGAAAACTTATCAAGATATTGCAACGAAACTATCTAAAGAAAACAAAGGGGGTTGAAATTCTGTGCTGATTAAGCAATTTATAGAGGTAACAAAATTATGTGGTAGGAGAGTCCCAAAATAACATTTTTTTGGACCACCCTAGTAACTACTTATGAATGCAAATAATTTCATTTATTTTTTGACTCTCTCTTTACACCAAATAATTGAGTCTAAGATTTTTTAAAACCGAAAATCCTATTTTCCCACTCAATAAAACTTTGCACCAGTTTTCAAAAACTTTTAGTTGTTTTTATCACCGGTCTTAAGTCCAAAACAAAATCAAACAACCCCGAACACATTTACCTGATTCCTTTTATATTCGTCCTACTTGGCATCTATATACGAGCAGTACCAACCCCTACCTTCATATCAGAGATGAAAAAAGTAAGAACTTGAAAAGAAAAAATAAGTCGAACATTGCTATCTTTCTTCTCAAATAAGACTTTCACTCTCCAAACAATAAATAACAACAAAAAGGAAATAAAATGATGAAATAACAAATATAAATACAATTGAGCAATATATTTCTAATGTTAAGTAAAAAATAAATTTCGACCGTCCTTGCTCTGGCAGCCAGACATTACTTATATTCCTACTTACAAGCCAACAAAAAAAAAAAAAACTTCCATGATATACAAACAAAAGGAAGGACAAAGTTTTTCGTTACCTTAATTTTGGCGCTTTTTATTGCCCCAAGAAAGGACAACAATAATCGGCATTACACTGAGCTCAAAAGATGCAGAATACCTATCCTTGTATCATATTGTTTGCCTTAAAGTCCTGTGTGCCGTTTGTGTCCACCCAGCGGGAAACGGTTTTATTACTTCCAAAACAACAATTGACATTCAAAGTTGAAAAGCAATTTCACTTCATGTTGGGAGAGACGATTTTTGTTATTACCTTTAGATCCGCATTATCTTTGGTCCTTGGATATACATTATAGCAGCCACACACAAAAGTTTAACGGCCAATAAGCCATTTCGAGCGAGTATTGAACGGAAAAAGGCTTTTTTATTGGAGCCGAAAAATTATATGTTTTTTGTTTGTATCAATAGGCAAGAGCGTAGTCAGGTGAGAAATCAAAGGGATTCAGCATTCAGTGTTCACGATTACCTTCATAAAATTCAAAATTGTTCTGTGGTGATATCTCTAATTCAGTGGACTTGAATTTAATGCAATCCTTGATGCACTTTTCGACTGGACTGTCAAAAAATGAAAATTAAAACAAATAATTGAATTATTTGTAAGAAGGCACTGTTCCCAACCATTCCCCCTAGATTTTTTTTCCTGCAACGCGCTTGTAGCTATAAGGGATCTGTCAAAGCCGCAGCCGTAAACACAAATAATACCTTAGTGAAGGGATGTCAAACGTTGACCTCCTTCTATGTAAAAATGATTAGATATAATAATTTCGTGAAGTTTTGCCACTCCTTTTGTGATAAAAGATTGATTGAAGACTACCCAAAGAGAATGAGGCTATAGTTTTGGAAGTTAAATGGGAATATTGTAATTCTGACATTGATGGAAGAGAATATCCTCTTCTTAAGTGTTGATTGAATTTGAAAGAATTGTATCCTTCATTTAGGTAAACCGAAGGAATTTTTTTTTTAATATTTAGAAATACGAAAAGATTAACGATTTGACCTTCTCAAATGAATTAACCATACGATAAATATTCGCTGCCTTTTTTTGTTGAAAAAGTTTGGAAAAGCTACAGTAGAGTTTTACATAAATATTTAATCATACTTTTATAATTCAATTATTTTTGTTTTTATTATTTTTTTATATAATGAGCGCACACTAAAGGGGTTGTGACTCCCCTTAAAATAATTAAACACGCGTTGTTTTCGATTTTCAAAAAAAAAAAAAAAATGTGCTGTATTTTGTTCAATTTGTGCAGTAAATATTTTTAAAAAAGTTTTACAAATTTGCAAATTTTACAAATTAAAGTTCTGCTGTTTTCTGCGCTATTTGTGTTGCCATATTCCGAAGAGAAAACAAAAAATTCGCATATTTGTAACTTTTACGGCCAAAAAACAGCTTTTCAAAGCTATTTTGTGCCCAATTTGCGTTCCCATGTGCTGGTGCATATTTACATTTTCGCCAAAAATAAATTTTTGCTGCGTTAAGTAAGCAGGGTTTTCGATAAAAAAAAAAAGAAAACACATGATAAATGTTCATCTTTTCCATTTTTTTTGTTATAATTAATTAAAAATTGTGTAGAGAAAATGAAATGGCTTCTCATGGTTCCCTATAGTGAGGCGGCTTAGCGCCCATATGAAGCATGATTGTGCACTTTGTGATAAAAGCAAATAATTTTAATCATTGTTGGCACATTATAAAAGAATGATTTTAAGATGTTGGGCCACTTCGTATCTCCACCCATTTAGGTGGGCGGGGCAATTTTGTTTTGAAAATGACTTGAAATGGAAAAAAAATTATAAAAAAATAACGACAACACCTACAATATTTTGCTATATCTTTTTTGAAAGCCAAAACGCCATTCTTAAATTCTGTTTTTAAATTAAGGTATTTGAGGAAATAGTTTTCGAAAAAATAATTTTCAAACTCAAAGTTTTGAAAAAAAAATGTGGAAACAAAATATGTATACTGATTTATTTATAACTTTGCGTAGTTATATAAAAATTAAATTTTTATTTTTCAATGCTCCTATCAATTCTGGGTCGAATTTTGAAAACCAATTTATTTTAAGTCCCTTAGTTTTTGAAAAAAATTGAAAATTATAAAAACCATTTTTTTCGTAAACAAACTTTTTTTTTTGAGTATTTGTCTAATTCATAACGTAATTTTTCATCAAAAACACCCTGAATTTGTACCTATTAACAAAAACAACAATATAGCCCAGGAACTGTCAAATCCCCTCCCTCGTCAAAAAAAAAATATATATTAAAGAGTAGGAAACCTCATATGACAATTCTTTTTATTTAATGACTTAACGCAAATAAGAAATAGAAAGCAAAAATTCAATTTAAAGACACTTTGTTACAAGTTAGGTTAAAACATGCTAAATTATAATACATAATCCACTAAAAATAATATATTGTAAGACCGGCTTATACTAGAAATTTATAAATAATATCTACATAATGTGCATACATGTTAACACTTGTGTACAAGTTTGCGAAACCTTATCGAAATTCTACCCTGCCACAGGAATGTTTTTTAATCAATTATCTTCATATTAAACAATATCGTGAAGGTTGTATTCATCGGTGTCCTCTGGTCAAAGAACAGAAACCAAGAACAAAACAGATCAGTAGATGAAAACCTTCATCGACCTTGAATTTGCCTGTGGCAAATAAGTTTGCCCACAGGCTGAAAACTTTAAAACAGTGAGATGAGTTGTACTTGTACCTTTTCGCAGAACCGTACCATGAGAGAGAGTTGGGGGTTGTGCAACTAATTCGTACCTCATGTAAGTAGAAGGCTCAACATTACTTCTCAAAACGCAAGCGAGACAGTGAAACAGTTGGTTTGGGTTTATTTGCACATTAGTGTCGATTTTTGTCGTTATGGTCAAACGTACAAGTGAACGAACTTAATCTTTCCTCCTTAATGAATATCGCTGAAACGCTGACCAAATATCACTTTCATGGCCTTAAACCTTCAGCGTTCCTAAGTTTGATCAGCTTTCATGAATCATGAGCAACCACACATGTAGTCAAAAATACAAGAAGAGCAATTTCCTCAAACGGCTTGTAAAAATGTAGCCACTTTGTCAAATTAAAAAAGTCCCTATTATGTAGGGTGTCCATAACGCATTTGAAGAAAAAGAGGACATTTTGGAAATTCCAAACTTCTACTGTTAGTCCCCCCCCCGGTCACCACACCATCATCAAAAAAATTGATAAATATGACCAAAAGTTTACTCCAGGATATAAATCAGTATATTTTATAAACACTTTTTTGCGCTTCAAACTAATAAAACTAAAATACATAAACACACCTGATTGAATTCAAAATACCGAAGAATTTTAGTAAAATGTAGGCAAAATAGACATTAATTTTCTTCCTCATCCGAAGTGTTTTATTTTTGGGAGCTTCGAATTTGATTAAGATACTTATTTTCAAATAAAAAGGTTTCATAAAACTTTTGACAGCTCAAATCTTTTAAGTTATAGGCAACTATGAGAATCCTACTCTTAAACGATTTCGTTCTTTTGTCCATTGCGAACCCATCAACGAGAAAATACATTCCACGTTCATATTTTACGCAGGAAAACAAAAAAGGACTGGCACATTTTAAGAGCTCTGAATAAAACTATAGATTTGTAGACAAACTAAAAAAACTGGCCTATTTTTGAACAGATATTTTGTCTTTAAAATTTTCATTTTCTTTAGAAAGAAACTTGTTTAAATAGCAAAATTGGTCAAACAACTTTGAGTAATCCAGTAAAACTTCCTTAGAAATTCGGTAGTCGACACTTTTGTCTAAATCTTCCCATACTTATTTCTTTTCTAAATTCATACATCGATCCTGAGTAGGAAGATTTTTACTTCAGTGTATTAATCAGAGAATATCAAATAAAGAAGCCAATCCTCAGCTGTCAATTTGTTTTGCCTACAAGCTGAAGGGAACAGCTGATGTATTGGATCTGCAAAGGAAGTGAAAAACAGTGACAAAACGCACCCATAGAATCAATTCCTCATTCAGCCCATCAGTCAGCACAGGTCTTAATGCCTTAAACAGATGTGCAGCAGGTCTGCACGCATCGCTGCGAGTAGAGCTGCACTCAAGATACATGTGCATACACTTAAATATTTATCATACAAAAGACTCCATCAGCCTTTTAGTATGAAATCGAAGTTTTTTAAAGATTTTCTTATTTTTTTGGATTGAAATCAATTTTAAGGTTGAACATTTAGATAAGTGGCCCTGCCGCCTCTCACGTTGCATTTAACTATAAAAAACTATTTACATATTTGTAGAGGAGGATTGAGGCAATAACTTTTAAAACATAATTTTTCAAAATTGTGTAATTTTTCATTCACATTTGCATTTTGAAAAGTTAAAATCAAACCGATGTAGGACTAAATCTGCTTTCTAGTATGAAATAAATTAAATATTCTAAAAACAAATTCTACAAAAATGTAGCCTGACATTTGTCCTTTCTATAAAAGCCTTCACTTTGAAGATCAGACAATCAAAACCGAAGTTATAAGCTATCCAATCGATCAACTTGAAGGCTTGTTGTGCACAACGGAACTTTTCTCCACTGAACCTGGTCAGCGGTCGACGAACAACCACTTATTGCTGCGGAGCTGCGCAGCAAATTTAGAAATAGAGACATCGTGCAGCTCTGAGCTGCATGCAGCTCTTGAGTTTTTCTGCTCCCATAAGAACCTGTGTTATTTTATTTCGCTGCATGAAAAAGGCTGCACGTGTGTTTAAGCCATTATTGTTGTTGAAATTCACATCTCTTCTTCCACACGAAATGAAATTAAAAATACAACAATGTAAATAAATGGGTTTTGGAGGGTCAAACGTACGAAGGATTGGCTTCTTTATTTGATATTCTCTGGTGTTAATGCTTTAATTTTTAAAGTGCATTAATGTGTGTTAAATTAATATTTTGGTCACTTAGAAAAAAAAAGAGATAAAAAAGAGTACAAAACAAAAAAGAGTAAAAAAAAAAGAATTTGATGAAAAAAGAAAGAATAAGAAAGATCAGAGTCAAAAAAGAGAACATGTTCTCTTTAAAAGAGATATTCTGGAAACCCTACTATTATGTCCAATGGTACACAAGGATACTGAGCTCTTCGGAGATCACATTTTTCGTGGACAGCCAAGCTGCTATCAAAGCAATAGCCAGTGAGATTATAAGATCCAAGACAGTAGAAAAATACCGAGAAATACCGAATAATATTTGTAACAATAACCAAGTCAAACTTTGCTGGGTTCCTGGCCATAACAATAAAGAAAGGAATAGAAGATGAACTGGCAAGGAAAGGGTCGGTATCAAATAGAAATAGAAGTAGCCAATTAGAAAATTGACCAGACGTCTTAATCGGCGTGATTAAAAGTAGAATAGACCTAATAACGAAAGGGCAAATCAATAACTCCTGGATGCTCAGGAACTAGTGCGTTATCTCTAGAAGTTTAAGGCCTAGAATAAATGAAAACAAAACTCAGTATATTTTATCGCTGAGTAAAAAGAATATTAGAATCTTGATAGATGTACTAACGGGTCATTGCGCCATTCATTGGCACAATGGCCACCAGACTGAGTGTTTTCACATCCAATTTCCAACCATTACCAACCATTAAACACCTATTTTGCGACTGTTCAAACCTCTAAACAAATCGCCTGCATTACTTTGGAAACAGGGTTGTTGGAGAACAGGACTATCTAGCGCATGTCTGAATGGCAAACAGGAAAGTTCATAGAAAGCACAGGCTGGTGAACCAGTCTGTGTGAACCAATAGTTTTTTTAAGGGGATCACAATGGAGCAAAAGGCTCCCTTGTTCGCAACATCCTCTGTGCACGCCCCTCCTTACCTAACCTAACACAACCTATGGCCGTTTTCGAAAACGTCAAATCAAAGTCAATTTGATCATCAAATGATCGTCAAATATGCAATCGTCCTTCTTGCACAAAATCAGTTTGATCAACGTCAGTCAATTTACTTGCAAACGCATTTGACGTTAGCAAACACGCTCTCTGGCTTTTATATATTTTGTACGTCAACTCGACTTTTTTACTGCACAGCTGCACCGCAGATGATGTTTTCGAACACGTGACTTTAGCAAGCTGCATTATCGAACACAATGCTAATACAGTAAAGTTTGTATTTGCGTTTTCGAACAGAAGACTTTTGCAGTTTACGTTTAAGAACATTCTGCAAATGCATTTTTGACGCAGCTGACGGTTTCTAAAACGGCCTATGTCTGGTAGAAAATCTCGAAGTTCAACGTGTTACTCTTTTTTTCGGGGAAAACACCACTGAACAGCAATATGTGGTTATTGCGCCGATCCCGGCTGTGCTCATTGACCAAAGGGCACCGATGAATACGACCTTCACGATATTGTTTAATATGAAGATAATTGATTAAAAAACATTCCTGTGGCAGGGTAGAATTTCGATAAGGTTTCGCAAACTTGTACACAAGTGTTAACATGTATGCACATTATGTATTATTTATAAATTTCTAGTATAAGCCGGTCTTACAATATATTATTTTTAGTGGATTATGTATTATAATTTAGCATGTTTTAACCTAACTTGTAACAAAGTGTCTTTAAATTGAATTTTTGCTTTCTATTTCTTATTTGCGTTAAGTCATTAAATAAAAAGAATTGTCATATGAGGTTTCCTACTCTTTAATATATATTTTTTTTTTGACGAGGGAGGGGATTTGACAGTTACTGGACTATGTTGTTGTTTTTGTCAATAGGTACAAATTCAGGGTGTTTTTGATAAAAAATTACGTTATGAATTAGACAAATACTTAAAAAAAAAAGTTTGTCTACGAAAAAAATGGTTTTTATAATTTTCAATTTTTTTCAAAAACTAAGGGACTTAAAAGAAATTGGTTTTCAAAATTCGACCCAGAATTGATAGGAGCATTGAAAAATAAAAATTTAATTTTTAAATAACTACGCAAAGTTATAAATAAATCAGTATACATATTTTTTTTTCCACATTTTTTTTCAAAACTTTGAGTTTGAAAATTATTTTTTCGAAAATTATTTACTCAAATACCTTAATTTAAAAACAGAATTTAAGAATGGCGTTTTGGCTTTCAAAAAAAATATAGCAAAATATTGTAGGTGTTGTCGTTATTTTTTTATAATTTTTTTTCCATTTCAAGTCATTTTCAAAACAAAATTGCCCCGCCCACCTAAATGGGTGGAGATACGAAGTGGCCCAACATCTTAAAATCATTCTTTTATAATGTGCCAACAATGATTAAAATTATTTGCTTTTATCACAAAGTGCATAATTGAATAGCTAAGCCGCCCCACTATTATTCCAAGATAAATATTTAAGTTTGTTAATCTTTCATATCCCCCCTCCCCGGCACTTTGAAATTGGCTTTTTAAAAAAACCGAAGTAGGTTTTCAATCAACTTTGGAAGTAATGTAGTAGATTGTGAAATTCTGCGTCGACACCATCTTTAAATTTTATTAATAAAAATATTTTTCTAACTTTTCTTGGCTTTTCAAATTTTGTTTCCAAAACGACTTTTTTCCACCTCCTTCGTGGAGGGGTGGGAGAAAAACAATAATATGAAATATGATCCTATGGTTTCAAGAGTGCTGAATCCAACGGGAGTTCTCGGGTCATCGTCCGACCCTTGGTTTTCGATTTATAAGCAACATTTCGGGATTGTGGCAAACCTTCTCTTGTCCTTCCGACAGTGTTGCCACCTTGGCAACACTTCTTAAAAGTAAAGTTAGGACATGGACTATTTGTATACTAAAGCTCATCCCGTCAGGTCAAAATAAAAGGTTGGTCTCACTAACAGCCCCACTATAATGAAAAATGTGCTCAAAAGGGCTCGCATTTGTGAGTCTAACGCAGAGGCGGACATTTACCTGATATTGCATTCCATTCATAATTGTCGACATTAAATAAAAAATGTATCAACTAATATCCATTCTCTTTCATTTAATCAAAAATTATAAACAAACAAGTAGTATTCCCGGCGGACACCCTGTATTTAACATACAGATTACCCATGTTTTCAGATATTCTAAACTAATTTCACATACAAATCAGAGATTTTTTACTTTTTTAGTCTCCGAGCGCTTCTGGTACAAATAACCTTGCATTTTATATAAGTGACATAATAAGTTTATAATATATTATCTTGTGTTAAGACTTACCCTTACAATTATTGTACCTTTTTATATGTTTAATTTCTCTTCAAAAGCGACTATTTAATTGTGTATACCTATTCTCAATCCAGAGTTTCAATTCTGTACTTCGCGGTCCTTATCAAAATTAAGAGATCGTATTAAAATATTCATAGAATGTTTACATTGCAAGATCCAAATAAAGTCTTTGTACATAAATAAAATAATTTAGGTAAATGAGGTCAGAAATACACAAAAAAATTCACTAATACATATCAATTAATTGATCGAACTTTAGTTATAAACACAGAATGCAATATTACAAATACACAATTTTATTGCCTTAAAATATTAAATTTAAATGCAATTTGACTCAAACATCCTAGAAATATTTAATCATTTATGTAAATTTAATAACCAACATATTTTAGTTATATCAAAGAAAAACTTCTCAACCACGCGATCAATTTTCAAACTGAAAAATACTTCTTACTGCGACGCGATTAGTATGGAAATGAGCTACGACGACGAGACAGAAATTTTAAATGCTTGCACTTCAACAAAACAATCATCGAAATATTAGGATAAGGCTACGCAAGACGGCAAGAGTCAAGAACAAATCTGGAACACAGACTTTATACCTAAAACCTACCTAAGGAATAAGGCAGACTGTGATTCATTATTGTTTGTAATATCGAATTTCAAATACTTAAATTTTTTACGCATCTTAGTTGAGTGTAGAGCACCATAAATCCTGAAGACTTCATAAGTGCCTACAAACAACTTGTTTTTTTTTTTTAAGTGAAACTTCTCAAAGTAAGTTCTGTTGAAATGGGAAGCTAAACAAAAAAACAAACGATGACTGTAGTAAATTTAATACATAGTTAGAGGAGAAATATTATTAACCTACTGCGTGCTGCAATATGTAAATACTCTCGTCAATATGTTAATAAAGGGTATTTTTTAAGAGGTATAGAACTTTGAAATGGAATAAGACAAAGATGATTTTTTTAAATTGACATGAAATTTACTTTATTCGAAAGATAATCTTCTGGCATTATAGTTAAGATATGATTTCTGGCATATGACCGCCAGGGTTGCCAGGTCAAGAATAACTTGTGTCGCCCAATTTCAGAATTCTTGTAGCCCAAAATCGCTGCCCTAAAAGTAGCCCAAAAACTAGCCCAATCTCATTCAAAAAATCTGGAATTACCTATAAATTCCATGTTCTTATTGTTTTTTGGAATAATTTCTAAAGGCAAATCCTTAAAATCTGGACGAATTTAAATATAATGTTGGACTTATGTAAAGAATTTTCTTAAAAGTAGTTGAAGTAATTTGAAATTGGGCTACTTTTTCAAATTCTTTTCGCAAATTTAGGAGAAAATTTAGCCCAATTTATGATAAATAGCTCAATCTGACAGCCCTGATGACCGTCACGCCTGGCTCTGACGTAGTCTAATCTGGAGGTCCAATTTTCGATGACTTTTTGCGACATTTGTGGCCATATATCGGCAATAACGCGGCGAATTAAATCGCACGGTTTTGGAGGCCAGTTCACGGGTCCGTAACGTGAAACTATGCCGTTACCAAACGTTTCCTTCAGTAAATCAATAATTGTGACGCGAGCTCTATGACATGTTGCGCCGCCGCCATCTTGTTGAAGCCAGAGCTCCTACCCATCATGGTTTTTGAACGAAAAAGTCAGTAATAATGGCTCTATAGCGGTCACCATTGACGGTAACGTTCTGGCCAACATCGTTTTTAAAGAAGTACAGACCAATTATTGCACCAACCCATAAAGCACACCAAACAGTTAGTTTTTGTGGATGTAACAGTATCTCAACATAGATATACTTGAGGATTATCATCACTCCAAATCCGTCAGTTTTGTTTATTGACCTATCCATTCGACCAAAAGTGAGCTTCATCGCTAAGCTTAATTCGCTAATAAAAACTGGCACAATTTGGAAGCGTTGTTCAGTCGTCAGTCTATATTCATGTTGAAATGCCAAACCAAACTAAAAATAAATCACTTGACAGATGACGAAATGGCCGCCAGTTAAAATAGTGCTGCCAACTTAAAGTTCTATACCTCTAAAAAGACACCCTACAAATGACAAGGATCATCGTTTCGTGTTGATCTTTAAAATATGCTCTTCAGTCATGTGCCGTAGCGAAGGTATGCTCAAAATTTACCAAACTAAAAATTTCCGCTCAAAATTTCAATTCAAATTAATGAATTAATTTTTGTTAGCTCTTTAGAATCTACTATGTACGAGGGCGGGTCAATAAGTCCCTGAAAATTGAAAGAAGGAACGCTTTTTATTTTCAGAAAAAAAAAACTTTTTATTTTTTGACATAATCTTCTTTTAGCTGGATACACTTCATGCAACGTTTTTCTTATTTCTTTAATTCCCTCCCAAAAATAGGTTTTTTTCGAAAGCCTCAAAATATTCACTTGTTTCTTGAATAACCTCCAGCATTCAAGCCAAATTTTTTTTCCACCAAGCCATTTCTCCAAATTGGGAAATAAGAAACAGTCGCAGGGGGCCAAATCCGGAGAATGAGCTGGATGGGGGATTAACTCGTACCTTAAATCATGCAATTTTGCCATCGTAGCTGCCAACTTGTGCGCAGGAGCGTTGTCTTGATGAAAAAGAACTTTTTTCCTTGCCAAATGGGGTCTTTTTCTCCTTAACTGGCCGAACAGAATGGTGTAGCTGTAGTAGCGGCGTATGTAGCACTGTCAAAGTAGAAAGATACAACAATAGTATTACAGTACCACAATGAGAAACTGAAAATGTAGCAAGAAATGTTGCTACAAGCTGCAGCTACATTCATTCTGTTCAAGGGGTAAATCAGCGTCGAATCGCTTCAACAGGTCAGCATAATAAGCACCGATAGTCGTCTTTCCTTTCTTAAGGTAATCGATATGGATGACACCTTGCGCATGCCAAATAAAATGCACGACTGGGTCGCACTTACTTGCTCTTATGTTCAAGACACTGCGGGCTTAAGAAAATTGTATATAAAAACATGGAAATTATGAGAGAAAAATTTAGAGAAGTATGAAATACGACATTTAAATTGGCTAAAACAATGCTTTTGACAGTTTGCGGTAAAAAAAAAGAATGCCATCTTAATTCTTGATTGAATATGATTGTATGGAAAAGAAATCAAAATCGTTGGAGTTGCTTTTTAAAAAAATTAATTTTTCATATATAAAATTCTTAAAACATTTTTAAGAACAAATTTTGGTATGCAAATATAAAGTATACAGGGTGTCCCGGACCTGAGTGGAAGCATTTAAGGGGGTGGTTTTTGGGGTTATTCTAAGAAAAAAATTGTATGGAGGGAAAGTTTTATCTCCCCTCCCTGAGGCAGGGGGGGCAGTTTCGGAAACATTGACTTTAAGTGCAAAAGAAAAACATTAAAAACCAACGAAAACACATCTAATAAAACAATTTTTTTTTAAGCTGGGACTTTATTCTTGCATTTAGTTTTTAAATCAAGTTGTTTAAGCGTACCTATAGTTTTGGAGAAATTAAATTTCAAAGTCAAAATTAAAAAACAAATTTTGATTTTTTTTTTCTTTAGTCGAAATTTTTCAAAAATTTACGAAATGATGGGTTTTTTTGTGTTCAAAATTCAATGTCCTTATTATTTTTTAGTCCATTACTGAAAACCAAATGTAAAAATCTTACTTAGTTTTTGAGAAATTAAGAAACTGCCCTCCCCTGCCTGAGGGATACAACTTTCCCCCGTACAATTTTTTGCTTAGAATAACACCAAGAATCACCCCTTAAATACTTCTACTCAGGTCTGGGACACCCTGTATATTTATTGTGTATAAAAAAAAATTTGAAAAAAATTGTCAACTCGTTTTTGAGATCAAATTTTCAAAAAAAAAAAAATTTTAACTTTTTTTAAAAATCCAAAAACTTTTTTTTTTAACTTTTGATATGCAATATCATTCAATCTTATCTGAAACTTGTGTATAACAAAAATAATCTAAATCCGTGCAGCCGATAACGCGAAAATTCCAAATAAATAAAATGCACGACTGGATCGGACGTACTTGCTCTTATGTTCAAGTTGTGTGGGACTTAAGAACTTTAAAAAATATTCAAGTTATTATAGAAAAAGTATAAAAAGCATTTAAATCGTTCTTTTAATTGTATAAACAGTCTGATAAATAACATAGAGCTCAAAAAAAAGTATGCCATCTGATTACTTGTAAAAATATGAACATATGAGAAAAAAAAAATTAAAATCGTTGGACCGTTTTCTTAAAAATTAATTTTTTATATATAAAATTTTTGGAACATTTTTCAAAAAAAATTTCGGTATGCCAATTTTGAGTATATATTAAAACACATTTAAAACTGAAATTTCAAAACAATTCATCAACCCGTTTTTGAAATATTGAATTTTCAAAAAAAAAATTTGAATCTTTTTTTAAAAATCCAAAATTAATTTTTTCCAAAATTTTGGTACACAGTATTATTTATATTTTAACAAAGCTTTTGGACAAAAAAATTTATTGAAATCGGATGAGCGGTTAATAAGAAAACCGAAAATAAAAAAAAACGTTATAATAAATGTTTTTGGTGATTTTTTTTCTTACTAAAAGGTACATCATATCTGCAGTAATACACTGATTTTTTTATCAAAATCGTTGGAGCCGTTCTTGAGATAAATAAGCTTTTCCTTAACGGTTGTATGGCAAGTACAGTTATTTTTTGAGCTAAAAAAAAATTTTCAATTTCCCCTCTGGAGAGTTACAAAAAAACCTTAAGTTCAAAATTTGAAGAAAATCGCTTCAGTGGTTTAGGCTGTAGGTTGAGGTACGGACAGACAGACAGACGGACAGACAGAACAGAATTTTGCCACCAACTTTTTTTGTGTTCTCTATCATCGTAATGTCATGTTTGATTGTTATCTCGAATTTTTTTTTTGCATGAATCCAAAACTTGCCCTATAGTACCTATATCGCAAGTAAAAAATACGTTCTATGACAGGTACTATTAATAGTTGCTAAGTGTAAATTTTTATAATTTTTGGTGGTAGATCGTACTAATTTAAGTATAAAAAAAGTTTAATCAAAATAGTAAAAGTCGTTTGTAAGCAAACAAATATCTTCCTTTGCGGTTTCTTAACTTTTGTATGGAAGGTACCGTTATACATATTTTCATAAATGTAAATTTATTTCTAAAAATATTTTAGAAAGTACTAAAAAACTCTTAAATATCGAGTTTCAAAAAAATCGATTATATCGTTTTCGAAATGTTTGATTTTCGAAAAAAAAATTGAAATATTTTTTAAAAATCCAAAAAATATTTTTTCAAAAATTTTGGTACACAAGACTGTTTATGTTTTTTGGAAGCTTCTGTGTAAAAATATAATTGAAATCGGTTATACCGTTTTGAAGAAAATCAAAAATTAAAAAAGGGTTCTTTGGGAGGAACCATTAATAACCATTTTTGAAAAATGGTTTTCCACCCAATGAAAGCCATTACTAAAATAAATTTATTGAATCAAAGGGCACGGTAGTGCCCAGCCAAGTTCGCGGCACTACACCCTTTTTACACAGGTAGCTCACCAAATTTCAACTCTTAAGCATAAGTTCAAGATATAGGACTTCAAAAATCGCAAAAACCGTAACTGACTGACTCACTGACAGATCATCAAAATTATGGAGCACTTCCCGACACCGTAGGAACTTAAAATTTCGCACAAAAAAAGACATTGTTGTGCATACAAAGGAAAAAATCGAAAATCTGCAATTTTCTATTCAGGGGGCGTGGTAACCACCCCTTTCTTAAAAATACTTATATATTATATGGAGCACTTCCGATTGTTGTAGAACGATGAAAGTTAATTAATCGGAAAAAAATCGAAAATTTGGAACTTTTCATTCGGGGGGCGTGGCCTCCACCCACTATCTCAAAATTTCTTATAAACTATATGGAGCACTCCTGATTGTTGTAGAACAATGAAAGAAAAAAATCGACAATTTGGAATTTTCCATTTAACCCATTTCCGCCTAACGTTGCGAAAACGCAACGTCGTACGTGTGGACGTATAGAACTTTACTGATGATAAATTTGAATGAGCTGATTAGTGATTTTGAAAGTTAATTTAATTATCTAATCGACCTATTTTTGGATTTTTTTCTAAAAATTTGTTTTCATGGTTTTTTTGCACCTCCAAAATCGGAAATTTTCGAAATTTTTAAGTAAAATTTTTGAACCACTCAAAAATATCTTCAAAATTATAATTTTTCAAAATAAAGTCAACGGCATGTAAAGAAGGGTTCAAATTATATTCTTAAATAAAGTTGACGCAATTTATATGAGTTGCCTGCCTGACAGGTGAGGTGAAAGCACTGCGTTGCGTTTTCGCAACGTTCGTCTAATGTAGTAGCATTTGAACCTGAAAACAATATTTGCACTTCGTTGCGTTTTCACATCAGAATAAACGGTTTTTTCTCGGAATATTGTGTTTTTATGATTATATTGCACGAATTTTTGAAATAGTGTCAATTTCTGTTGCATCCTGTCAAACAAAAGGATGCGTATTCTAATTTTGAGAAAAGAAAAAAACAATTCATTCAGTGCTATATTGGAAAAACCCTTTTTACCATCCACGCAACCTTATTCTTAGAAGTAATTAGATAGAAACTCCTGCGTATAGGAAACCTCAAAGCACAGGTAATTTTTCTAATGAGCGTGGTCCCTATAAGAGAACTCTACTGTACTCAGGTACGGTACTGATGGGAGTGCAAGTGCATATTCCAATTCCCAGAAAAAAAAACTAATTGATAAACGCGTGCTGTTTTGGAAAACCCCATCACGTTTATAAGTTTTTTGCATTCGATTTATTTTTTACTTATAAGCTGTGAGTTGTGCGGTCAAGTTGTGTAGTTAAAAAATATATCTGTGTTAAAAAAAAGTGCAAAATTATGTATCGCAGAAAGTTTTTATCAGCTAGAGAACTCGAAGAGTTATTGATGAACCCGAGTTCTGACGAAGAAGACGAATTTAATTTGAATTTAGATGCAGCAGTTGAAACAAATGTTATAATTTTGCCTCCAAAAATTGATGCTGTAAGCGATAATGAGGAGATTGATGATAATGTGCAGCTTTTGGAAGATAGAAACGTGTTCCCAAATGAATTAGCGGGTGAAATTGAGATTGAATGTACATTTGACGATTTGAATTCTCCAAAAAAATACCACGAACCGGAAGTCGATGTTGTATCAAATGATTTGAGCAATCCATCAACATCCCAAAACATCGCTTCAACATCCAATAAATCATCAACATCTCTCCATAACGAGTTGCCAAAGTGGTCAAGAAGCCATCGAGTTGGTTTTTCAAAGACTCCAGTAGACGTATCAAGTGAAAAAATACGAAAAATTTATGAAAAAATCGGTAAGTTTATAATATACTATTATTCAGAATATATCCTTTCTTTTCTTCTCTCAGGTAATTTGAATCCAAAACAAATGAAGAACAAAAGGCGTGGTTCTATTGATTTTGCATTCGACAAGGAAAATGAAATTGCAGCTGTGCGTTGGAACGACAATTCTATTGTAACAGTTTTATCAAATCATTTGATGGACCAACCAATCAAATAAGCAAAACGGTTTGATCGCTAAAAGACGAAACACGTACACATTCAAATGCCAAATGCAATTCGTGAATACAACATAACGATGGGAGGAGTTGATTTGTTCGACAACGCTACACGCAACTATCGTATACGAATTCGAGGAAAGAAATGGTACTGGCCACTTTTATCAAATGCACTCGATGCAGCATTGGTAAATGCATGGAAGTTACACTGTATTTGCAAAAAAATGCTAAGGAAACAGTAATGACACAACTAGAATTTAGGACGTTTGTTGTAGAGTCTTTGTTGCGACCGGAGTCAAATGTTCAACATGTGCAACGAAGGGAAGGAAACCCCAATGAAGTGGTTCGTTTCGATGACATCAAGCATACAGTCACCAAAACAGAAAAGCGTCTTCGATTTCGCAACTGCTCCAGCCAAACCGTTTTTCCTGCAAGAAATGTAATATCCCGCTTCATCCAAAATGCTTCGATGCATACCACACAAAAACCCAGTCTTTATAAGCATATCTTGATATAGTGTATACTTTCTTATAAACTTCTTCATTGTAACTTTTAATTTATACCTATTTATTACATTTTTCATAAAATTCTCAAATAAATTTCATTCATGTTCCATCTTAAAAAAAAAAAAAAAAATCAATAATTTTGCTACCCCTTTCGCCGAACGTTGCGAAAACGCAACGTGAATTTTCCGGGAAACTATAAGCTTTTCCAAAATTTTTTTTTTTGGATTTCCCTTAGTTAGACCAAAAATAGACAGTGTATGCAATTTCACGTTTCTAACTCAACTGGAACTGGTAGCCGTCTTAAATGGGTTAAGGGGCGTGGTATCCACCCACTTTCCTAAAAATTCTAATGAATTGTATGGAGCACTTCCAATTGTTATAGAACGATGAAAATTGGTAGAGTGGTAGGGGTAGGGTTTGACGTGCATACAAAGATAAGATTGGAAATTTATATAATGTTTAATTCAAGGGACGTGATGGCATTTACCCAACTTTTAAAAATTGTTATCAGTTATATAATGCGCTTCCGATTATTGTAGAACGATGAAAATTGGTAGAACGGTATGACTTTAACAGCATACAAGAGAAAAAAATGAGATTTTTTATTCAGGGAGCGTGGCATCCACCCACTTTCTCAGGATTGCTATTATTTACATATATGGAGCACTTTTGGCTGTCGTAGAATTGTGAAACTTCTTAGAGCGGTAGGACTCGATTTTCACCTGGCCAAATAAAATCTTTGCAAAAAGGAGTGGAATCACAACAAAAACATAAATGTTAAAAAAAGAGCCAAGTTCTTATATGCACAAGAAACCTGTGCGTAGAAGGTCAGCCAAAAAAAGTAATGAGATCTAAAGATATATGCCAAGTTTAAAGTTCATAGAGTTCAATAACAAATATTTAAAGTAGAATAATATCGAAACAACTCCAAATTGAGGCCATGAGCGCAATAGTGGCCTAACTGCATTTTTCAATATTTTCAGTATAGCAAAAATAAGAAATGGGTTGATTTCAAACACTTGTTGTTTTAAAATAAAGAAACATACGCTTGATTTTCTTTTTGCAATATGATCAAAAAATAAAAAGTTTTTGATTTTGTATCCATGATTCTTCAAAATACCTTTATAACTGATTTTAAAGTCAGATAGGCCACTATTGCGCAGAGGAAAAAATATAAAAATTAAAATCCTGTACAGATAGGCCAATCATTAATTGTAAATAAAACTGATTTCTATGAGTTTTTTTTTTATTTTTATTCACTTTCAGATGTGTTAGAATCCATAAAAGCTTTTGTAGTATTTGTAAATTGTTATTCCTGTGATCGGTGTAAAAACTATGGTGCGGGTATTAGGATATAAAGTATCAAGGTTAAAGCTTGCTGGTAGAACGAGAACACACAGCAGATTTTGAGTGTGAATGATACAAAAAAGAAGTATAGGAGTTGACAGCTTGAGTAAAACTTATTCAAGAAATAAAGGTATTTGCAGTCCACAACCGGGACTTTAGTGATGAAACAGTGCATCGAAATCAAAATATGAATGCATCTCTCCCTAGATAATGATCAGATCACAGATCACGGAATCTGAAACCACTTGAGTCTATAGTAAGCCCTGCCAGATAATTTAAAAAACTTAGGGCGAAATATACACACAAATGATGAGAGTAGCATTACCCAGGATGTGGTGGAAACCAACTTTGGTTAGCACAATTATTACTCTCGATGTAGTGTTTAATCACTATATCCCCGGTTATGGACCGCAAGACTTTGATTTCTTGAATAAGTTTTACTCAAGCTGTCAACTCCAATATTTTTTTTCTTGATACCATTCACACCCAAAATCTGATGTGGGCTCTAAGCCTATAGGCTTATACTTATTTTTATTTGTAAAACAAACATGTTGACAAAAAAAATAAAAAAAATGTTAAAACAATATGTAGGGTTGGTCTTTGAAGCTCATGAATCTTGAGTCGGTTAACCTTTAGTCCTTCTCTAGAGATCATTCTATTTGAAATTTCCGATTTCAAAGTGGAGAAGAAGTGCTTTTTGGTAGTTTTTATGACATGGAATAGTTTTTTTTCTCGCTGAGCCTATGAAACTCTAACTTTATGGCTAATCGAGGGTGGTTATCAGGGTACTGACTTATGTTTAGTTCATTGAATTGATGTCACCTGTGAGCAAATAGTTAAATAATTGGCCTAACTTAAAATTTCAAACAATACAATCAAATATGCGAGCGCAATAGAGGCCTTTAAAAAAGATAGGCCAATCTTGCACTTAAGCTTTTAATGTTGCTCAATGCATACAGATTCAATTTTCGTCGTAACCCTGAGGCCACACGAGCCAGTACTGGCTAGCCAGTCGCAATACACTAACATTTTTTTACTAACACATACATACCTGAGCAACTGGCTCGTCAACTGGCTTGCCTTTTTCGTAGCCAGTTGGGAAGCCAGTAACAGGGTTCGGCAGTACTATTTCGTAGCATATTTGGAAAAATAGGATTAAAACTTAAGTTCACTCACATTTTCTTTCACAAAATATTAATAAAATAAAAACTAAAAGTCCATGCTAGCGATCCAAAAAATGTTTAAAGATGAATAAAGCCGGAACCACACTTATTTCGTCTGGTGTGTTGTAGGTAGGGTCTTATTTCCGTTCAAGAAGAAAGTCAAAAAAAACTGCCGAATGAATTGATTAAAGGCTCTCCCAAACCGTCGCGAAACGTTCACCGATTACAGTTTTTTGTTGTTGTTTACCATTGATTATCCGTTGTATTTTGTATCGCTGCACACGAAAAATAAAATAAGAGTTTTTACGATAAATATTGTTTTTGTGATAGATATAAATTAAGGCTCTTCAAAACCAATGCCAAACATTCTTTATGACAGCAAAACTTTGGCTTTTCTTGTTTTTTGCTAATGATGTTGCATGGGGTGATGGCGTCAGTGCGTGTGTTCTTAAGTGCCTTTCACATGAGCTGCGAACTGCGAATGCGAATAAATTAGTTAAGGCAATAAAAAGAGCAAATATCAACAAATTCGTGTTTTAACTTTTGGACAAGTGAATAAACGATCCTTTTTACTATTTTAAAAAGAAAACACGAACAAAAATTAATTTAAATTGTAAAATTTAAAATTTATATTTTCTATGCCACCAACGATGTATTTTCTGCGAACTGCCAAACACTTATTCGCAATCCACAACATCTGGACGCATTCCACAAATCTGCGAATGAAAAATTCGCTCGAATTTAACCTCAATTTTTTTAGCACCCATTTTGCTGGTTTATTTTTTTATGACAATTCGCGTCTGTCGGCGACCACTCATGTGAAAGAAATGTCAGAACTCGCGACCATTCGCCATCCGCAGTTCGATATTCGCAGCTCATATGAAAGGCACTTTAGTGCATTTTTATCTCCACATAAAAAGAAGTAGCATGTTAAATACAACAACAATCCGGTATAATTCCAAATTGTGGACTTATTTTACATGCTTCTTTTTTTGTAAGCAAAGATAAAAATGTACAAAAAGACAAGGCTAACAACAATATGGAACTCTAACAAATTGTTGTTGCATTTAACATGCTACTTTTTTAAGCAAGTGAAGATAAAAATCCATTATACAACCGCTAGTAACAGTTTGCAACATGGCAGGCTTGATAAGTGAGCACAGCACACAAATGCCACTCCACACCACACAGACGATAAATTGAAGCGGTTCCATCTTCAGTCTTGAAAAAGTGGAAAATCGTAGTAGTTAAATTGCTTTCCTTAAAATCGGAGTAGATTTACTCCAGTTGGAAAAAGATCCGAACGCTGGCCAGTAGAGAAGCCAGTTTGGCATGCCGCCTACGTCAGGGCATATACACGAATAGGAATTTGACAGCTAGTGTATGTAGCCAACTGGCTAGCCAGTACTGGCTCGTGTGGCCTCAGGGTAAACTGAATTTCGATAAAATTGCAGTTAGGCCACTATTGCGCTCACGGCCTGAATTATGACCGAAATTTGGTATTTTAAGAATACTGGATTAAAATTTGGTGGATTTACTTGGCAAGTTTTCTCTTAATTAATTACTTTATCACAAATTTAAAATGTATGAAAACTTGACTCTATTTCAACCTTAAAATAATAAATGAAGACAGTTCTGTTTTAAGAGTTTTTCTTCTCTAAGAGAATGTTAAAATACCTCTTGTTTTGATAAAATTGTCTTCAAATCATTAAAACCACATCGGAACACCAAATTGAATTGCGGTCCATATTGAGAAAAAATCGGATGTGAAAATGTGTGTGGACACAAATGGGGCTTATTAAGTAACCGATGGTTATTTTTTCAAAAATCAAATTGCTCAATAAAGGTAGCACGAGAAGCTTCACATCTCCATACAAAATTAATCTCAGAAACAAAGTTTTAAATTTCACATCTGACTACCGTTTTTCGTGGAATGCCCCAAGAATAGATTTTCAACTACATATGTACACATCTACAATCAGTTAAAATTTAAAATAAAAGAAAAATATTTTATCGGCATTCGCGAGCGGAAAAAATATTTTTCCCAAGAGAGAACTAATTTGGGTTCTGAAAATAAAAATTCACGCGAATTTAATAATTTTTATTTAATAAATAGGTACCTGTCATTATTATGTTATAAAATTCCAAATACAAACAGGTGTTTTCTCGCATACAAATCGTATGGAAAACCGAAATCTACGAATAGGCATGTGTAATCATGCAGGTATTTTAACAGCTCAAATTTTCACAGACGTTTTTTTTTGCTTAAAGCTAAGTAGGTAAACAGTTCCTTCACAAAAAAAAACTACATGTATTTCTTATGGGAGCTCTTTTCGCGAAAAAAAATCTTTTGACGTTTAAATTTTTGTATCGAACTGTGAAAAGAAAACAAATTTTATATTCACCACGAATTTTTTTCGTACAAAACAATGTCACTGACATTCTTTTTCCAAAAAAAAAATGCGTTTGGCATTTGTGTTTGCTTTTTCATAGACCAGTCTCATTGAGATCTTTATTTATGTACATGTACCTACATATGTGAGTTTTTATTCATTTATTCAAAACTTGCAGTGCCTACATACCCCACCCTACATGTCTCGCAAGTGTATTTTATTTCAAAACTTTTACATTGTACCTACATAAACTAGCAAAATTCTCTAAAGAGTTCACTTGAAAATTAATTAAATGTCTCAATTACAACCAAGTATTTAAACAAAGACTCAAGGACGTACCGTAGGTACTGATGGTACATACCTACCTACATAGCTTCAAACGAAAATCGATTTTAATTTTGATTAAACAGCAAGAATTACAACGGAAATTGCTAGTTTTAAATGAAATCTCATTCTTGATGGTGGTATTGAATTCCGCAATTGAACGTTTTAAGGATTGTCGATAAAATTTAAGTTGAATTCCCCTTGAACTCCATTTAAATGTAACATCTCAACAGTATACCTTTATACAGTTGATGCAATTACTATAATTTCAGTAAATGTGTAAATCCCAAAACATTAACTAACTTTTTGCATTTACACACCATTTCTATGGTAGAAAAGGTGAAACGAATTTACAAATTAACATAAACATTTGCCACAATCACAGGACTGAGGGTCTTTCTTCTTGTGGATTAAGGGATTTAAGTCATTTCGTCCCAACTGAGGCACTTTACAAATACACATTATGCATAAGATCAGCTGTATAGGACCTTATGGGTCAGATGTGAATAGGAAACAAGAGCAACAAAAAACAACAACAACAAAAAAGTGGAATGATGACGTTAGAAAAAGATAAAACGAAACAAACAACTCTTAGTCCTGATGTCCTGCAACAAAAAAGACTAATTAATTGTTTTTCTTGTTGCCTAATTAGGATTTAGTATCCTTTTTGGTGATTTCCCCAATTAAATGAAACGAGGACCAGGAGATGAATACGTTTTTGTTTTTGCTTCTACTTTTGGTTGTGTTTTCGGAATTCGGATGAACGAGGCAGCAAAGCAAAAATAAAATGTGAAACAATCTGTTTATGGAAACTGACCGTTTTAGTCACTATGGTAATAGGCCATTGGTTGCAGGGTGAGAGTAAAAGGTTGAGTGGTGGTGTAGTAAGTAATTGGGTAATTTATTTTTCTATGCAAAAATTTAGCTTGTGTTTTATATGCGAACATATTGAAGCTTACGCGTTTGAATTTAAAGAAAATATTTCTGGTTTAAAACACAGAGGTTCTGCATCGTATTTATTTAAAAATAAAGCCATAAGGCCTTACCTAGCTTGTTTATACCTACCTATTCAGAACTAATTTCCTTAATTTTCATTTTTAATCAAATTTTGAAATAATAGAGACCAACCTCTGTAACTTTGAACTGATGGGTTAAGCTTGAGTTTACTAATAGAAAATGTTGTTACGTAAATTTTAAGAAGTGTTGCCACGATGGCAACACTGTCAAGGCGCAGAGTAGGAGGGTTATCACTAGAGTGGGTCTGTGAGGAAAACAAACCCTCCACTTCACCCTGACGGATTGATTTTTTGGTTTTAAAATAGTCCATGTCCTAATGTAACTTCTTAGGATTATTGTCACGGTGGCAACTCGGTCAGATTTGGAATTCCGAAATCTATTTTTATTGGCCTATGAATCCAGGATCAAGCATCGGACGATAGTACGGGGTAGCTGACTTTTTTTGGAAGCTTCAAAAACTCGTGAGTTGCGTCTGAAAAAAAAAACGTTAAACACAGGTGGCGGCCAAATGACGCTAGCTTCAAGAATTGTATATTCCATTAAAATAAAAATATCACCAGTTGTCATAGACATGTGCTATAATTTTCTATTTACTTAAAGTAACACCTTTTGTTGGATGATCCTATATTAATCTTAGCAATTCTACATCAATTGAGACAGTACGTGAGTCTCAGTTATTACTTAATCTTTAATCAATTGCCAACGACCACCACACACGCCATAAACTTCTATATGATTTCTGTGGATACTAGCTTGATTTAAGTGTGTGTTTGTAGGCTTTGCTATATTTTGTTGTTCCTGTCACGAACATATCCATCATCGACTTGTCAAAACTCCTGTTCTAACAAATTGTTAGTGAGCGTGTGGCTAATTTTTGGTTTGAAGGTGAAAAGGTGTGTGCTGTTACTTTGATTTCTTGGGGTTTCTTCGTTTATTACAATTTAAAAAAAATATCACCCATATGGGAAGGAATTGATGGTGATATATGGACGAACATACACACCAGTTTCTTTTGAGTACTTTATCAAAAAATTTACATTTAATTACATAGTTTATACAGAAAACGTATATGTTGTACATTCATTGTACATTTTCCATGGATATTATGAGTTGATTTAATATCAAATCTATTAGAGTCTTATATTTTTTAATTAAAAATTGAAAATGCTTTAAGTGCCTACCAACCAAGTCCTCTTTTCGTTTACCAAGTATTTGAAAAACATCTTTGACACTTAAAATAGGATTGTGCAAAAAAATTACCTTTTTCAGCTTTTTTGCTTTTTGTATCAATTGCAGCTACTACGCTAATGTATCTGAAAAATCATAATATCCACAGATATGAAACCACTACTTAGTGACTCCAAAGCAATGCACTCTTTGATCTTAAAACATTAATATTCCGCAACATACATAAATCCCTTAAGAACAAAATCAACACCTTTTACAACATTTAACAAATGGCCATAAGATAATTCTTCCTCATTTTCTTCTACTGGATCCTGTTATGCTGAAAATAGAAGATTGAATACATCACGTGAATATCAGACTTTTAACAATGGGACTTCTTCCTACCTGACACACATCAGCTCTGATAAGGAACTACGAGTATACTACTACATATATATGTAACTTCTCTGAATAAAAGAATGCTTGTGATATAAAAAAAATCTTTAAGGACCTGTCAAGTTGTCACCATTTATATTGCCGCCTTGTACTCATGTTGTACGCGCCTCTTTGATGATATCAATGAATGAGATTTTCTATCACCATAAATTATTCACTCTAGAACCTAGAAGACAAACCAAAAGCTGGAAGCACGAATACCACCTTAGCGTTTTTTTTTTTCCTGAAATATATTGATGCTCTTTAGTCCTACTGAAAACAGGCAAAGGAGGTATCGTATAGTCGCATACTAGTGGCTGTATCTCTCTTTATCTTGTTTAACACACAATAAATTATCCCGATGTACCTATTATAGTGAACTATAATATCGCTGACGAAGGAACCAAATTGACTGGAAATTTAAGCTACGAAGGAATTCAAAATTCATTTGTAAACCAAAGTTAAGTGTTTTTGATTTGACACTCTCGTTTTAGTTACATGGGAGCTTTTCTGACTACAGCTGTTAATTTTTGTTTCCAGTTCTTATTTTTTGTTAAGCGTAAGATTTTCTAATGAATGATGACGGGTAACAAAAATCGAACTCGAAATTTTGATCAAACTTGTTTTTTAAAGTTGAGGATTGAGCTATAGTCAAAACGTCTTTATTAAGGGTATTCATGCAACGTCGTAAGTTTACAAATTGTGTAAAATGATAAGTTTACGCAAAAGTTTGCATGAACGACCTTTTTATTAATTTGGGCAACTCCACACGCAATCACGTTGATCTAAACCAACACACTGCCAATATATTCAATGCTTCGCTATAATTTCGCGTTGGTTGGGCAGAGCCTTAATCGTTGAGTAAATGTAAACGTTCTAGTTTATCCTTTATCCTTGGATAAGATTAACCAAATAAATCTTTCTAGCGATATAATAATATATAGTGTAATAACTTTCCATATTTGAACTATAACGACTCCGAAATGCAAACAAACGGACACAATAAAACTTACGGTCGCAGTGCAAACATACCCTTATTAGCTATAATTATAGCAACTCTCAAACGAAGGAAGCGCCATCTGCCGGATTATAGCAGATTTACCAGCTGTCAAATAAAAGCTTTTGGAAGGGAAATTATTGGGAAATTTCCCCTACGGAAAGCTCTGGAAGCAGAGACCAGAACGTTCTCCTTATTTCGAGAGTTTGGAAAACAAGTATAAAAGGCACAGGTTTGAACGGCAGCGACACAGTTTGTTTTTAATCGTGAATGAATAAAGTTGGTTGTAATAAAAGTGAAAAGTAAAGTTTGTGAATTAATTCAGTGGTGAATAATAAATCGTTTTGTTTGTAGTAAGAAAAGTAAAGTGTTTTATTTTGCGAAATAAATAAGTTTTATTAACGAACCCGAGAAAATATTACATTGGTGTCAGAAGTGGGATAAAACTTGTTTTATCTGTGCACTCAGTTATTGTGTGAAAAGTGAAAAAAAAGAGACAATGGGTAAATCTTTGAATGATTTAAATTTAGTGGAACTTAAGGCAGAACTGAATAAGCGAGATCTTCCTACTGCTGGAACAAAGAATGATCTTATAATTCGTCTGCAAGAAGATTTAAGAAGATGTGGAAAAAACCCGGACACGTTTATATTCGACATTGAAATGGAAGAACAGCAAGAGCAAGTAAGTACATCGGGCATGACCAACATGCTGTCTCAGCTGCTTGCCAAATTTGATAGTCAGGAAAAGAATCTTCTCGAACGTTTCGAACAACAAAGTCAAGAGCAGAAGAATCTTCTAGAACAACAAAGCCAAGAACAAAAGAATCTTCTAGAAAAACAAGAGAGGAATCTTCTTCAACAATTCCAAGAACAGACAAATCTGCTCGAAAGTAAGTTGGATGCTTTTGACAACAGAATTATTACTCTTGACGAGCGTGTCGATAAGCAATTTTCGACTGTAGATAAACAATTATCGACAATAGAAGCAAAGCTCGAAGATAAAATCGAATCCATTACAAAAGAATTAGATAAAGTAAAGAAAATGAAGGTTCGAGAAAGTTCTGGCGACTGTCCAAAGAAAAAAGAGATGCATCCACCAACCTTCGATGGGCAAACTTCTTGGTCAATTTACAAGAAGCAGTTTGAGGCAGCCGCAGCAACAAATGGCTGGGATGAGGAAGACAAATGCATAGCTCTAACGCTTGCCCTCAGAGGACCTGCTGCTGAGCTGTTACAAAGCATACCAGCAGATAAAAATGGCAACTTCAGTGCTCTCGTTCAGGCCATTGACAAACGTTTTGGAGATGGCCATATGCAAGAAGTCTTCCGAGTCCAACTCAATTCCAGAGTCCAGAAAAGAGGAGAAACTCTGCAACAACTCCAAGCAGACATCGAACGGTTGGCACACCTAGCATATCCAGCTGCAGGAGATGAAATCATCAACCAATTCGCAACAGAAGCCTTTGTTCGTGCTGTATCTGACATCAACCTTCAGCGAGCAATTCGAACTGCTGGCAAACGCACGCTTCCTGAAGCACTAGCATTCGCCCTCACTATGGAAGCAGCAGAACAGGCTCCTCAAGGAGTCCATCGGGTAAGAGAAATAGAAATTGAAGAGTGCTCTTGCCAGAGAACAGCATTCCAAAGGAACCAACGCGATGGACCTGCTCGATGCTGGAATTGCAATAAAACCGGACATCTCCAACGCCAGTGCAGATTGCCACCTAGAAGATCTGCTTGTCAATATTGTGGAAGCAGAAATTTTAACAACAACAATGTCAAAACTCCTACTCACCCCAGAACCACCATCCAGGTCTCACAGACGAAACGAAACAACAAAAGTCTGACTGTGGCGGCAACACTTAACGGCAAGAAGCAAGTGGCTACGATCGACACCGGTGCTACTGCCTCCATTGTTCGAAAGGACTTGGTGAAGATGACATGGCTGCATAACACCAACACTTACCGTCTGAAAACAGCAACAGGAGAGGCAGCCAGAGTGTACGGGGAGGTTCGTCTTACAATCCGTTTGGCAGAACTGGAGTTTTCACATCTATTTCTGGTAGCAGATATATGTGACGAGTGCATCGTTGGAATCGACTTTATGAAAGAGCACGGAGTAATTCTCGATATCGGAAAGCAAGTTCTCAAATACCGAAATGTGGAGATTCCTATGGTTTATGGCAATGAAAACTCATCAACTCTCAGGACTGTCATAAAAGAAGATATATGCCTTCCACCTTCCTCAGAAGTGTTCGTTTGGACGAAAATAAAAGGTGATTTGGGTAGCCATCGATACCTAATGGTGGAACCAGACTCTGAACAGTCTTCCCAAAACATCATCCTAGGGAAGACCCTTGTGGCACCAAAGAACAACATGGTACCCGTACGGATACTTAACATCAAACCGTACGAAGTTAAGCTAAGAAAAGGAGAAATTGTTGGAAAGTGTGAATCTGTTTCCGCCATAACTTCGATCACAGAAGCTGACGCACAAAAATCTGTGGACCCCGGCAAAGTGAACTCTATGAAGGCAAAAATTCTGAAGTCATCCAAATTAACTGAACGTCAGCTAAGTGTTGCTGGAAGCCTCCTTCACGAGTACGCTGATATACTATATTCACCCAGTGGGCAGTTTGGTCGAACACA
This sequence comes from Dasysyrphus tricinctus, assembly GCA_963921185.1. Taxonomy (NCBI): domain Eukaryota; kingdom Metazoa; phylum Arthropoda; class Insecta; order Diptera; family Syrphidae; genus Dasysyrphus; species Dasysyrphus tricinctus. The sequence goes on from OY992530.1 coordinate 17,422,095, forward strand.
ACTGGTGCAGCATCGAATCGACACAGGAGACGCAAGACCTATTCGACAACCAGCAAGACGTCTCCCATTAGCCAAACAAGCCGAAGTTGAAGAGATGATATCGACCATGAAGAAAGATGGGCTAATCGAAAACTCAAAAAGTCCTTGGGCATCCCCAGTTGTTCTTGTCAAAAAGAAGGACGGAAGTACTCGATTTTGTGTGGACTATCGGAGGCTGAACGATGTGACAAAGAAAGACAGCTACCCTCTGCCAAGAATCAGCGATACTCTGGATGCGATGGAAGGAGCTGAATGGTTTTCAACATTGGACTTGAAGAGTGGCTACTGGCAGGTAGAAATCCATCCAGAAGATCGAGAAAAGACGGCTTTCTCCACAGGAAATGGTCTGTGGCAATTTAAAGTGATGCCTTTCGGACTATGCAACGCTCCGGCAACATTTGAGCGTTTGATGGAGTGCGTTTTACAAGGACTTACTTGGAAATCTTGCCTAGTGTATTTGGACGATGTCATTGTTTATGGTAAGACATTTGATGAGCATTGTGGAAACCTTAAGGCCGTGTTCCAGAGGCTTCGAGAAGCAAACTTGAAATTGAATCCAGACAAGTGCGAGTTTTTCAAGTCTGAGGTAAAATACTTAGGACATATCATCTCTTCCCAAGGAGTGAAGACTGATCCTGAAAAAGTTGACACCGTAAAGAATTGGCCAACACCACAGGATAAACATCAACTCCGGAGCTTTCTTGGTCTAGCCACGTACTATCGACGATTTGTGAAGGATTTTGCTGGGATCGCGAAAAGTTTGCACCAGCTAACAGAGAAAAGCAAACCGTTCAAATGGTCAAGCGAGTGCGAGAAAAGCTTCCAGGAACTTAAGCAGCGCCTATGCAATACACCAGTTTTGGCCTATCCGACACCAGGGAAACCTTTCATCATCGACGCTGACGCAAGTAACGTAGGAATTGGTGCCGTACTATCACAAGTCCACGAAGGAGAAGAGAAGGTCGTTGCCTATTACAGCAAGGTGCTCTCAAAGCCAGAAAGAAATTACTGTGTGACCAGAAGAGAACTTCTAGCTTTAGTATCGGCAACAAAACACTTCCATAAGTACATCTATGGACAGAAGTTCCTTCTTCGAACAGATCATGGCGCACTTAATTGGCTGTTGAACTTCAAAAATCCAGAAGGTCAAGTGGCAAGATGGATTGAGAGATTGCAGACATACGACTACCAGATCCAACATCGAAGAGGAAGGTTGCACTCAAATGCAGATGCTTTATCTCGGAGACCATGCAAACCGGACTGCAAGCACTGCACACGTCAGGAAGAGAAGGAGGTTGCTTCCATCCAGCGATTAAGAGCCGATCCCATTTACGGTTGGAGTAATGAAGAACTGAGGACTGCCCAACAAGAATACTCGGATATTGAACCCATTCTTGCGTGGAAGGAACACCAAGAGAAACCAGAATGGGGTGACATCTCCGATAGAAGTCCAACTCTTAAAGCATATTGGGCACAATGGGACTCGCTTCATGTACAAGAAGGAGTACTAAGACGTAAATGGAATCCACAGACGGCAAATCATATGTGATGCAGCTAGTCATACCTCGTTCCAAAGTTAATGACGTTCTGCAAGAGCTGCATGATGGAGCTTTCGGAGGACATTTGGGTGTCAATAAGACACTGGAAAAGGTAAGACAGCGATTCTACTGGCTACACGCAAGAGAAGACGTCGAAAAATGGTGCCGAAAATGTGATACTTGTGCTGCAAGCAAGGGACCAGGCAGAAAAGTCCAGAGTAGATTGCAGCAGTATAATGTGGGCACGCCCTTTGAGAGGATTGCAATAGACGTTGCAGGCCCTTTTCCAGAAACCAAAAACGGAAACCGATACATCCTGGTAGTAATGGACTACTTCAGCAAGTGGCCTGAGGCATTTGCCATCCCAAACCAGGAAACCAAAACAGTCGCGGATCAGATTGTTTTCAACTGGGTAAGCAGGTTTGGTGTACCTATGGAACTCCATTCAGATCAAGGGAGGAACTTCGAGTCCAAAATTTTTCAGGAAGTTTGTACACTCCTTGGCATTAAAAAGACGAGGACAACACCACTTCACCCACAATCTGATGGGATGGTTGAACGATTCAACCGGACCCTTAAAGAACACCTTTCCAAAGTTGTAAGCGACAACCAACGAGACTGGGATCGGCATTTTCCGTTATTCTTGATGGCCTATCGAAGTGCGGTACATAGCTCAACAGGACACACACCATCAGAAATCCTGCTCGGGAGCACAATACGACTACCAAGTGAAATCAAATTTGGATGTTCTACAAGTGAGCCACAAGGAATAGACGACTACGTGGACAACCTCAAAGAAAAGCTAGTTGACATTCACGAAAGGACGAGGGCAAATATAAAGCTATCGAGTGATCGGATGAAAACAAGATATGACGCAAAAGCCACAACGACAGGATTCCAAGTGGGAGACCTTGTGTGGTTTTATAATCCCCACCGTCGGAAGGGACTCTCACCGAAGCTTCAACAAAATTGGGAAGGCCCTTATACTGTTGTAACACGAATAAACGATGTCGTCTACCGCATTCAGAGAGGATTAAGAGGCAAGCTAAAAGTAGTTCACAGCGACCGTTTACATCATTATAATGGTGATGGAAGTGGTGGATTTGCTCGGACGATCAATCCTAAGAGGGGGGCAGTGTAATAACTTTCCATATTTGAACTATAACGACTCCGAAATGCAAACAAACGGACACAATAAAACTTACGGTCGCAGTGCAAACATACCCTTATTAGCTATAATTATAGCAACTCTCAAACGAAGGAAGCGCCATCTGCCGGATTATAGCAGATTTACCAGCTGTCAAATAAAAGCTTTTGGAAGGGAAATTATTGGGAAATTTCCCCTACGGAAAGCTCTGGAAGCAGAGACCAGAACGTTCTCCTTATTTCGAGAGTTTGGAAAACAAGTATAAAAGGCACAGGTTTGAACGGCAGCGACACAGTTTGTTTTTAATCGTGAATGAATAAAGTTGGTTGTAATAAAAGTGAAAAGTAAAGTTTGTGAATTAATTCAGTGGTGAATAATAAATCGTTTTGTTTGTAGTAAGAAAAGTAAAGTGTTTTATTTTGCGAAATAAATAAGTTTTATTAACGAACCCGAGAAAATATTACATTGGTGTCAGAAGTGGGATAAAAACTTGTTTTATCTGTGCACTCAGTTATTGTGTGAAAAGTGAAAAAAAAGAGACAATGGGTAAATCTTTGAATGATTTAAATTTAGTGGAACTTAAGGCAGAACTGAATAAGCGAGATCTTCCTACTGCTGGAACAAAGAATGATCTTATAATTCGTCTGCAAGAAGATTTAAGAAGATGTGGAAAAAACCCGGACACGTTTATATTCGACATTGAAATGGAAGAACAGCAAGAGCAAGTAAGTACATCGGGCATGACCAACATGCTGTCTCAGCTGCTTGCCAAATTTGATAGTCAGGAAAAGAATCTTCTCGAACGTTTCGAACAACAAAGTCAAGAGCAGAAGAATCTTCTAGAACAACAAAGCCAAGAACAAAAGAATCTTCTAGAAAAACAAGAGAGGAATCTTCTTCAACAATTCCAAGAACAGACAAATCTGCTCGAAAGTAAGTTGGATGCTTTTGACAACAGAATTATTACTCTTGACGAGCGTGTCGATAAGCAATTTTCGACTGTAGATAAACAATTATCGACAATAGAAGCAAAGCTCGAAGATAAAATCGAATCCATTACAAAAGAATTAGATAAAGTAAAGAAAATGAAGGTTCGAGAAAGTTCTGGCGACTGTCCAAAGAAAAAAGAGATGCATCCACCAACCTTCGATGGGCAAACTTCTTGGTCAATTTACAAGAAGCAGTTTGAGGCAGCCGCAGCAACAAATGGCTGGGATGAGGAAGACAAATGCATAGCTCTAACGCTTGCCCTCAGAGGACCTGCTGCTGAGCTGTTACAAAGCATACCAGCAGATAAAAATGGCAACTTCAGTGCTCTCGTTCAGGCCATTGACAAACGTTTTGGAGATGGCCATATGCAAGAAGTCTTCCGAGTCCAACTCAATTCCAGAGTCCAGAAAAGAGGAGAAACTCTGCAACAACTCCAAGCAGACATCGAACGGTTGGCACACCTAGCATATCCAGCTGCAGGAGATGAAATCATCAACCAATTCGCAACAGAAGCCTTTGTTCGTGCTGTATCTGACATCAACCTTCAGCGAGCAATTCGAACTGCTGGCAAACGCACGCTTCCTGAAGCACTAGCATTCGCCCTCACTATGGAAGCAGCAGAACAGGCTCCTCAAGGAGTCCATCGGGTAAGAGAAATAGAAATTGAAGAGTGCTCTTGCCAGAGAACAGCATTCCAAAGGAACCAACGCGATGGACCTGCTCGATGCTGGAATTGCAATAAAACCGGACATCTCCAACGCCAGTGCAGATTGCCACCTAGAAGATCTGCTTGTCAATATTGTGGAAGCAGAAATTTTAACAACAACAATGTCAAAACTCCTACTCACCCCAGAACCACCATCCAGGTCTCACAGACGAAACGAAACAACAAAAGTCTGACTGTGGCGGCAACACTTAACGGCAAGAAGCAAGTGGCTACGATCGACACCGGTGCTACTGCCTCCATTGTTCGAAAGGACTTGGTGAAGATGACATGGCTGCATAACACCAACACTTACCGTCTGAAAACAGCAACAGGAGAGGCAGCCAGAGTGTACGGGGAGGTTCGTCTTACAATCCGTTTGGCAGAACTGGAGTTTTCACATCTATTTCTGGTAGCAGATATATGTGACGAGTGCATCGTTGGAATCGACTTTATGAAAGAGCACGGAGTAATTCTCGATATCGGAAAGCAAGTTCTCAAATACCGAAATGTGGAGATTCCTATGGTTTATGGCAATGAAAACTCATCAACTCTCAGGACTGTCATAAAAGAAGATATATGCCTTCCACCTTCCTCAGAAGTGTTCGTTTGGACGAAAATAAAAGGTGATTTGGGTAGCCATCGATACCTAATGGTGGAACCAGACTCTGAACAGTCTTCCCAAAACATCATCCTAGGGAAGACCCTTGTGGCACCAAAGAACAACATGGTACCCGTACGGATACTTAACATCAAACCGTACGAAGTTAAGCTAAGAAAAGGAGAAATTGTTGGAAAGTGTGAATCTGTTTCCGCCATAACTTCGATCACAGAAGCTGACGCACAAAAATCTGTGGACCCCGGCAAAGTGAACTCTATGAAGGCAAAAATTCTGAAGTCATCCAAATTAACTGAACGTCAGCTAAGTGTTGCTGGAAGCCTCCTTCACGAGTACGCTGATATACTATATTCACCCAGTGGGCAGTTTGGTCGAACACAACTGGTGCAGCATCGAATCGACACAGGAGACGCAAGACCTATTCGACAACCAGCAAGACGTCTCCCATTAGCCAAACAAGCCGAAGTTGAAGAGATGATATCGACCATGAAGAAAGATGGGCTAATCGAAAACTCAAAAAGTCCTTGGGCATCCCCAGTTGTTCTTGTCAAAAAGAAGGACGGAAGTACTCGATTTTGTGTGGACTATCGGAGGCTGAACGATGTGACAAAGAAAGACAGCTACCCTCTGCCAAGAATCAGCGATACTCTGGATGCGATGGAAGGAGCTGAATGGTTTTCAACATTGGACTTGAAGAGTGGCTACTGGCAGGTAGAAATCCATCCAGAAGATCGAGAAAAGACGGCTTTCTCCACAGGAAATGGTCTGTGGCAATTTAAAGTGATGCCTTTCGGACTATGCAACGCTCCGGCAACATTTGAGCGTTTGATGGAGTGCGTTTTACAAGGACTTACTTGGAAATCTTGCCTAGTGTATTTGGACGATGTCATTGTTTATGGTAAGACATTTGATGAGCATTGTGGAAACCTTAAGGCCGTGTTCCAGAGGCTTCGAGAAGCAAACTTGAAATTGAATCCAGACAAGTGCGAGTTTTTCAAGTCTGAGGTAAAATACTTAGGACATATCATCTCTTCCCAAGGAGTGAAGACTGATCCTGAAAAAGTTGACACCGTAAAGAATTGGCCAACACCACAGGATAAACATCAACTCCGGAGCTTTCTTGGTCTAGCCACGTACTATCGACGATTTGTGAAGGATTTTGCTGGGATCGCGAAAAGTTTGCACCAGCTAACAGAGAAAAGCAAACCGTTCAAATGGTCAAGCGAGTGCGAGAAAAGCTTCCAGGAACTTAAGCAGCACCTATGCAATACACCAGTTTTGGCCTATCCGACACCAGGGAAACCTTTCATCATCGACGCTGACGCAAGTAACGTAGGAATTGGTGCCGTACTATCACAAGTCCACGAAGGAGAAGAGAAGGTCGTTGCCTATTACAGCAAGGTGCTCTCAAAGCCAGAAAGAAATTACTGTGTGACCAGAAGAGAACTTCTAGCTTTAGTATCGGCAACAAAACACTTCCATAAGTACATCTATGGACAGAAGTTCCTTCTTCGAACAGATCATGGCGCACTTAATTGGCTGTTGAACTTCAAAAATCCAGAAGGTCAAGTGGCAAGATGGATTGAGAGATTGCAGACATACGACTACCAGATCCAACATCGAAGAGGAAGGTTGCACTCAAATGCAGATGCTTTATCTCGGAGACCATGCAAACCGGACTGCAAGCACTGCACACGTCAGGAAGAGAAGGAGGTTGCTTCCATCCAGCGATTAAGAGCCGATCCCATTTACGGTTGGAGTAATGAAGAACTGAGGACTGCCCAACAAGAATACTCGGATATTGAACCCATTCTTGCGTGGAAGGAACACCAAGAGAAACCAGAATGGGGTGACATCTCCGATAGAAGTCCAACTCTTAAAGCATATTGGGCACAATGGGACTCGCTTCATGTACAAGAAGGAGTACTAAGACGTAAATGGGAATCCACAGACGGCAAATCATATGTGATGCAGCTAGTCATACCTCGTTCCAAAGTTAATGACGTTCTGCAAGAGCTGCATGATGGAGCTTTCGGAGGACATTTGGGTGTCAATAAGACACTGGAAAAGGTAAGACAGCGATTCTACTGGCTACACGCAAGAGAAGACGTCGAAAAATGGTGCCGAAAATGTGATACTTGTGCTGCAAGCAAGGGACCAGGCAGAAAAGTCCAGAGTAGATTGCAGCAGTATAATGTGGGCACGCCCTTTGAGAGGATTGCAATAGACGTTGCAGGCCCTTTTCCAGAAACCAAAAACGGAAACCGATACATCCTGGTAGTAATGGACTACTTCAGCAAGTGGCCTGAGGCATTTGCCATCCCAAACCAGGAAACCAAAACAGTCGCGGATCAGATTGTTTTCAACTGGGTAAGCAGGTTTGGTGTACCTATGGAACTCCATTCAGATCAAGGGAGGAACTTCGAGTCCAAAATTTTTCAGGAAGTTTGTACACTCCTTGGCATTAAAAAGACGAGGACAACACCACTTCACCCACAATCTGATGGGATGGTTGAACGATTCAACCGGACCCTTAAAGAACACCTTTCCAAAGTTGTAAGCGACAACCAACGAGACTGGGATCGGCATTTTCCGTTATTCTTGATGGCCTATCGAAGTGCGGTACATAGCTCAACAGGACATACACCATCAGAAATCCTGCTCGGGAGCACAATACGACTACCAAGTGAAATCAAATTTGGATGTTCTACAAGTGAGCCACAAGGAATAGACGACTACGTGGACAACCTCAAAGAAAAGCTAGTTGACATTCACGAAAGGACGAGGGCAAATATAAAGCTATCGAGTGATCGGATGAAAACAAGATATGACGCAAAAGCCACAACGACAGGATTCCAAGTGGGAGACCTTGTGTGGTTTTATAATCCCCACCGTCGGAAGGGACTCTCACCGAAGCTTCAACAAAATTGGGAAGGCCCTTATACTGTTGTAACACGAATAAACGATGTCGTCTACCGCATTCAGAGAGGATTAAGAGGCAAGCTAAAAGTAGTTCACAGCGACCGTTTACATCATTATAATGGTGATGGAAGTGGTGGATTTGCTCGGGACGATCAATCCTAAGAGGGGGGCAGTGTAATAACTTTCCATATTTGAACTATAACGACTCCGAAATGCAAACAAACGGACACAATAAAACTTACGGTCGCAGTGCAAACATACCCTTATTAGCTATAATTATAGCAACTCTCAAACGAAGGAAGCGCCATCTGCCGGATTATAGCAGATTTACCAGCTGTCAAATAAAAGCTTTTGGAAGGGAAATTATTGGGAAATTTCCCCTACGGAAAGCTCTGGAAGCAGAGACCAGAACGTTCTCCTTATTTCGAGAGTTTGGAAAACAAGTATAAAAGGCACAAGTTTGAACGGCAGCGACACAGTTTGTTTTTAATCGTGAATGAATAAAGTTGGTTGTAATAAAAGTGAAAAGTAAAGTTTGTGAATTAATTCAGTGGTGAATAATAAATCGTTTTGTTTGTAGTAAGAAAAGTAAAGTGTTTTGTTTTGCGAAATAAATAAGTGGATGTTTTGAATAAAGTAAATAAGTTTTATTAACGAACCTGAGAAAATATTACAATAGTAACTTTCAAAAAGACTAGGACTAGACTAGTGCCCACAAGCTTTTTTTTATAAGCGAACCTCTGTCTATCACCTTCTGCTGTCACCTCCCCGTGGTGAACATCGGGTGCCTACTACCTTTAACTTAAGATGAAGATGGGATTCCAATCCCTGTGGACGGTTTTAGGAGACAGCAAACGAGAGAGGGGGGGAGAGTGTTCCCACTAATGCCTTAAACAGATGTGCAGCAGGTCTGCACGCATCGCTGCGAGTAGAGCTGCACTCAAGACACATGTGCATACACTTAAATATTTATCATACAAAAGACTCCATCACCCTTTTAGTATGAAATTTTTCGGTATTTCTAAATAATTTTTATACACAAATGTAGCTTTGTATTTAAACTTTATTTAAATATCTTAATCTTGTAGATCCGAGCATCAGAAGCAAAGTTATAATTTTTTAAGCTACGGAAATCGAAGTTTTTTAAAGATTTTGTTATTTTCTTGGATTAAAATCAATTATTTAAAGGAGGAAAATTTAGATAAGTGGCCCTGCCGCCTCTCACGTTGCATTTAACTATAAAAAACTATTTGCATATTTGTAGAGGAGGATTGAGGCAATAACTTTTAAACATAATTTTTCAAAATTGTGTAATTTTTCATTCACATTTGCATTTTGAAAAGTGAAAATCAAACCGATGTAGGACTCAATCTGCTTTCTAGTATGAAATAAATTAAATATTCTAAAAATAAATTATACAAAAATGTAGCCTGACATTTATCCTTTCTATAAAAGCCTTAACTTTGAAGATCAGACAATCAAAACCGAAGTTATAAGCTTTCCAATCGATCAGCTTGAAGGTTAAGGCTTTTATGGAAAGGATAAATGTCTGGCTACATTTTTGTATAATTTTTTTTTAGAATGTTTAATTTATTTAATACTAGAATGCAGATTGAGTCCTACATCAGTTTGATTTAATTATGTATTGTGGTTTGAGTCTAATTTAAAAAAAACACAATAATTGTTTCTTTTTATTTTATTATATTTATTGTTTTATTATATTTATTATATTTTATTAAATTCTAAAAGGAAAGCCGCTGTCCTAAGCGTGGCTGCACTTTCCAGTTAGATTGTATGTTTTAGACTGACTTATAATAATTTTATAATTTAACATGAGGCTTATTCTCTATGATATTATTTGCTTACTTTGCAAATAGTAGAATTGAACTTTCCCACGATTTGCTTTATAGGTTTCGGGTTTCGGCGTGTTTTTATATTGTGGGGAATACAAACGGGAAGGGGGTGTGTCCGTTGGGGAACAGTTTTGCTGTATAAGCAAAAATGGCGTGAGAACCTGTTATGATTTTGATATGCCGTTAGGCCAGGGGATTGTGGGAGGTGTCATGGGTAACGGTGACGTCTGGGACGTAACTATTTTCACTTTTCAAAATGCAAATGTGAATGAAAAATTAAATAATTTGAAAAATTATATTTAAAAAGTTATTGCCTCAATCCTCCTTTACAAATATGTAAATAGTTTTTTATAGTTAAATGCAACGTGAGAGGTGGCAGGGCCACTTATCTAAATTTTCCTCCTTTAAATAATTGATTTTAATCCAAAAAAATAACAAAATCTTTAAAAAACTTCGATTTCTGTAGCTTAAAATAATTATAACTTAGGTTCTGATGCTCGGATCTACAAGATTGAGATATTTAAATAAAGTTTAAATACAAAACTAGATTTGTGTATAAAAATTATTTTGAAATACCGAAAAATGTTATACTAAAAGGGTGATGGAGTCCTTTGTATGATAAATATTTTAGTGTATGCACATGTGTTTTGAGTGCAGCTCTACTCGCAGCGATGTGTGCAGACCTGCTGCACATCTGTTTAAGGCATCTGTTCGCTGCATGAAAAAGGATGCACGTGTGTTAAAGCCATAAGGCACTTTTGCTTTATCCAGGCGGCATGCAGCGGAAGAATTCTCCAGATGGAATCAACGGTGGCGTCTAAAGTTCCAGTTAGGTTGAACTACATAGTGAACACCTTATACGGGCTACTATACGACAAAGTCGGAGCACAGGCCTATACGGAGCGGTTAGTCCAGCTCCCCGGCCTTGGAGTTATATTGTAAGGGTCCGGTCCTCAAGGTTGGGGGTCGCGTCGTGCCGTTGGAGTGACTTTCCGGCAACATAAGGCTATTTAGTAGCGAAGCAACAACAATCCTCGGATACGGACGATTTTACTGTTGACGAACCTAGCAAACGAAAAATGGCAACAAACTTGGGATCTGCACTTGGAATGTTCTGTCTCTCTATAGACCACGTGCAGCCGAACATTTAGCGGAAGCCCTAGACTTCTACAAAGCAGACATCACCGCCATCTAAGAAGTGCGATGAGATGGGCCGGGCAAAAGAAAACTGAAAGACTGCGATATCTACTACGGTGACTGTTACTGATCACAAGGGCAGCGTCTCTTTGGATGTGGATTCGTCGTTAGAGGCAGACTTAGGCAAGAAGTCTTGAGTTTCAACTATGTGAACAAACGCCTCAGCCTCATACGCGCGCATGCCATCACAGAGGAGAAGGATGACGACACCAAGGATGAGTTCTACGAGCTCCTGGGCAAGACATATGAGCAATGCCTATGATATGATATTAAAATTGTCTTGGGTGATTTTAATGCCAAGTTAGGAAAAGAAGACGTTTTTGGTGGCATAATTGGAAGATGAAGCCTGCACGACACCACCTCCGATAACGGACTCAGCTAATCAACTTTGCTGCGGGGCGAAACTTTGTTGCATCTCGATATACAGAAGGGGACATGGCGAGTTCCTGGTCAATCAACCGCCAACCAGATTGACCACATTGCGATCAACGCAAGGCACTCCTCCAGTATCAAGGATGTCAGAACGTTCCGAGGAGCCAATGTTGACTCGGACTACTACCTCGTTGTAGCCAAGCCAAAAGGGAAAAGCCAAAACAGGGAAATACTGTGAGGAAGTCCGACGTCGGACGGCCGGGTCCTTTTTCGATCGAGTCTCTCGCGCCGACTTAAATAGTTCTTTACCGCCAGCTGCAAATATCGAGAACCAGTGTAAAAACTTCCAGGAAGCCATCAGAGATGCCACCTCTGACGTGCTGGGCCTCGCACGACCACCACAGCGAAACCCCTGGTTCGATGAAGAATGCCGGATAGTACATGCAGCCAAACAACAGGCATACAAGGCGACGCTGCATAGAAGGACCAGAGCTGCTCTAGAGCTCTACGAGCAGAAGAGGAGAGAGGAACACAAGCTTCTAAGAAGGAAAAAGAAAGAGCATGAGAAGTGCGAAATCGAAGAAATAAGAGAATGCCATTACAGGAATGAAGTTCGGAAGTTTTACCAAATAGTAAAAGGAACCTCCAAGGGTTACAACGCCCAAACCGAAGCCCGCAAGTTTGATCAAGGGAACATCGTAGTAGAATCGCGTACTGAGGATATGGAAAAATCATTTCTGCAAATTGTATAGTGGCGAAAACGAACCGAATTCCACTACCATGCAGATTGCACCATTCAACCTGTCCACCCGATCTCGACGAAGTGAAGATAGCTATATCTAAACTTAAGTCCAATAAAGCAGCTAGAGCTGATGGCCTTGCGGCTGAGCTATTCAAAGTGGCTGGCGATGAATTGGTTAGGAGTATGCACCAGGTCATCTGCAAAATATGGTCGGAGGAAAGAGTGCCCGATGAATGAATGGAAATGCGGTAGGCTGTTTTGAGAGGAAAATTCTGCGGGTGATTTTTGGTCCCGTCTGTATAGATGGGGAATGGAGAAGAGGATACAACAACGAACTGTATGGGCTGTACAGTGACACCAACCTAGCCACAGAAGTGAAAATCCAATGACTGAGATGGCTGGATCACCTAGAGCGAATGGATACCAAGGCTCCGGCTCGCAGTCTTTGAATCCAACTCCGTGGGACAACGCAGTGAAGGTGGACAGCGTAAAAGGTGGCGCACGCAAGTGGAAGAGGACCTCAACCAACTTGGCGTGTGAAACTGGAGACAGCTAGCTAGAAACCGAGTCAGTTGGAAAAAGCGTGTTGGTTTAGGTCCTGGTCCACCTTGGACTGTAGCGCCACCTTTAGTTATAGTTCGGGAGCTGGCGACACTTTTCAATGTCTAAGCTGCGGATTCATGAAATATTTGTTTTCTTGTAGTCCTAACGTAGCCCATGTCAAAAATCGACTGCTTACACTTCAACAGTGGTGGGTTGATTTACTGTTAATTTTTGAAGTTGCAAAAAAAACCGAAAATTTGTCTAAGCTGCGGATTCTGGAAACCAAGCAAAAACGTTAGTTGGCATCCCCCTGATGACAAAAAACCACTGCTTACACCTGTACAGTGGTGGGGAGTACTGCTGCCGCGGGCCCAAAGTTGCAAAAAAAAACGAAAATTTGTCTAAGATGCGGATTCATGAAACCAGTTGCATATGTTAGTTTAACATTCAAGACGAAGGAAAAACTTGTGCTTACACCTGGGGAGTGGTGGAAAGTACCGCTTACAATAAAGGGAAGTTGGGGCCTCCCCGTAGTGCATTGTAACCAATTTTTTTTTATTGGCTTAAATTCTCGCGAATAAAAAAAAAATTCAATTGAATTTCTTAGATAATAAGACAAATATTAAGTGAAAAATGGCGCGCGCTTTTAAAAATCATCTTTACCCTAAAAAAGGGGCAAAAGGGGGAAAAATACTCTTTTAAAAGTTTTTTTTTGTATCTCAAAAACTACATGCATTTTGATAAATCCTATAAAGCAATTATAGATTTCATACAATAATTAGTCAAATAACAAAATTATAGAATGAAAGGGGGGGTTCCGGGGGTAAAAGTACCCTTTTGAAACATCTCAAAAAGAAATGTATTTTGAAGGCTTTTTTCTTCAGAGGTTTGTTTTTGTCACAAAACCATACAAAAATAATTATACATATATTAAATAAGGGAGGGACACGGGGGGGTGAAATACTTTTTCAATTTTTTCATATCTCATACCGAAATGCATTTTTAGTAATCCGCTAATTAGGTTTAATCTTCACAAAAATTCAAGATCAAACAAATTAAAACAAATCGAAGAGAAAATTCAAAAGATGGACAAGAATAGTCACATACAATATACCCACCTACCTAGCATTTTTTACTAGTATACGTTCCTGTCCGTTTTAATCCTATTTCCTGTTTACTTTGGGTTTTTTCTCAGAAGTAACCCTGCATTAAAACATCCATAAAACATTATTATATTCGTAGGCCTTTTTCTCGGAATCCTCGCATTCATATGGTATTTACCAAATCTCAAAATTCCGCGTCGCAGCTGCGACTTGCAGTTCACTTTATTCAGAACAACATACTTTTCTACTCAGAAGATCAATAATATCACAACGCTATTGTGTACATATATGTTTTTCTTCTTTTTTATTGTCATTTTCTTTGAAAGTTATATTATTATATTATGCTCTACATTTACAGGAAAACATCGTCTGAATATGCAAATGTTTCCATTAAACAGGATAGATCTTCTTCATCAGAATCCTCGCTGTGGTGAGTTGGGTGTTTGTTGATTCCTCATCTTCTTCAGCATCAGTTTCCTCACTATCATTTTGGATACTAGTGTCTATAAAAATGAGAAATTTTTGTTTAAGAAATATAAAATGAAGGAGAAGAAATCTGCGTCACTGATTTTCGGAAGATCCTCAAATACAACTTCACTGACTGAAGATGGGAATTGATCACCTTCAAACCATCGAAAGTCCAGTTTGTTGTCGATTTCTTGCCATCCGCATTCAGAAGGATATAGAAAGGTAGGGATTTGAAGATATGCGTTGCACCATATCCTTGAGATGTAAGCACATCTCAAAATTTGCTGCCGTAGTTCCGACTTTGGGTGGTAGTATTGAGCCATCGAAGTTCTTTGTGTTTATTTTAAATTGCTCCTCAATATCATTGCACTTGAAGGCTTTTGTAAAAATTGACAATCGGGCTTCATTCAAGTCGCTAAGTTGTTTGTAGCCGTACATACAGCACACAAATTTCTCTAGGGTTTTGAATACAAATTTTCAAATTTTCTCAAATGCTGCGCTACTTCTATATCGTATCTGCTTCCAATCAGACATATCTTTATGTGCAGTTTTAAGCCCTCTCAGTCGACTGTGCGCTTGACTATCGCACAATTTGTGATAGAAAATGGTGGGTCCTTGCGATATTTCATTGTCAAGTTCCACCATTAAATTCAGGTCATTTAACTCCACAGCTATGGGTTTTATTTTTTCGACGGATTCTTCCGTTATGCTGTGATGCTTTTTTGTTTCCAGCTGAGGTAGGTCAGCGGAGTCCAGGGTTTAACCGTAGAAAGCGAAAACTCGGTTTGTAGAGAGTTCGGAACTCCAAGTTCCAAAATACAATTATCGTTTATTTACTGATAACTTAACAAACTATTTCATATACTTTTACAATATTCCTGATCTTATAATAAACTAACAAGTTATTTCATATACATACTTTAAATTGCGGGAATAAGTCCCTTACCCTTTACGTAGCTAAAGACAGCGAAGTTTGGGATGGAGTCCTTAGTCTTTAGCAACGGTGGATAGCTGAGACGGCGACGGTTGGGATAGAGTCCCTAGTCTGCAGCGGAAATACGGTCGGTGGTTAAGACAGCGAAGGTTGGGATAGAGTCCCTAGT